>VZRI01012184.1:91381-117564 GCA_013397515.1 Upupa epops | reverse complement strand
TGGGCTGGATGAGCTCAGAGGTCTTTTCCAGCCTCAATTCTGTGATTCTGTGAAGGCTGCTGCAAAACTGCTTTAACAAATAAATATAAGGGGCTGCGTTCGTTGAACTGAGAGCACTGTGCACGGGTTTTCCCAGCATAAACCAGCCCTTAACAGACACAATGCCTGAGGGTAGTCGAGCTCTCAAATAAACTTGCCATCAGTTTTGAGGGGGAAATAGCTGTCTGTCTCTTCTGCATTGGGCTTGGTTTCTTCTTTTCAGCGATGGCTACAAAAATGAACATTTTTCTTAGATGGGTGTCTTTGGGGTTTTTTCACCTTTATTTAAGCCTCTTTCACTGCTGACCTCATCTCACACCAACAGCCCTGCTCACTGTTTGTTCCAGGCACAGCCCACCTTGGGCAGCACAGGGCAACTGCCTGCTTATTCTGGAAAGTAACTTGTAGTGCTGCCACATAATTCATTTTGCTATGGAGTGGTGGCGTTTGGGAGATGCTCCTAGAAGAGCTTGTTTGGGAGCCCTAGGTATGAGCAGAGACTCTTCTCCTTTCTCTGCCCACACCCTGCAGGTAGTGAGTCCTTCCCAAGGAAGATTTCCTCCCAAGAGTGTCTGTTAATAGCACCAAGGCAGGACTTGAGAGCTGTAAGGGTCAGACTGGAACTCCCTTCCCTTATTGATTTCCCCATTCTCCCTTCTGTGCTGTCATGATTCCACTAGTTCTTCAGTCACCCTTGAGTCTGCAGCGTACAAGAGACCTGAATACCAAATGTGCTCAAGCAAAGGGTTTGGGAATAAAAAAAGGGAATAATTAAAGAATAACCCCACACACACACTTTCTTGCCATTTCACTGTAACAGAAAAAAGAAGAGGCTAAAGCGCTTTTCTTCTTCCTTTTTGAAAGTTGTGTTTACAGGCGTTTAGCTGTGATCTGGAATACAATAGCCTTTAAAACTGCCCTGCTTTCTATATCAAGGGATTGCAGGGAAGGGAACTCTGAGGCAGAGGAGGACATGTCCTAGCTATGCGGCAAAACAAGGCTCCTGAGTCTTCCTTCGGTGGGTTTTTCGTTTGAGCAGATGACTGGGTCTGCTGTCTTAGTCAGGATCGTGTACTGATAGAGAGATTTCTGTTATGAAAGAAAGAAGAAAAACAGTGAGCAGAGGGATTAGTGAAGCTTGATTTCCTGTGGGTTTTGCTTCATGGTTGAATTCCTAGGTATCTAATAAAGTGCAAATCATTGCTTTTTCCTTAATTGGTGTAACCCCAGAGAGATCCCTGTGGTGTCTTGCAGGTGACTTCTTTGGTGTCTAAGGGTTGACCAAGTACTGCATTGTTTCCCACAGAGACATACTAATATGTGGTGGGTATCTTCACTACTAATCCAGCTGCTTCCTGAAGCCTATGAAACCGATTGTGAGCCTGCTATCCAGCTCTCACTAATTGTTTGAGGACTTTAGCAAGGAGCTATTGCTTTGAGATTAGCTAAAGTGAAGTAGGAGGCAGGGTAGTTGTGTGATCTCATTTCCTTGGTGGAGACATGAACCGTATCCTGCTCTTCTTCCAGCTAAGGTAGAAGGACAGTGTTTCTGCAGAGTGTGCACCATGAACAGTGAGCTTCATTGACAGAGCACTAAGCAGTGCTCTGGGACAGCATTACGGCAGACTCCTGCTCCTCATGGTCGTACTAAGGGCATCAGCCAGGCTCCTACACAGGCGTATTTATGTGGCAGGAGAAAAGCTGTTTAATAGGTTGTGGGTGTGTGTGCACCTGTCCTGAGCTAAATCATAAATCTGCTCTGCCTGTTTACCGTTGGTGTGCTCTGCTTTTGCTAATGAGATGATGGCTCGCACTGACTGACAGGTCAGTCTGCTGAACTACTCCCAATCTTGACTTCCAGTTCTGCATGTTTGTGAAAAACTGCTTGGATCAGATAGTTGCGAGTTTATTTCCTACACAGATGGAGCAGAGTGAGTGTGATGCAAGAGCATCTTATCAGGATCCAAATATATTCTTTATTTGCATACTAGAGACGTCTTGGAAACCTCACAGGTGCTTGTGAGACAACCCAGTGCCTTAGTGCAGGAGAAGGTGAAACAGATTCAGCTTGAGATGCACATCATTTCTGGATGTAGGTGACTGAAACCTTTCCTGTTGTCACCTCTGGAAGTCTAAGCATCTGTAGGAAATGGTTAACCTGAGAATGCTAACAGCTAAGAGAAAAGGACGTACTGTGATATCCATAGATACTGTGGTACTAAGAAGCCCATCCTGAAGACTCCAGTCTTTCAGGAGTCTTAAAAGCATTAACTTTGGGTCTTGCTCTGCTATTTTTCTCTCTCATGAAGAGCTTCAGGACATTTAGATATCCCCCTCTCTTTGGAACTTACTAGAAGGGCTTCCATCTCCTTCCTTCTGCGCAGCAGTCGTTTCATGCTGGTTTGAGTTGGTGATATTTCCCTTACGCTTGCTTTGCTCAATCTCCCGAGAAGACAGTAACCAGCAGAGTGTCTTCTGCTGTTCCTGGGCATGCCTCTCGTGGTGTCTCAGCCAGTTAAGCTCCAGAGCCTACCTCTGCCGAGGGCATTCCTGAGAAGCAGCAGCACAAGTCAAATACTTGATGCTGGTCATCCTGCCGTTTCCCTGCAGGGCAGTGCACAGCAGCTGGGAAGCTGGCAGCTTCCAGAACCTTCTGCACTTGGATGCAATGGTGAAAGAAACACTGACTGGGGAAACTGGAGCTGTCTGGAGAAGTGAGTTCAACAGTGTGTGAGCTGTGCTTGGCGCTCACTCAGAGGCTTCACCAGTAGAAGGCTGGAAGTGCTATAAATAAAATGCTGGATTCTGTTGGAGTCTGTGATATTGATCCTGCATCGGCGACATCACGGAAACATCCTATTCACTAGTTTGTTTTGTGACTTATTTACTGTTTTGAGTGGTTTTTTTAATGCATCACTTTGACACAGTGTCTGCCTTCGGGTTAACAATAGGTGCATCAAAAGCATCTTCTTGTTTTAATGTGAGATTTGTTTCCTGAAAGCTTGTCTTTTAAATGCTCACTGGCGTCTACAAAAGGTCTGGGGCATCCTGAAGAACTTGGAGTGCTGTGGCCCAGAAGACCTCTCTGCCTTTTGCGACACTCAGACCTCTCCTTTCTGACCTCAGTCATCAGTGGTGTGCAACTGAGCTCCTGGCTCTGACTGAGCTGTCTTGCTATGGGGTGTGGGGGTCACTTGGTGAGCAGGCCTGTGGCTGTAAAGCTGCAGAAGATGTCCATCTCTTTCACATGCGGTGCTGCCATTTAGCATGTGCCATGGAAGACCAGCTGGTAGTTTCTCTCTGGCTAACTCTGCTGCTAGTTCTTTGAGGTTGCATAGAGCAAAGCTTCCCTTGGATTGCTATCTCGCTCCACACAACATGGGTCCGAGAGCCATTCCAAAACCATTTGAAATGCAATTTGTGTGACAGGAACTTAACTAATCAGTGAACTCTTTCACACTGTCCTATCTGGTTTAGGAGCTGCTGCCTTACCGGTGGTGAACAAAAGGGTTTCTTCACCTTGCCAAGGCACTGCAGAACTTCATGATGGACAGCCATCATTATTTCCTTTAGTTGATCCTTGTTCACAGCTCTTCCCACTGCCTCAGCATGCCCTGTCATCTTCTTCAAAGGTAGCTTGCTTTGCAGGGAGAAGTGATGTCCCTCTCTGTAGCTGTGTACGGGGATGCTGCTCAAGCCTTGCAGGCAGTGCCCTTTTGCATGGAGACCAACTTGATGGTGGCTGTCTGTCACTGGGTGACAACCAGAGAGGCTCACAGAAATCAGAGAAGGTGAGATAGGGGAAGGGGAAGAGAGGAAGGGCTCCTTGTGCTTTGAAATGCCCAGATCAATGAATATAAAAATAAGTACGTTTATTAAAAGATGTCAAGCATTGTCATTCAGGAAGTCAGCTGGTCTTGCATGCCAGACTAGCTTTTCCAGACTTAGCTGATTGCTACACTGGAACAAGACCTTTTTGCTCAAGCTCAAAAGCCCTTCTAAGCACAGCATTTCACCTCCCCTCTTCCTACTCTGTCACAGAATGGCAGAAGGTTAGTGGTTAGAAGGGACCTCTGGAGATCATCTGGTCCAACCCACCTGCCAAAGCAGGATCACTTAGACCAGACTACACAGAAACACGTTCTGTCCCTCAGAGTCCCACCACCTGAACTAGACAAAGTTTGAAGCATGAAGGTCTTAAAGAGGAGAGATGACCATAGTCACACAGAAGCAAAGCTGCACAAGTACAGTAGTAAGGGGAAAAAATACCTAGAACTGAGATTTGCAGAATTGGCTGTCCTGTGGTTTCATCTGAGACACCTTGATCAGATGGCAGAAGTCTGTCAACTGTTTGGCTGACTCCGTGTTACTCGTCTTAATTCTGCTTTCCACAGTTTCTAGTGCAGGAGGAGAACAGGTGGTCCTCGTGGTTGGAGAACTTGGACTCCATCCTGCATGAGCCAGACTGTGACTTTCATTCATCGCGAAAGCACCACCAGCTTCAGAATAACAGTTCTGAGCTGCCAAAACCTTGTTGGAGGAAGGTAGCTTGGAAATATCCAAACGAACCAACATCTTTCATTCCAGCTCTCAGAAATCCTTCCAGCTCACGCTGACTTTATGGCTCAGGAGATGGTTGTTGTCTGGGGAAGATGTATGCTTGTGTAACGCCTTATAGACAATTTCCATGCCTTAAACAGGGCTGATAGAGAAAGAAAAGATTTGCATTTAGTTTGTATGAGGATTTTTTTTTGTTCCTAGGTTTTAAAACTCTTTCTCACTGACTTAATAGCTATCCTGTGTCTCGGTAATGTGTGTGAAGATGATGCAGTTCTGGCCCCTCCTTCTCTTGTCTGTACGTCAGGATGCCAGCGTTTTCTCTTTGTCTCCTCATGGGAACTGAAGACCCAGAACCCGGGCTGGACTGTAGTAGACAATAAAGCCTAAATCTGTGCTGCCTTGGGAGTTCTGGTTTTGAGGGCTGAAATGCTCCGTTCTTGAGTGTTCAGCAGGGGATGGGCTCCGATTCTCAGTACAGGCGCCTTTAGAGTTCTTAGTGGAAATAACTGCTGCTTGCAAAAATCATCGCCCAAGCGTGTCGTGGTCTGTCATCTAGCCCAGGAGGCAAAAAGAAATCACTGCTGCTGAATTTAAGGAGTGACTGGCCAGAAGTTGGAACCTCTCTGATCCTGGGCTTTGCAGCTCTCAGGACAGGTCAAGTGTTTGAAGAGAGATGGAAGAAAGGAGCTTGCAAGGAGTCAAACCCTTCATTATTGCATAAATGAATGAAAACCAGCTCTCACGTGCACGCCTTGACCTCTTGTGTGATCTCTGCTGAGCTCTTGAAGCAGGGGCACTAATCTCTGACAACAGCCCTTGCACGCTTATCTGCAGTCTTGCTCCTGGTCTTACTGAGCCAGTTTGAAGTAGAGGAGAATCCTCCTTGAAAATTGATTTCTGAAAGGGGTGACTCACCTGACTGTAAAGCACCAGAAGCATTTTTACAGTCTGGGGGAATGTGGCCTGAGCTGCGTTTCGATTGTTTTGCAGCGACTGTCCGTGTCGAGCTGTTTGCAGTAGCTGCCTGCACTCGGCTGAATGAAATACAGCTCTTAAAGAAATTGCAGGCAAGAGGATTTCCTAAGCTTCCCATTTCTGTCATCTCTCAACTTCAGAGGCGTACAACATTAAGACAGTGTTGAATGCACAGTTTCAGAGGAGCCCTGGCTGCCTTAGCTCTGTGTGTGCTGAGCTTTCCTCTGGCTTCCCCCAGCTGTCATGCGGGCTCCAGGAGGCTGTAGCTTAGCAGGATGCCCTGTGCCCGTTTAAGCCACAGCAAATTCCTGTGTCCCTGCCCTCAGCTCGCAAGTGCTGTTAAGTAAAACACATCAGCTTAACTCTCAGCGGAAGAGGTGCGTGCCCATGTGCTCTGTCCTCGTGTTTGCAGTAGCTTAGGCTTGCCTTAAGCTGCGGTAGCTCACTGGTAGCACTTGGGATCAGAGGGAGAGCTAAGCCCTCGCAAAGGTGAGGTTGTAGAGGAGGGAGGGAGAGAAACAGGGAAGATGGATTTGTGTGCTGATTCACCTTGGCTTGCTGCTGGAGGTTCTTGCCTCCACAGGTGAGGAGTTGGTGTGATACGTGGTGGTCTGCAGCCTGCTACTGCCCACCTGGCATGTCTCCTTGGGCTGTGGAAGCACTTCATCGTGGAAAGGGTGATCAGACACTGGAGTGGACTGTGCGGGGAGGTGGTGGAGTCCCCATCCTTGAAGACATTTAAGAAAAGGCTGGATGTGGCTCTTAGTGCCCTGGTCTGGGTTGTGGTGATGTAAAGTCGTGGGCTGTGCTGGAGGTCTTTTCCCAGCCTCAATAATTCTGTGGTTCTGTGTTTTGGAGCAGATCTGTGGATGCTTGGCAGTGCTGGGCTGGACTGGTCACATGGACAGGTGTCACTGAGCAATGAAGCGTGGACATGGTGAGATCTCACAGCCAGGGACATGCCAAGCAGAGACCAGAGTGTGAGCACCAACTTTGACAGAGCAGTGCCACATCATGCCCAGATCTTATCCAGGTCTGCTTGGGCTGCCATGCTGCTGAATGGAGTGTCCTGTGACCACAAAGTCCCCGTACAGAGCCTATCGAGAGCCCGTGTTTTGTCAGGTACTGGGCAACGGAGTGGGAGCATCCAGACTATCATGAAGCATGACCTCACGCTGGAGGTAAAGGAAAGCCTGTTTGGATGTAGTCTCTCCCACTAACTACCTTGTGCCTTTTTTTTGCTTACAGAGAGTATCTGCCCTGAAGAGCAGGAGTGCAAAAAGACATGTGTGAGGGTATAAAGTTTTCCCTTCTGGCCATGATAGAGAGATGGAGGCAGAACCCAGCTGCTCCCTGGAGCAGCTTTAGATAGTGGGGTGATGTAGCACCCCAGGGGCAGCAGGTGTGAATGTGGTCCTGGCACCCATCACACTACATCTGAAGCCATGGGGGGAAGGGGACCAGCAATTTTGGAGGAGCATCCTCCACTTGCCAGCAGGAGGAGGCTCAGAGAATGGTTTTGAAGAGCACTGTGCTGGCATGACTGGAGCCCCAGAAAAAAGCCCAAGGGGAAATGAGAGCATGGATGGCCTATTTCCTGGAGCTGAAGCACTTGTGAGCAGCTGGGAAAGCTGTAGCTCTCTGGGTCCATCAAGAACAAGCTGGAGCTGCGGCTGAGCACATCTGTTCCCCTTGCACTCAAGCCCTGAGTGCACAGGGAAGGGGCACCTGCTCCCAACCCCTGTGGATTCACATAGGGCTTGGGAACCTAGCATTGCTACCCTGTGCTCCTGGGATGGGGTACACTGCCTTGTGACCACACAATGTGGATAGAGGGGTCTTGAGAGGTTTGGGTACAAGACTGTGGCTGGAAAACCTCTCTCTCACGACACGTGGAATGGGAGCAAGTTGTGCAGGATGGCTGCCTGGGAGGGAGCAAGGGGACAACCTCACATGGGCATGCAGAACACACTGGGTGCGTGACTGATGGGGCTTACAGCAAGCGAGGGGAAGTCTGGGTCCTTGGTTGGGAAGTTGACCTCATTTCCAACTTCTTTCTTCTGGTTTTCCCTGTGTGCTTTCTCACTGGCTGCTTCAACTCACCCAGTTGCTTTGGGACATGCTTTTCTATGGGCATAATCGTTCCAACCACTGGTTTCTGTACCAACAAGGATGCTATTGTAATGTGAGGATTTGTTACTGCTGCTGTGAAACAACTGCCGTGCAGTCTTATTTAACCCTTGAGCTCCCCTCTTGCCTCCTGCCAGCAGCTGAATCAGGACCTCAAGAGCAGAAAAACAAAAGGGTGTAAATTGGGGATGGGTTGGTTTAGGGAGTTTATTTCCCTGCTCTTGCCAGGGATAAAACCAGAGGCAATTTCAGCAATTCACTGTTTCCTGATGGTGCAGCTGCTGGCAGTGACTGCTCTGGAGATGTTCAGAACCCGCCTGGATGCGTTCCTGGGCGACGTGATCTAGGTGACCCTGCTCTGGCAGCGGTGTTGGAGTAGGTGATCATTTGAGATCCCTTCCAACCCCTAACATTCTGTGCTTGATCTGCTTGAGATTCTGTGCTTGATCTGCTTGAGCACAGGAAGGCTCTACAGAGGGACTTGCCAGGGTTGGATCAATGGGCTGAGGCCAGTTGTCTGAGGGACAAGAAGGCCAATTGCCAGGTCCTGCATTTTGGTCCCAACAACCCCAGGCACCGCTACAGGCTGAGGGTGAGTGGCTCAAAATCTGCNTGGAGGGGTGGCTGTTGGCCTCTTCTTGGTGCCTGCTGACAGAAGCAGGGGCACTGTTCTGCAGTTGAGGCAGGGGAGGGTCAGACTGGATCTGAGGAAGAAATTCTTGGCAGGAGTGGGGAGGGCACTGGCAGGGCCTTCCCAGGGAGGTGGTGGAGTCCCCATGCCTGGAGGTGTTGAATAACCGTGTAGCCATGGTGCTTCATGCCCTGCTCGAGTGGCAGCAGGGAGGGGGTCAGTTTGTGTTTGTCAGTCTCTCAGGTCTTTTGGTTTTGTGTTGGTGTGGGGATGGTTGGAGATCCTTTCCGACCTGTGATTCGGTGACTTCACAGTTCATGTTCTCATTTAAAACAAGACACCAATGTTTGCACGAGGATTAAAAGTGCATTCTGACTGCTTGTCTTTAGACCACATCGTGATTTCTGCTCAGCCCTTGAGGAGCTTGAAGTGAGTTCACTGACTAATTTAGAGAAGTGTATGACTTCCTTTCTAATTTAGTGAAACAATTAGTAGTTTGTTAGCTGCCTTTCATTTAAACCTGTCTTTAACCATGCTTATTCCTCAGCACAGGTGGGGCTTTCCTGAAGGGCAGTAATCCCCATATCAGGCAGATTATTAACGCTTGCTTTGTGTTTTGGCTGTGGTACCAGGAGCCTGTTGTTATTTGTTGATAGGTGAGGAAGAGAAGGTTTGAAGTTGTGCACCAAGACCCTACACCCTCACAGAGAAAAAACTGCATCTTGGTGTACTAGGGTTGCCTTCTCAAGTTCTGCTCTCAGGTAGGACCTTGGGCAGTGGAGGAAACCTAAAGAGCAGCAACCAGAGGACCAGAGCTTTCCTCTGCCTGCCTCAGGCAACCTGCACGTTTCTAGTCAGGACATAAAAATAAGGGGAGCAAAAGCCACTGCAGTGGCACAACGTGCTCAGGTGTGTCCACTGGCAGAGGCGATGCTGAGGTTCTCCCCCAGGTTTGCAGCACACTGAAGGCATTGCATGAGCTATTTTGACTGACAGGGAAGAGAGGTGGTGTGTGCTGCGGCAGGTATGGATCAACATGTAGAGCTAATTGCCATGCATGAGGTCTTGAGAGGATTACATTGCTAATCTAGACATCTTTCCTGCCTTATCACCACCCCTTTCCTCCTGACATGCACACGCATTTGGATCCTGTAAGGAGTGAGAATCAATAGCAGTGTGGGGGAGGAAGAGAAGGAGTGTGGCTCCCTGAGAGCTTGCAGTAGCTGGAAGAGGAAAGGTCCCCTCCAACTGTTCCTGTGTCATTGAGGTGGCTTTGGTGGCAAACTTCCCCTCCTTTCCTGAAGTGGCACAGGTGGCCTTAGCAGCCTGCAGAGAGTAATAACAAAGCACTGCATCCCCACACCTCATGCTGCCTTTTGCCATGCTGCTCCGAGCCTGCCAGTGTGCAGTCTGGAGTGGTGGCACTGGCATTGTGGTTCCTCTTCGGCAGCTCGACTGTATTGCACATGCAAACAGAGAGATTTGAGAAGGATATTTGTGGCCCTGAGCTGAGATCCCTGTGGGGCAGCAAGATGTCGCAGGGCAGATGGAAACATAACTCTTCTCTGCAAAATCCAGAGCGGTATTTTACAGCCAGAAGCAGCTCCCGTGGAGTGGGGACTACACGTATTTGTTCTTCCTAAGTGGTTCACACTTGGCACTTGGCAAGCTTATCTGTGCCCAGGTAGTAGGGAAAGGGCAGCTGAGGGTACAGGGTCACACCATATGGTGCCTCTACAGTGTCTCAGTAGGTAAAAGCTCTAATGAAATGCAAAGTAGAAGAGCTTGGTGGGTTTTGCTTGACTGGCAGTGGCCCTGCTGGCTCTGGCTCCCAGTCTGATAGGTCTCTTGCATCAGTTAAGGAATCATCATTTCAGACAAGATTGCTGCCTAGCCTGGGAGTAGATGAAATGTTGGTAGCTCTCTGGTTTGTGTCTGCCACAAAAAAGCTTTGATAGCCTACCCCTTGGAGGTGACGGTGGCTTTGGATACCCTAGGACAAACCAGAGGGTTGTCTGAGGGGACAAGGAGACACCTGGGTCCGTTTTGTCCGCATGGTGCCAGGGGCTATTGCAAATGGCCCTGGTCCTGGGGCTTGGTGGAAAGCCCCAGACTCGAGAGCTCCACTGTCTGCTACTTGCTTGTTTAATGGGAGACTGTCAGTAGGTTCCTTGTCCTGGAGTTAGCCTTAATTATCTCACTGAGTGCGTTTTGATCGTACAGTATTGAGGTGCATGTACGGTGGAGGTGGGCTTTCTGGAGCTGTGTGTGCAGGTTTCCTGAGGAGGGATGCTCATGGGCACCGCCCTACTGAGAGGGGAGCTGCTCTGGATTCCCCCCCCTTCATCCTGCCAGCAGGGCCCTGGGCTCTCCCCAGCCAGGTCCTTGACACCCTCTAGTGGCAGTACCTACTTCCAGTATTTCAGGAGCTCTCAAAACTTGGCAGTAGGAGTTCACAGATTCATAGATTCATAGAACGGTTCAGGTTGGAAGGGACCTTAAAGATCATCTAGTTCCAGCCCCCTTGCCATGAGCAGGGACATCCCCCACTAAACCAGGTTGCAGCCCACCCAATGCCCAGTACCTGTCCCAGTGCCCTCTGCAGTAACTTGTGGCTTGGGGACATTGAAAAGAGGAGAGAAACATGCAGGAACTGGGTGAAAAAGAGCAGGCAAGGGGGCATGTTGTGCAGCATCCCTCTTGGCTCTGATTCAGATGTGGCCCTACTCCCCTTCCCACAGTGATTACCTTTGTTTACAAGTAGAGCTCAGCTTGCAGGATGCCCCCAGAAACTCTGGTGCGTCCCATGGCTGGTGGCTACAGGAAGAGCGTGGGCAGCTTGGGAGTGTGATGCTTGGCAGCAGAGCCAGGGCTCCTAGGTGGATGCCATGCAGAGAGTTAGTTACGTCTTGATCTGCAGACTGATGTCCTTGAAGCCTGAGCAGGAGCTTTGAAGCAACTTCTCTGACAACACGCTTCCCCGTGTGCACCCTTATGGCATTCCCCCACTGCTTTTTTCTCTATGACTCCCATGCCCAATGGGTTAAGCCATGTCTGTAGAACCTGTTATGGGTGCAGTTCAGGGGGATCAGTGCCTTGGAGTGGTGCTGGAGCCCTCGCACACCCGTGACCCTGCTGTGGGAGTCCCCAGTGTTCCACAGTAATCAGAATGAAATGCTTGTTGGGCTTCTGAAATGACCTGTGACCTGCTGCCACATTTGACTGCGTTCTGAGATCATCATTTTCTCCTTTCTCCTATGTGCTTCCCCTCTTCTCAAACCTGGTACCCGAGGTGAATCTTGGCAGTGTAACTGAAACAGTTGTACATCATGGGTCAAGTGTGAGAGCAGTGGTGTGAGGCAGAGCCTTTCCCACTAGCCTGTGGGCTCAGGGTTCTTCCCTCCTGACGTGTGATCCTTCAGAAACGAGGCTTTCACCTCGCAAGCAGGTCTCTAGTCTGTCTGGTTAGGAATATGGCACTGACCAAATGAGCATCCATGCCAGGCTGATTTAAGACCCAACTCCTCAAAGCTGTTTGTGGCTCAAAAGGTCTTTCTGATTCCTCCAGTGGAGAGGATCTTGATTGTTTCTTTGAACCCAGGGAGCAGGAAGAATGCAGCACAGAGCGTCAGGTGTTACCACAGCTAAACAGAGCCTTTAACAGCACCTAGTGCCGCCTCATTTTATGCCAGGAAAGCATTTTGCAATAGCTTGCTCAAGTGGTGTAAAAGATGCCAACCCTCCAGCCAGGCTGTGACCTGGAAGTATGAGGTCATGATTCTACCTGGTGAAATGGTGCCTCTACCAGCTTCTAACTTGCCTGACAAGTGCTCACTTGAGTTCCAGCCTTCAGACTGGCTTCCCAGCATCACTCCTGTGGAGCAAGCAGCTCTGCATCTGACAATCCAAGTGCCTACCCTGTACTGCAGAGCCAGGCAGGATCCCAGGGTAAGCAGGGCATTGCCAGCAAGCGAGGTCAGCAGGACCAGGGGACACAAGGGTAGGATGCCAAGGGCTCTCAGTCTGGGAGAAGGAAGGCAAGCATGCTTTCTTCGTGGGTAGCTGCTTTAACCCCACAAGCTGTCGAGCAGAGTCTGGTGGAGCAGGGAGTCCAGCTGTCATACAGAGTCTACCTTTGAAGCAGCTCAGATAAAAAGTAACCTCAGCAAGGTGATGATCAGGTTTAATTTATTTAAATGACATAAGAAAGGATCTAAGAACCCTTGTCTGGAGGGCAAAGAAAAAGGAGCTGTGTGGCTCTGGAATGACTCAGAAAGATTTGAAATGAGAAATTGAAACCTCATCGTGCAGGTGGTGTGAACTGACTGGGTTAGTTGCTATTCTCATCACTGGTTTGGTGCTCAGAGGGAAGATGGAAAGGCAAAGTAAGGGGAGCTCCTGGCCATGGCCTGCCACAGGCTGTTGCCTGATGGACAGCGGAAGAGAAAGATGAGTAGAAGTGAGGGAGGAGGAGATGTGGCTGTGGGGATAGGAGCAATATCTTGTGATGTAAATGACCTTACCAGGTACTTTCCATCGGGAGTGGTAAGTTCCCTGCATAGTGAGTGTGTGGTAAAAGCCAACGGCCCCATCTGGGCTGGACACAGGAAGATTTCCCTCTCATTTACTCCATCGCATGGGTTGTTTTTTTTCACCTTCCTCTGCTTTGACTTTTCTGCTAGAAGTAATGCCAGTGGTTGTGTTCACTGCAGCTCATTGCTTTCTGTAGCTGTGCCTGAATGAAACAGATGCAGCTTTTGGCAGCTCAGCTGATTTCATCAAACCTTCCAGTGCTGTCAATGAAATTGAGCTGAGATATATGAATTGTATTCACCAGTACATGGTGAAACTGTGGGCATTAACAGGCTCACTGGCACAGCCTCTGAGAAGGTTTGCATTCTTCTTTCCAAGTGATGATTCTTTTATAGCATCATAGAATCACAGAACAGTTTGGATTGGAAGGGACGTTAGAGATCATCGAGTTCCCACTCCTCTGCCATGGGCAGGGACCCCTCTCGGTAGATCACGTCGCTCAGAGTCCCATCCAGCCTGACCTTGAACACTCCTGATACCCATGACATTTCTGGGCAGCCTGTTCCAGTATCTTAGCACCCTCACTGTAGGAAATACCTGTCTTACATCCAGCCTGAACCTCCCTCAGTTTTAAACTGTCACCCCGTGACCTGTCACTACAAGCCTTTGCAAGAAGTCTCTGTCTTCCTTATGAGACCTTATTATATTTTGAAAGGCCACAGGAAGGTCGCCCTGGATCCTTCTCTTCTCCAGGCTGAACAACCCCGACTCTTTCAGCCTTTCTTCACTAAAGAAAACTTTCAGGGCTGTCCTCTGTACCTGCTCTAAGAGGTCCATGTCTTTCATGTACTAGGAGCCCAAGAGCTGGACACAGTACAGCCTGCCTTGTGGTGCTAGAGCCCCTTGCTAAAATTAAGATGCTTGAAAAATCAAGCAAGGTTGGGAGACTGCAGTTTTCATTTTCATCCTGTTGTTAGCAGTGATACTTCTTTTCCCCCAGTTAATCAACGGGGAAAACAGCTAGCTGTTCTGTTTCCAGGTGCCTTGACTGCGCAGAGGGCAGCCTGCAGCCTCAGTGCTGCCCTCAGAGGAGCTGCTTCCCTCTGAATGCAGACCCCCCGTCATCTGGCCACAGGGGATCATATACGATGTGAAAGGGTTTGGATCTCCACACTTTATGAGGGAAGATTAAAGGAACTAGAGATGTTTAGCTTGGTTCCAGAAGACCATGGTGCAAGTGACTAAAGGATGTGGGCAGCAGGAGGGTCTCCAACAGCGCTGGGAGACACATAGTGAGGAGAGGTAGCCAGTGAAGAAACGTGTGGCTGGGACAGGGATGTGTTAAGCTCTGTTCTTCTAGTGGAAAACCCTGCGTGGTTGCTGGGGCTGCTGAGCAGGAATTCAAGCACAGAACTGCAGGTTCAGGGTCTTTCCCAGACAGGGACAATTCACTTGGTTGTGTGCTAACAGGGCTTCTTTAATGCGTGCAGTGTCTTGGCTTGTTTTTAATGTGTCTGGGCTTTACACTTGGCGTTTTGGCCTTGCTAATTCTTGGGCTGTGTTTCCCTGTCCCCCTTTGCTGCAGTGATTCCTGACTCACTGCGAGTGACAGCGGTCCCGCAGACACTAAACAAAGTGGAGCATGACTCCCTGGAGCTGAAGTGCGAGGTGTCCAAGAGCACTGCCCAGCACAGCCACGTCTCCATCGCCTGGTACCGGCAGCGAGGAAGCGAGACACCTGTGGAGGTCATCTCTCTCAGCCGTGACTTCGTCCTGCGGGCTGGCAGCATGTACGCCCAGCGGCAGGCCATGGGGGACGTTCGCTTGGATAAAGTTGGGGAGACCACCTCGAAGCTCACCATCTACAACCTCCACCCGTCAGATCAGGGTGAATTCTACTGTGAGGCAGCTGAGTGGATCCAGGATCCAGACAAGTCTTGGTATGCCATGACCCGCAAACGTTCCCAGGGTGCCAACGTCATCGTGCAAGCCACCGGTCAGTGTCCCCTCTGCCTTTTCTTCATCAGCTGGGCAGTGGGAGGATGTGGAGGATGGGGCTGCACCTTCTTAGGTGGTTGGAACTTGACTCCCTTCTTTGGCATGTGCCTCACTTGGGAGTCTGTGCGCAGGGTGAAGTGGGGCAGAGGAGGGCCCAAGGGCTGCCTGCCGGCAGGACAAATGTCAGCAGAGAGCAACCAGGAGACACCAAGGCAGCAAGAAGGTTTGAGTAGCAGGCCCTGCCTCCTGATGTGGTCAGCAACCTGGGGTTGACTCAGCAACTGAAATATAAACCATAAGCTCTTGTTGCTAGCACAGCAGTGAAGGCTTTGGTAAGTGAGAAGGCAAGAGTGACATCAGAAAACAAAACTAAAGCCTTCAGCAAGGATGTTGGTATTGCAGAAGGTCATTTGCACATCACAGTCCTTCTCTGAGTCCAGAGAGCAGGTTCCTGCTAAAGGTCTGGAGACCCCTGTGAGCTTGTTCTTCCTCCCTCATATCCCCCAAGGCCCTGCCTCTTCTTCTGGCTGAGCAGAGCGTGAGTAGAACTAGACTCCAGGTCACATCCCACCATGCCGCTGGATTTTGGTATCACAACAGAGCTGCTCCTAGGAGTAAAGGCTCCAGGAAGGAGTTATGACTGGGGGACCCTTGCAGCTCTTGTATGCTGGTCAGCAAGCTGCCACCCATGCAGCACGATCTGTCTGGGCTCTCACAGAGAAAGCAGAAGAGTGACCCCTCCACCTGTGGGTGTATGTGTCTGAGGGATGTTGGCCGTGCAGGGGGTAGCAAGATGTAAATAATGTCTGTTATGGTCTAACCCAGCAGCACGCAGCCAGTCGCACACAGTCCTACTCCTCGGTGCAGGAGAATCATAGAATCCTAGAACCATTAAGGTTGGAAGAGACCTACAAGATCATCAAGTCCAGCTGTCAACCCAGTGCATCCATGGCGACTAAACCACATCCCCTAGTGCCATAGCTGTGCAGTTTTTTAACACCTGTAGGGATGACGACTCCACCACCTCCCTGGGCAACCTGTTCCAGGACTTGAGACAAAGGACAGGAAGGGCTCACTCGCCAGTTACGGTCATGGGCTTGGAGAAAACAAAATCAATTTACTTTAAACAACAAAACCCACCACCCATTCACCAGTAGGACAGTCAGAGATACAGGTTCTTATGTAGTCCTTTCCCCTACCTCCTTTCCCTGCAGCAGCACAAAGAAGGCAACAGGGGATGGGGCTTGCAGCCAAACCCAGTCTTTACCCTGGCTCCATCCTCTTCAGGGGAAAAGCAGCTCCCAGACCTTCCCTGTAGCAATGTGGTGTCCTTCCCACCCGAGGCATGAGCTTCTCTGACTAGTGCGGAGTTCTCTCAACAAGAAACTGCTCTAGCACAGACTTGTCTGAGCCATGACCTCTTTTTCAGGAGCCATTCCCTGCTCCTCTGCAGGCTGTAGGTTCTCTGTTCTACGAATGGTCTCTGAGGACTATAAAGGCTCAGCCTGTGCTCTCACCACAAGCTGAAGGGGAATGGCTGCTCCAGGAGTGGCCGCTCTGGCGTGTCTTCCTTTCGTCCTCACTGACCTGGGCGTCCATGTGGCTGTATCCCTCTCTTACTGCTCCTGTCCCAAAACAAGAGGGAGCTCCCAAACAGAAGGTCCAAACCAACCTGGACTCCCCCAGCAGGTTTCCCCTTTTAAGTGTTTATTCACAGAGGTGCTGATCAGCTCAGCCCTTGGCCAGAAGTGGCCCTGACTGTGGCAGTGCCAGCAGCACCCCCCAGCCCCCAAAACCCCACCAGACACAAACCCGACACAATCTCCCACGAGGTGTTCTGACTCTCCTGGTGGGCTTTGCTGTTGTGATAGCAGTTGGTGTTTGTCTCCCCAGATAAGGAGTTCAGTGTCCGTTTGGAGACGGAGAAGCGGACGTACATTGTGGGTGAGCCGGTGGAATTCCGATGCATCCTGGAAGCGCAGAATGTCCCTGACCGCTACTTCTCCATCTCCTGGGCCTTCAACAGCTCCCTCATTGCTAGTTTGGGACCCAATGCCGTGCCCGTGCTCAACAATGAGTTTGCCCAGCGTGAGGCCCTGGGCCAGCTCAAGGTAGCCAAAGAAAGCGATAACATTTTTGTGCTGAAGATCTACCGCCTCCGCCTTGAGGACAGTGGCAAGTACAACTGCCGGGTGACTGAGCGGGAGAAGACTGTGACAGGAGACTTCATCGACAAGGAGAGCAAGCGGCCAAAGAACATCCCCATCACTGTCCTGCCGCTCAGTAAGTAGAGGCTTACCCGTCTCATCCTGGGGCTGTTGCTCTTCTGGGCAGCCAGCTGGTGAGGCCATGCTGTGCTCAGACTCCGGTGGTGGGGAAGAGGGAGGGTAAGAAGGGTTGGCATGCTGTGGAGGCTTGAAATCCCAAGTCATGAGGTTTATTCGGGGGTGTGGTGGGGGGAGAGGGAAAGGAATGATAGAGGAGGAGGGACATGCGTCAGGGTTTTAAGTGGGGAAACACCCCCACCTTGGTAATGACACGAAGCTGGTGGGTTTGTCCTTGATCAGGTGTGTGTGACAACCTCTGACTTGCTGCTCACACCTCTCTCTGCCTTGGTCTGTGGGGAGCTGTGTGCTTTAAAGCACTCGGTAGATGTAAGACCCACATGGCCTTGGTTTGTCCTAAGAGCTGCTAGGTTCCCGTAGGCTGTTCAGTGGCTGTTGGGACAAGACAGCTTCACTGGGAGAAATCAGTGTTCTGTGTGCTCTTCAGCATGGAGCTCTGTCATGGTCACCGTGTGTCTTCCAACTCTGATGGAGGCTTGCCTGAATGCCTTTTGTATTGGTCAGACGAGTGTGATAAACACAGAGATAACAGGTGAGATGAGAGCATAGCGTCCACTGGCTCATTCCTCGCTTTGCTCCCTGAAGCTCAGGTGCCCGTGGCACGATCAATCCTCTATACGTTGCCCAGGCTACCTTGGGCTTTGGCCAAATGGAGAGTAGCTGTGAGAGGATTTTGTGTGATGTTTGTCTCCTAGCTCTTAGATTGGTAGGGAAATGCAGCCCTTTCCTCTAGCTTTTTTTTTCCCCCTCCTCATTTCTCCAAAAGAAATTCTATTTTCTTTCCTCTCCTACTGTATTTGGGTCTCATCTGTTTGGCTCTGAAAATGACTCTAGCTAGAAATCCTGCACTGGATCAATGTCTAAAACGTACTTGTAGGCACAGCCACCTTTCAGACAGATTTCCTTCTTGCCATGTGACAGATCGCCAGCTCTAGGAGCAAATGTGATGATTTTTCGAGGGTGCTAAGTGGCCATAACTCTGATGGAAGACAGCAGGAGTAACCTGCCCTCGGTGTCTCTGAAAAAACCAGCTGTAAAGCCTGACAGCCCTGGGAAGCTCAGGATACCCTTTTTTGGTGACCTTACCAGATGTTGGTAGCTCCCTCTAGAGCCACTAGCAGTGGTAGTTGGGGAGAGCTTCTCCCAAAAGGTGGTGTAGGAGTGGATGTGGCGAGACGGTGACCAGAATGACGTGCGTTGAAAACCCTGGGGAGCTGCAAGCGTGTTTTGGCAGAGCCGGTTGCGTGTGCTGCTTGTTGTAGCATCACACATTCCCTCAAGTCTTGCTGAGATTCCATCCCGGACCTGCGACCAGAAGATGCGGCAATGTCCCGTGAGCCATAGGCAGAGAGATTTCTCCCAGCTTTGGCCTTCACGTCCTTTGAGCAAGCAAGTCACCAGGAGCAGCTCGCTGCCCACAAGCTGGTTTTGGATGTGGTCACGCATGAGGTTAAGACATGCCTGGACCCAAACGTGTGGGCAGTTCCCTGCACCTGGTGGAAAGGCTCTCTGGCCGGCAGCGTCCTACTTGCAGACTGAGAAGCGGCGAGTGTGTATCATCTCCCCTGTGTGTATGCGTTTCTCTCCTTAGAGACCAGCATCTCCTTGGAGATTATCAACAACGCCAGCAGTGTGTTGGAAGGGGAGAGCCTGCGTTTTGGCTGCAACGTGCGCTCAGGCTTCGGGCCCCAAAGCCGCTTCTCCGTCGCCTGGCAGCTGGTGGACAAGCTGAACCGGCGCAGTGAAATTGTGCGTCTGGATCGGGAGGGCACCCTGCAGCCGGGTCCCTCGTACGCCGAGCGCAGCAGCTATGGGGGCATCCAGGTGGAGCAGGTCCGGCCCGGCTCCTTCACGCTGGAGATCTTCAACAGCATCAAGGCAGATGAGGGCCACTATGAGTGCCGGGTGGTCGAGTGGACGCGGACGCTGGATGGGGAGTGGCAGATGGTTGGGGAGCGGCACTCAAGCACCGTGGTGTCCATCACTGCTCTGGGTGAGTACTTGAGGTGCAGGGCGCTGCAGAGCCACGCTGCTCACGTGCCCGGCCTCTCCCAGAAGGTCACCTGCAAATTACTGGGGTTGCTCTTGGCACTCCCACCGTTGCTTGCTGACAGAATTGAGGTACTCAGCAGCCCTCCCAAGGCTTCCAGTAGGTTGGTGCAAAACACCTGCATGCCCCTGTGTGTGTGGTGGGCAAAATCAGCGGGGTGGCTGTGGCAGAAGCAAGCAGGGAATGGCAAAGGAGAAGGGCAGTGCTTCCAGCATCCTTCCTAGGAAGGAGTCTGTCAGCCCCATGTCTTGTCTCCTCAACCACGGAGCTGAGCTACAGGCATGGCAGTGGTGGTGCTCCATCAGCAGCCTGTTGGCATCAAACCCTCCTTACTTGCCCTGAGTAAACTTCACCCCCACTCAGCAGACCATGAGAGCAAAACATTTGGCATCTGCTGGCCCAGGCACCAGAAATGGCAAGCATCTCTGACGGCACCAGAAGCCCGCAGAAGACATGAGTCAGAAACGGTCTGTGAGGAGACACTGAACTGCTGGCCCGGAAGCACGGCCAAAGGGCTTCTCCACTTGACACTCAGCAGACATCAGCTTAGGAGGGGACAGGCAGGGCATTGTGAATTTCTAGCTTCTCCTCTCACCTTGCCGTATTAAGTCCTGGACTAGTTCCCAAAGGTGCTGTGCAAGAGACTGAAGAAGGGATGAGTGCTCCTGTGAGACCTTCAATTTGCAGAATTCCAGTCCTACAAACAATTGGAGAGCTCTCTTGAAAGGTCAAGATAGGAATTTTTGGGTGGAGTGCTGGGGTGTTTTTGCTCTCTGAGCTTTGGCAAGGTGTGCGGGAGACCAGAACCCTCTGCTAAACTCTTGCTTTCCTCCTCCTTTCCTCCCCTTTACTTTTGACCTTCTTTCAGAGGCTGTCCTGTCAGGAGCTGGAAGTCTTTGCTGTACAGCAGGTAGAGGTGTTCATTTGTAAAGAACTAAAGGCAGGTGCTCACCTGGTTTTAATGACAGCTTCCTCATGAGGTCAGCAACATCTGGCCTGTTGTGAAGTCCGTGTATTGGCCGTTCTCGTGGCCACTTGCAGAAGGGTTGAGGTTAAGTGCTGAGATTTTAAAAGGTGTCACTTTTACTTTTGTGAAATGTGAAGAAGCTCAGAATTGCCTAGCAGCTCCAGAGGGTGGGTGTAATGGAAAGCAGGTTGTTGTTCCTCCTCCCCTCCTTATCCCGGAGAAATCATCAGCTGTTGAGCTCAAGTCATAGGAAATTCCGAGGTCCTCTTCCTGCAATTAGTGAAGCTGAAGTAGCTCCTGAAAATCTAGTGGAGAAAATATTGAGCGTTGTTTCCTTGCGGCTGGAGCTGATCTTTTTTGTTCAGCATAATGTTTTTAGGAGTGTCCTGAAAGACTCAGATGGAAGGTGCTAAGGAAGTACAAGAGACCTTTATGACCAGAGAAATTGCTAATAAAAAAACCCACAGTAAATTTAGTGGCACTCACTTCTCAGGTTAAGGTCTAATCATTTGCCAGTCTGCCAGGGTAAGCTGAACCAGCACAGAAGATGTTCAAACCCATAAATCTACCTACAACATCGTTCAGAAGCAAGAGCCAGAAGAAGGGTGAGCTATTGGATGAGACCAGGAATACGTCGCTGAAATCCTCAAGATCTCAAGTGTCCAGCAGTCCCTGTCTGGCTGAGGAAGGGATGGGGCTGCTGTATTCTTGTCAAGAGGTCTTGCGGAAAATCTGCCTGCTTTTGTGTGTGACTTGTCTGTTTTTCAACCAAGTTCTGAAGGAGGAAAGGCCCAGGTGTGATAACCAAAGTGCCCTGCGCGTGTTGGTTGAGTTGAGGACCAGAGAACCACCTAGACTTTGCAGCCTGGTTCATGAAGCTTCCTTGCCCAGGCCAACCGGTGATTACATTTTACTAAGTCAGCTATTCATAGTGACATGAAGTTGCCTTCCTAGGGCCATGGCTATGAGCTCTGAGCTGGGCCTAGGAACACACTTTTTGGGGCAGGAGGGCTGCTGCATGTTCTGAAGGTCACGGCTAACACGGGGATGAGATGCAGCAGTCCTGCAGGGGACAGAGACTAGGTCTCACTCTCCTGTGTAATCGCTGAACATGTTGCAAGAACCTTTAATCCCAAAGATTGACCTGCTTTCTCAGTAATTACATGTCTGGAACCTCTGGCATAGTGACACCGTGGGACTGCAGAGGCACTTGCTGGAAGCTTGGAGATACGGGGTATGGCAGTGTCCATGCTTTGGCTAGTCTGGCCCACGGTGACAGCTGTGTGGCTTACGATGAGCACCCGTCTCATCTCTTCAGCTGTAATTTTGAGCCAGTGGCAGGCTGAAGCTCTGTGCTAATCCAGAAGATGTTCCTGTTTCTGCTGGGCACTGGCTGCTTGGTCAGTGCTGCAGGGGAGGGAGGGGAGCTGCAAGCTGATGTGGGACATCCCACAGAGCCTCGTGGGAAGGGAGGATTTATTGGGATGTTGGTAAAAAATCAAAGTCCCTGCTAAAATCTGGCCATGCTGAAGTGACTGGAGAAGAGCAAGACATTTCTCTTTACTTCATGGAACAAATGGAGCACTCAGAATACTCTGACCTAAAATGTAAATCAGTCAACTGGGAATAGGTGATCTTCACATCACTGCTAGACTGCTGGCTTTAAACCCCCCTAAACAAACAAACTGCTGGGGTAGACCTCTTGACTACTGCAGAGTGGTAGATGTGCCAGGATACCTG
Source organism: Upupa epops (assembly GCA_013397515.1). Taxonomy (NCBI): domain Eukaryota; kingdom Metazoa; phylum Chordata; class Aves; order Bucerotiformes; family Upupidae; genus Upupa; species Upupa epops. Next base: position 95,596 of record VZRI01012184.1, on the reverse strand, counting down.
TATAAAGCCCTCCTGGAGCTGTGATCTGGAAGAGAACAAAAGCCATGCTGTGTGAAGAAGAGGAGCAACCAGCTTCTGTATCAGTTACCTCCGTCCTGGTGTTCTGTCATCACTGCCACCTCTCCGGTGCATGCGTGAAGGCTGCTACCTGTAGTTTTCCTTCACGTTCAGCAACCAGCCACAGCCTTGGGGTGGGAACCCCCTGTCCCAAGAGGTGGATGCGAGTTGTGAGGTCTGTGAGCAGGCAAGTGGGTGCTAAGTAGCTGCTCTGCCTGGTGCTGCTCCTTTGCCACTGCACTGCTGTGTTTCCATACAGGGGCTTTGTCAGCCCACAGATGGTTAGCTGCTCACACTCTGAGTCTTAGGGCTATCTCACTCCTCTGGGCAGAAAGGGAGCGCAATCCTGCTGCTGCTCAGCGTTCACACAGGCAGCCACCACTATGCAGGCACTGGGCTGTGTTTTGGGCACTGCTTTTTGGGACACTTCAACAGTTGCAGACAAGGACCCAGCATGATGCATGCAGCACGTGAGTCCAGGCCTGTGACTGGATGAGCACGCTGTACCTTCTGCATGCTAACATCAGGGCCTCGTGAGGCAGGTATCTCTTAAAGCCCTTTTCTCTCTCTCTGCAGAGGCTGGCTTTGCCATCACAGCTATCTCCCGCACACCCGGAGTGACCTACAATGAGTCCTTCGACCTCCAGTGCATCATCAAACCCCACTACCCATCGTGGGTGCCAGTGTCAGTGACGTGGCGTTTCCAGCCAGCAGGCAGCACTGAGTTTCATGACCTGGTCACCTTCACACGTGATGGTGGGGTCCAGTGGGGCGACAAGTACATGGGTTTCCGGACCCGCACCGCCATCGAGAAGGCTGAGTCCAGCAACAACGTGCGCCTGAGCATCAGCAGGGCCAGTGACACAGAGGCTGGCAAGTACCAGTGCGTGGCTGAGCTCTGGAGGAAGAACTACAACAGTAGCTGGACACGGCTGGCAGACAGGACCTCCAATCTGCTGGAAATCAGGGTCCTGCGTCCAGGTGAGTGCTAAGAGAGCACAAGAGGGGCTGAGAGGGGTGTGTGTCATGAGGATGGAGTGGTGCATGTGAATGTTGTGGTGATCTCTCTGGAGTGAGGACTGTGATGAGCATCTCACACTTGTGTGTGGCTCGGGTGGAACTGCTTGGCTCTTTGGAGCTCCCTTCCCCACCTCCAGACAACTAGGTCCTCTGTTTGCTTATTCTATGCTGTTTATGGGGTTTTCTTCAGAGAAGCGAGGTGACTGAAGCTCAGTCCAGTCCCTGGGCAGTTCCTGTGAGAGGGGGGTGACTCTTGGCTTACCACCTCCATTCAGCAGAGCAGACTAACATGGGGAAGAGGGATGGGACAAGCAGGATTGGATAAGAGAGACGTGCTCCCTACCAAAGCCTGCTCATAGGTGAGATGCTGCAGTTCTTTTCTAATGACTGACTGCATCTCTCACTCTGCTGGAGACATCTTCTAAAGCATCTAGTGACCAAAGAGTCTGACTTTCATCCCCACTAGATATTGAAGCCTTTCTAGCTACATGGCCACACAGAGTGTGCAGCACCTGGGCACCAGACACCTGGCTTGGCAGGGAGAGTCAGAAATCCGACAAGGTGCTTATGCTCCCTGGACAGACCGTGGAGACACTTTGGTGCCTTCTGTAGGCCTTGTCACTAATGGTGCCTTCTATTGCCTGTGAAGGGTGGAAAGATAGGTGGTCAGGACAGCTCTGGACCATCGGTGAGGTGAATGGTTTATTGCTGCCTTGGCCTTAAGGCTGGAGTTGATGTCTGCAGTGAGGCTTTTAGCACCTTCAGGACTCTTGTTTCGGGTCCCTGCAGCATGGTGGTCCTCCCTTAGTGCATTCCTGTGTAGATGAACATCTCATCTGCCTACTGGCTTGGGCTCTGTGCTTTTCCATCTTCAACTCTTAGCATGTCTTTATAAATGTCAGGGGAGCTCCAGGCGACTCGTGCTCTCCATCATCTTTTTTTCCTTCGCTCCTTTCTTGCCCTCATCTCCAGGTTAATCCTCTCCATTTATCTTGATTATGCTGCCTTGTAGTACATGTTTTACTGCTGTCAAGGTCGGGGTGGTGATGTTCATAAGTTTAGCTTATTTCCCTCGGAAACAGCGGTGACTGGATGCGGTCCCCGATGCAATACGCTTCTTCATAGAGCATCTCTGTGCATGTGTATGTGTGTAAGACAGGAGAAGATAAAATCTTTAATAACAGCTTCAGCAAGAGAGCCTCTGCGTCGCAGCTCAGGGTGTCAAGGAGGACATTTAAAAGACATTTACACCATGATTTGCCAGCTGGTTCTCCTTCACTGGTGCAGTAACCATCAAGCGGTGCTTTAACAGAACAAGTCATCTAGGTCTCTGTGGTTTTTACCTCTTCCTATCTCCCTGCTGCTCAACAAACCGTGGCTACACAAATCTTAACTGTCAGTCCAGTGAGCCTTGAGTAATGTTTGTGGTACAAGGAGGGATGGAATGGAAGAGAGGGACTCCTCAGAGTGTCCCCAGCGCCATGGGGGACACTCTCATTATGTTTTGTTTCCATGTCACAGGCAGCCTCTGGGAGAACTGGTCTGTAGAGGAAATCATACAGCCTGCAATTGGCTTCTAGGTCAGTATCAGGCAATACCACAGTATCACAGTAATGGCGAGGCTGGAAAAGACCTTAGAGATCATCCAGTCCAACCTAAAACCAACCAAGTAACCCTAAACATCTGCCATCTAGCTCATGCCACTCAGCACTTCATCCAGCCTAACCTGAAACACCTCCAGAGACGGTGAGGGCAGTGTCGTTGCTTGTGTCTCTGGCTGGATAATCTCCAGAGTAAATCCTAGATGATGTAGGAGGTGCTTTCCTTGGACTCCTTTGAATGAAGATCCTGGAGCACCCCCATCAGACCTGTGCTGATGGAACAGGTTTGCAGTTTAATATCCAGAGAATTTTCAGGAGCCCTGCAGGCCCCCTGAATGTTTGAACACCTGAGAACACTGCTGCTATGATTCTGTGTCTCTAGGCAACTGTGGTAAACCAGGCTGCTATTGAGTACTTCTGTCCTAGCTGTCTCCTTTCCCTTGCTGCTAGCTATGGGTTCCAGTCTTGACCCTTATTTTTGGGGTGAACGGCCTGTGATCCACTAAAGGAGACTGTAAAGAAGGCTTGTCTGGAGCTTTCACGGACAGTTGAGTCGGTATCTGTTTCCAGATTGCAAGTTAATGATGGGATTCTAGTTTCCCTTTAAATTCCTGCTCCCTGTTTGTCGGAGTGACTTTTCCATTTGACAGGTTCCGGGTGCAGGCATCGCAGTCGATGTGTGTCAGCCTTTAAAGCATGTTCAGGTGAGAAAGGTGAAATAGTCACTGCCTGGTTGCTTCATTAATCTTTTTGCCTTGTCAAATCCAACATCCTCAAGGGACAGGGTGCTGGAGCGCTCTCAGGTGCTGTCTCCCTGGTACTCTTGCAGTGCGTAGTGTTTAGTTGTCACCTCTGCTGAGCAGTGACTGCAGAGATGGCAGCACTGGTTTTGAATTGCATGTAGTCATGTGGCTGCAGAGTGATGTTATCTTACCTAGAGCTAGCTGATGGCCAGTGGGTGATGCTGAGGAAAGATCAGCAGCTTGAAACATTCCAGTCCCAGGAAGAAGTGGAAAGGGAATGCACAGCTCCTGAAGGAGGGAGTTAGTCAGACAATGGCAGCATCAAGCCAGCTCTGAATGCAAGGTCTGCAGGTAGAATGGCACAAGTGTCCTGCATGGCGTCTGGCACCATGCATGGTGCCAGATTTGTCCTTTGAGTGTGATGTTCTTCCCCCCGTGGGCATTAAGCCATTATAAGGACAGGCAGTGTGAGGAGAAGCCTACTAAAGGGTGCTCTGTCTGTATGTGTGAGAGCTTATAGAGGTTTAGGCATCACGAGGGCATGGCATTTGTCACTTGATGATGTGTGAAAGCTGAGCAGTAAAACAACTCAGCAGCAGTAGGATCTGGTGCTCCCTTTCCTGTCCTCCTCCTCTGTGCCAGGCAAGCCAGCAGGCCTTGGCTTGCCAAATAGAGGGAGGGTTGTGCACAGGTAAGAGCATGCAGCCCCAGGTAGCTGGTGTGTTCTTTGCAGGGAGAAAGTCCTGCACTGCTGTAGGGTGAGTGCTGAGGTTTAACTTGTGTGGGCTGGGGCA
>VZRI01012184.1:0-91362 GCA_013397515.1 Upupa epops | reverse complement strand
CAGGATGAGGGTAGTGTGAGGGTCAGGACTGTGGGCCAGACTGACCTGTGGCTGTTTTCTTTCTGTACTACATGATGCTCTCTTGTTTACTTCCATCTCTTGAGCTGCCTGTTGTTTCAGCATGGGGGGAGGAATGATAAAACTGTGGTTCAGTTCACTCCAGCTGCTTCCCCAAAGCTGAAGTTCCCCTGGAGTCATGGTCTCTGATGGGAGACCTTACAGAGGAACATGGGCTGAGCTTGAGTGCAGGGGTAGAGATTCCTTTCCATTCACATTCTTGTGTTCGGGCTCCTCTTCTGCTGTGGTGTCTGAGTGCCTCAAACAATTCTTTCATCACCAAAATCTGGGACTTGCTCCAAGACCTTTCTGCTGAGGGTTCCCCACCCCCTTCCCTTCTAGAGATAGTTCACCATACCTTGCCCTTTGGGTGTTTGCCCCTTTCCAGGTGGAGAAGAGCATCCTTCATGTGAGCTCCACTGGGCTGGTCTGCAAGAGATCAGATGGGACATTTGTGTGCTATCTTTGGAAAGCATAGATGTGGCATTTGCTAATCTTCTGGGCTTTAGGGGAGACAGAGCTGCAGGCAATTCCTTCTGAATCCAAGTGCCCCTGGAAGTCTTTGGTTTTGGGCTGAGTTCTCCATTTGCGGGTGCTGGCTGAGCAGAACCCACTCACTGCTGTCTACCTCCTTCCTCATGCAGCACGGAAGGGTAGTGGTGCGCAGGCTCCGAGTCCTACTTGAGGGAGGAATATGGTAGATAGATGTATGTGGGTCGAGGGAATACCCAAGAGCTGCCAGGCTGGCTCTGTTCCTGACTCCCCTTTTGGGTCTGGCTTCTCCCTGCCAGGTTCCAGGAACGAAATGGAATGGCTGAGGTGGGAGGTGCTGCTTGGGACTGACGTGCATCTATGAGGTCTGCAGGACTCAGCAGACAGTCTCTGGCGGCCCTGACTATGATGAGGACTCTGTTGCAATCTGGGCAGGCTGGGATGTCTGGACAGGACTGTTGGCAAGGAGGCCTGAGCAGATTTGAGCTGGTGTATTAAATTGCCAATGTCTTAGAATACATTAACGCACTTATCTTTCTGCCTGCAGCACAAGTGAGGGGGTGATGCAGCAGAGCTTTGAGAGGGTCTGGAGTCCAAGCACTGGGAAATCTTTCTGGCAACAGCTGAGTATGAAAGCGGGGCTTTCTCACAAGCAGGAGGTTTTGGCAACCCTCCCAAGTACCCACTCCCACCCCCCCCAAACCCCTGTGCCCACTCACGCACAGACCTGCTCATCTTGATCTGCAGGACACTCGCCTCCCCATGCCTGTGCTCTGTTACCACCCTGCTGTCCTTGCACTGTCCCTTGGCTGGTTCCTTCATGTCTGATCCTGGAGTTGGCACACGGGGAGAAGCTGCAGTCACCTCTATAAATCTGTCCTTGTGCTGCTGGGTTTCTGACATTAATGAACATGCAGGAAGAATGGGGAGGGGTGGTGGAGTGATAACCGAGCAGACGCCAGCATTGCTGGGCTCCTTGCTGCTTTTTTGTGAGCCCAGGCTATGGCAGATTGATTGACCTGGGAGCTGTCGAGCAGGCAAGGCAGTCAGGCTCTTCATTAGAGCATTAATTAGCTCCCAGGAGCTCTCCAGGGGCTGCTTCGTGAAGTTTTTTTCATTAGGAGCTGTCAAGTTGAAACCTTCAGGGAGGTGGAGGGTGGAGGCTCCTCAAGCTGGCCTTGGAGGAGCTGGGGGAAGCCTGTGCTTGAACATCACTTTGTAAGCAGGGTCAGCCTGAAACCGTGCACCTGGATAGGTGCAGAGCACTCTGCTGCTCTCCTACCGTCCACAAGAAACCAGCAATAACTGGAGTCTGGCTGACCTGGGCCAGAGAAGCCTAAGGAGTGGAGAGCAGAGGACCAAGTACATCCCTGGCAGCCTCAGAGACCACTCAGTATCCCATTCATTCCTCCTTCTGAAGTCTCAGTGAGCAGCCAAGCCAGGGGGATGGTTGTAATCATACAGACTGGAGATGAGGATGGGTATGAAGCAGAGAACTGGAAAAACCAAGTTGCTTTATGACCCACTTCATGCTGGCAGAGTAGGATGAGGACTGCCTTTCAAGCAATTGCCAGAACACTTGTGAAGTGTAAGGAGAGGCTTTGCGTAATGAATGAAAATCAGATGTTACTGTTAATGCCTTTCTTTCATCTCATTTCGTACTGGTGTCTCTGTGTGAGGAGCTGTCACGTGGATGGGTATGAAAGATGCCTTTCCTGCAGTGGGTGGCCAGTGGGGTACTGACTGGACTCGTGAAGGGAGGATCAAGCAAGTGTTTTCAGGGGCCACAAAGAGCCTGCTTAAAGAACTGACACACATTGCTGCATCCCGCAATAAAGTTAAACAAGGAAAGCTAGTGAGCTGGAAACTTCCTTACAGGAGTGAAGTCTAGAAACTGAAGTTTGGTGTTTGCTTGATCCCAGAGTGGTTTTGCTCTGTAGAATAGCACTGCTTCCCTGCTTAACAGGAGCCTGCTCCATCTGGCATCACTCTTGCTTGAATGATGAAGATTGCAAAGTCCTCAGGAGAGGCTGGAGGCTCTTTTATCAGCAGCTGCAATGGTGTGGAGCAGTTTCCTCTGCCTGGGTGCTCTGGAACTTGTTCCTTTCACCCCAGTGGGATAAGGCCTGCTGCTCTGCCTTAGAGTTGCTGCTCTTTCCTGTCAGCTTCTTGTGCAGTGAACAGGTGAAATGCAGGGGTTCAGTGTTGCATGACCCAGGGTTGTCCCCTCTCACAGCCTGCATTAGTGACCCAGCTGGAGCCTGTTTTCTTTTCCAGGTGGCACAGGTAGGTTTGCTTCCAACTTGTACCCCGGTAGTCTCCCACCCCTGTGCATTTGCCCTGAGGAACTCTGTTCCCACACGTGCCAGGTCCTCTGGGACAGCTTCCCCACTTAGACTTGGCACAATTACTTATCCCAGGGGTTGTTTTCTTCACACTTAGCCATCATAACCCTACACCAGACATCCCTGTCCCCCGTCTTCTGCATGCACTAGCATTCACAGACACCCGAGAGCCTTCTCACAGCCTCTGTGGTGCATAACATTGCTGCTAGTGTTCAGGCACGCATCTTTTTGCCTGTAGGCACACATCCACATGAGGAGGCTCTCCCTGCCCCACTCCAGTCAGGACATCTGGCTGGCCTTGTTAAGTCAGGGGTGGATTTACACTCACAAGCATCAGAGGGGTGCTCCACTGGGCAAAAGGCTGGTCGCACATCAGCATGAGGTTACATTGGTGTCAGCAGAGCTGAAATACCCAGAGCAGATGTCATCTTGATATCACAGAGTGCTGTGTTGGAGAGAACCCACCAGTATAAGCAGCAGGGGAGTGCTGGATGTGCTGCAGCATTCCCACCCTCATGCTGGGGATGCCAACACTGGCCTTGTGGGGAAGGGGAGGTCAGAGCTGTAATCCACCTCCCCCTGCCTTTGGTTTCCTCAGCTCAGTTATACTCTGGTTTTGCCTGTGAAATGTTTTGATCAGAGACAAGTGTGTTGAGCTGGTTGCAGTCAGTTATGTTCAAGGGCTTCAACCTAGAAAAAGCACCCAGGGACAGCTGACAAGATGGACTTTAAATGTATGAAGCATTTTGGATGCGTTTCATGAGGGTGAAGGGGGGTGGAAACGCACTTCCTGAGTCCCTAACCTGGCTCAGCCTGCTCTCTGGGTACCACTGATGTCCCTTTGGTCAGCCTTGCTTACCAACCCCTGAACAAAACTGACAACCCTGGAAGACCTGAGCTGCGTTCAGAATGTGCTGCTCTGTTAAAATTAACTCATTTCACGGTTCCTTTTTTTAGGAGCAATTTTTTTCACTTCAATTTCAAAGCACTCCCTGCTTCTCACACTGTGCTGTCTCCTGAGCAGTCTTGCACTCCTGTTTGCAGCGTGCACATACAGAGCCATGGCGGCTGCCCGTCTGCAGTCTGTGCACATACACCTTCTTTGATGTCGTCTTGAACGTCTTCTCTCCACACACTTTAGCTTCTCATCGATTCTCTGTTTGCTCTCCTCAGACTAAAATACTCTGCAGTGAACAGTACTTAGAACAGCTCTAAAGCTTTGTGAGTCCTTCATGTCTTTGAAGACTTCAAAAGCAGAGTTGCCAGGGACAGACCTTAAAGGAGTTCAGTTGTGGAGCCCCCAGCACAAGAAGGATGGGGACCTGATGGAGCAGGTCCAGAGGAAGCCATGGAAATGATAGGACTGGAGCACCTCTCTTATGAGGACAGGCTGAGAGTTGAGGTTTTTCAGCCTGAAGAGGAGAAGACTGCTGGGGAATCTTACAGCCAGCTTCCAATCCCTTCTTCCCCAGCCTTCTGGGGAAGAGCTGTTCACAAGGGCGTGGAATGGTAGGAGTGAGGGGCCATGGTTTTAAGCTGGAAATGGGTAGATTTAGACTGGACATAGGAAAAAAGCTCTTTAATCTGAGGGTAGTGGATCAGTGGAACAGGTTGCCTGGAGAGTTGATTGAATCCCCATCACTGGAGATATTCAAGGTTAGGCTGGATGGGGCTCTGGGTAATCTGGTGTAGTGAGTGATGGCCCTGCTTGTTGCAGGTGGGTTGTACTAGATGACCTTTGGAGATCACTTTCAACTCTGTGATTCTATGTGAAGGTTTTCCAGCCAGGTGTTGTTGAGCACTGTTCTTCCCTGGTCTATGCATGGAGCCCCAGCTCCTCAGCCATCCTGCTGGTCTCCACAAGATGCGTGGCCTCGAGACCAGCACGCTCAGCACTGCTGCAACAGAATGACTTTTCCACAGCCAGGTTGTGTCCTGTTTTGAGGACAGTTCTGAACAGCCAGGAAGAGAGATGGCTCAGCCCCAGTTACTGTAAATTGTCTGCCTCTTGCTACATTCATTAGAATGATGGTCTAGGGGTGTCTCCTTCTCTGGAGACATTCAAAACTCACCTGGATGTGTTCCTGTGCAGCTTGGTCTAGGTGATCGTGCTGTGGCAGGGGAATTGGACTTGGATGATCTTTGGAGGTCCTTTCCGCTGGTGGGGCACAGCTGGCTGGACACAATGGCTTTGATCTCCATCGTGGAGTCACTTGCATAGCCAAGTGGTGCAGCACTGCCAGCATAAGGGAAGAAACTTCAGCAGAACTAACCCAGCTATTTCTTCTGATTTTATCTTGTGAGTTTAACAGCTTTGTGTCAGCAGAATAAACAGGGACAATGTTTATCTGAATGCTTTTCCCAGGTGTTTGGTTCATAAGTGGTTGACTACTGTGGGGTTTCTACCTCTTCAGACATTGGTCAAAGCATAAATTCCTGGGCTCACTGAACCTGTGAGCCACATCCTTACAGCAAAAGGGCAGGTTCTGGGCTTGCTGAACCCACTGCTCAGGATCCTTTATTTTAAAATCTATACATGAAAGTTGGCTCCCATGGCCATCCTAAGTGGGAATTTGGGATGCTGCTAAAGAAAAATTCCAGCAGCTTTCCCTCTCCTCTAATATGACAGAGAAGCAGGGAGCATAGATCATGATGAATCGTATCTCATCCTGCTACAGGTACTTACTCAGGTCTTAAGAGGTTAAAGAAGATGATTTCTTAAGAAACAGCAGATGGCTCATTTCACTCGGTTGTTCTTCACACAGTAGTCAAATGGGATGGTTGATCTATGGAGACAGCAGCATCACGAGTGTTTAGGCTGCACGTGGAGCTGATCTAGCACTTGGTTGCAAGGATGGAGGTGAACCTCATCCCTGACATGTGCTGCTCCCTGAATGGCCCTGTTCCTTGTGCTGGCAGGGATCGTGCTGTAAAGCAGCACTAAACCCAGTGGAAATGCTGAAGGCTTAAGGGTGAGTGGGGTGAGCTGGATCTTGGATGGATTCAGTCAGGTGTTTCTCATGGGACTTATCTTTGCACAGAGGGCAGCACTGACAGCCTAGGGCTGCCAGGGCTCACAGAGACAGCATCCAGATGTCCTCCTGATCCTGCATGAGGTCCGTCTGGAGAGCTCATTCTCTGGATGCCAAGAAGATGGCATTTCCTACCACCGTTGGCATCTCACCTCTCCCTGCATAGCTTTTGAGCAGCAGCCCCTGAAGACACTCTGCACGGCGTGCGGAGCCAGCCATGTGTTACAGAGCACAGCAGTTCCCTTCGCACACACCTACACCAACTTCTCAAGTCTTTTCCTCACACCCTGTTAGGAAATTCAGCTTCCAGAACGGAATGAGAGTTTTGTGTGGGGCTCTGCTGTGTGTGTTAGAACTTGCTCTTTGGGTACAGTTAATTCCTTTCCTTCTCTAATTGACGAGAGCGCTCCTTTGTTTGGATTCCTTCTAATGAGGAGTTGATTAAATATCTCAGTATGGTATTACTTCGCTTTCTTTATCCTTGTTGGCTGTAGCTTGGTGCTGAATTTATTTTCTAGTGATTCTATCTCCATATTTTAATTTACAAGTGATCAGTGAGACGTATATTGTTTTCTGACAGCAGGCACAACTCATGCTGGGTGTATTTTCTTCTCCCCTCCTCTCTTTTACGTTCATTTCAGGGCTTGGCACGAAGGTTTCTGGGATTAGGTTTTGCAGGGCATTTTGCTTTGGGAGGTATTTGTTTCTTGCTGTCCTTCAGAGAGATGTGGTTTCTGTTTCTTAGGGAAGCTCTTGCTTTCACCAGGCTAGCAGCATGTCCCTCTGTCTTCTCCGTGCCTGGACCACAGAGCCTGTGAGCTTCTCACCTTGCTCCATCCCTGCAGCAACACACGCTTAGCCTTTTCCTCCTATGGCTTCTGTCCTTTAAAGAGACCTTCTGGGTCACCCATGCGTGCTTCCCTGTGGCCCTGCTTGGGTACCTGCTAGGTTGTTAGCTGCTCCACAGACTCTGGCATGGCATGGCTGGTAATCCCAGAGCATCCCCTAGCTGAGCAGATGTCCCCATCACTGACTGCAGTCTTCATGCCACAGCCTGAGTTGTGCAGCAGTGAATGTGACCCGTTACCTGTGTGTTTGGTCTGCTGTTTGGGGGACAGGAGAGGACTTGTGTTGCTTGTAAGTTGGTTCCACTGATGCAGTGCTCACCTTCTATGGGGCCAAAGCTGGCAGGGGTGCAGCAGAGCAGATGGGACCAGTGCAGGGTTTGAGGAGAGGTGCACCCTGTGGTACCATTCTGGGTGCATCAGCCTGCTCTTCCCCAGGCTGTGGTGGTGCTTCAGAGCACGTGCCTGAGCTTGGGGCTGAATGTTGGGCTGGGTCTGTTGGAATGGGTGATGGTCAGCCTGGATGTGCCCAGCTGTTTAAGTACCCAGCTTGTCTTGCTGCAGCAGCAGACTGTGAGGTGGGAGAACATCCGTGCCTGCTGGACTATGGACTTTGTGGAAACTCGCTGAACACATTGAAATGCAGGTGACTTGGGGGTCTGTTCCTGGCAGGAGGTGGTCTCAGCCAGCTCCTGGTGCTTGGGAGGACTTGCCAGCCCATGCTGCAGGGAGTACAATTTGCAGCATTCATACAAGAAGCAGTAGATCTGGGAGAGAGTCATCATGTAGCTGGTTATTAGCAAAGCACAAGCAGTACTTGCAGACAGGCTCAAGCCTCTCATGCCCCAGGGCGGCTGGGTGTAGCATTTGGGAAGCACCCGTTGTGATGCCAAGGGGCAGGCCTGAGTGAGTGAAGGCATCTCTGCTCCTTTGTGCTTTGCCCTGGTAGGGGAGAGCAGAGTGGGATTAACAGCCTGTCTGACTGCAGGCAGACGGTACTGACCTTGCAGAGGGGGAGGGAGAAAGAAAAGGTGACCCACATCCGTGAGGACTAGCAGTCATTCAGTTCAGTGGCTTGACCAGGCACCTTATCTTCTCTGTGCTGTAAAGGAGGAGCATGCACGAGTGAGGATTCAGCTTTGCAGTACTGGGGAGGCTAGAGAGGCTGCAGGACGCCCTGCAAAGGTGGGAGTGCTCCAGCTGTGGATCTTTATTGCTGCTACAGGTAGATGCTTTTGTCTGTGTGTCCAACTCAGAGCACACTGCCTGCAACCAGACCTGAGCAGTTTGGGAACCACAAAAACTTCTGACAGTGCTACGAAAGCAGCGCTGCTGAAGGTCAGGATGGCAGGTTGGTGCTCAGAGTTGAAACCTGGACTCTTACGTCTCCTGGCTTGGGCTTGGGAGGGGGCAGCAGCTGTGCCTTTCTCAGGAAAGGGTTAACATAGTCTCTCCTTCCTATGGAGCTGCTCTCCCAGTAATTCACTCATGTCAGCCTGTTTGCAGGCAGTAATTCATTGTTACAGGAACACTCCAGTGAAGTGACAAGTTAATAATGGCAGTAATAATGGCAGGCAAAGTCTAATGCTGTTTTCGCTTCCTCCTGCTCCTGTTGCACCAGCAGCCTCCCCATGTTGGCTAATGCAATTTGCAACCTCGCTAATCCAGTTTGGGGAGGAATTGTGTTCTGTTAAAAGAGAATAGCAGGAGCTGTGCTGCCACGATCCTGCTATCTCTGAGGAGGCTGTCCCGGTGCTGGAAGTCTTTGTCTTTGCTTTGCTCTGATTTCCGTGCCACAGTTAAGCCTAATGAGCAAAGTCCTCCTAGGAGCATCTCATCTTCTTCCGTTCCCCAAACGCCTTTCCTCTGCTGCCTTTTGGCTGAAGGGGCTCACTCATCTTTCCCTACTGAACACTGGATTGCTTTCAGCTAGTCAGTGGGAGTCACCGCTCTGCTTCTCACACACTGAGTCAGAGTGGCATGTACGCACTCGACTCCCGTTGTCCCAGTTCCCCATGGTCATTAGCAGTGGTGTCCTTGCGGTGTGTGGGGATGGGCAGGAGGCTCTTGAGCCCTGCCTTGCAGCAGTGCTGGCAGAGGGCAGCACGTTAGTCCGTGTCTAAGCCTGTGGCAGGGCAGTGACATGCCCACGGGTCTCTTGAATCCCAGAAGAACGTGTGTCCAGGAGGAATTTGAACAGCGAGTGCTTTTCAGGCCCTAAGTGAAGGCAGTGATGAGGTACCTGTGGGTTGTGACAGCAGGCTCAGGAGTCAGCTGAGCTTTAGCTAGAAGCCTGATCAGTGCCCTCCAGGGTTGTACAATGAGGGTACTGGGAAGAGAGGGGTTCCTTGTGAAAGGTTACTTTGGAGGCAAGCTCCTAGAAGTAAGTGTCTTGATCAGCCTGCTAAACCCTGTGTCTGATGTCAGCCTGGGGTTGGGGATGGGTTTGGTTGGCCTCCTTTCAGCTCCCCCACACAGACACACACCTCAGCACAGGGAAATCCCGACGGAGGTTTTGAAAAGTAGGACATTCCCCTGGAAAACTTTTTGCAGTGCTTCATCAGTTCTCCCCAGGCAACTGTTTTGTGGAGGAGCTTGCCCCAGAGGGCAGCAGCCTCCAAAGTGGGACACTACCTCCACGCTATGGTAACAGGGCTCTCTCTGGGGGCTGCTAGTGGCCATCCTCCTGCCCACTGCTTCTGCTCCACTGCCACAGCTGACTCCTTGCCTGGGCAGCAGCCCTCTCAGCCTTCGCTTCAGGGCAGCTTGCTGGGGTTTTGATGGGGCTTTATTTCTTGGGAGGGCATCTTCAGCTGTGGTTAAACATCTCCATTCCCTGGACTTGAGGATAGTGGCTTCCAGGTGGGAATCAAACTTCTGCCTTTGTCTTTTCTTGCTGCCTACAAGGGAAAATGATACGAGGAGTCTGAGACAGAGCATCTTTTTATCACAGCATTTTGAGGTACAAAGTGCTTTGGTAAAGGTAGGTGTTGTCATCTCTGCTTGTTGATTAGGAAACCAGGAGGATGGAGCCAAGTGGTTTCACCATGGCAGCGAGTTGGTAGAAAAGCTGTGAATCACATCACCTCTGTCCCCCCTCCCTGCTGACTGCTTTCCCATGTGTTTGTATAACTGTGCTTGCTGCACGCCCAGCATGAGGAGGCTGACTGCTTGGTGGTGAGGAGAAATCCCCCACCTTATCTCATAGAATCACCAGGGATTGGAAGCAACCTGGAAAGATCATCCAGTCCAATCCCCCTGCCACAGCAGGATCACCCAGACCAAGTCAAGCGGGTTTCAAACGTATCCAAAGGAGGAGACTCCACAACCCCCCGGGCAGCCCCCTCCAGTGCCCCATCACTCTCACTGGGAAGAATCAGTCAGCTTGTAGAGCACCCAGCCATGTCATAGCCTGCTGCAGTTGTAAAGGTGTGTCTGATCTGTCGCCCCAGCCCAGAGATGCAAGCTCTGAGGACCAGAGGATGCAGCAGGTATTGTGAGACAATGCGTGTCCCTGCAACTGAGTAGGGATATTTTCCTCTGCTTAGGAATTAGTGGGAAAGGGACTGTAATATTGGAGGACAATCTGCAAAATAAGATCTCTACGAAGTGTATGGGCTGGCTTGGACACCCAGCATCTTTCCTGTCCGGGTGGAGAGGCTAGCAATGTGACACCCCCATGTCCTGGCCAGGCTCCAGCCGGAAGCATCTCCTGTAGCTACTCCAACTTCGTGCTCCAGAGCATCTTTGTGCGTTTGGAGAGCTGATGTTTGCCATCCCAGTGCTGCCTGCAGCGGCCCTGCCTGAGCACCACTGCAGAGTTCAGCATCAGCACATGTTCTTCACACAGGCTGTGTGGCTTCACCAGGGGCTAGGAGACCAGGATAGCCTGAAAAACAGAGAATGATGAGGGTGGTAACCATGAGTTGTTGCCAGTGTAAACTGCCAGCTTTAATCATGTATGTCAGGCCAATTACACTACATCAAGGTGTGAGATCCTCTTTACTGGCACCCTCTGGGGAGCCAGGAGACATTGTGGCAACAGGATTATGGTTTGCAGATTATATGCATGATAACTTCATCTAGACACACGCACCTGTTTCCCTCACTAAACAGATGTTCCGGAGGAGGCTGCTACGAGAACATCAGCCCCTTGACAGGGCAGCGCGTAACCCGTGCCGTGTCTCACATCACTGTGCCCTCCCTCTCCGCCGCCTCACAGGAGCAGCCCTGCCCTGACAAACCCAAACCCCAGCCCTGGGGCGCACGGGATCATCTCAGCACTGAAGGGCAAGCCCTTGCCTGGCTCCTTGCCCAGGCAAGTCCTGAGCCAGGAAAAGGAGTTTCCCCTGTGTCAGGAGGATGAGGTTTGGCTGGCTCTGTGCCTGGGGTGTCAGTCTTCTTGCAGTCTCACTGGTTCTCCAGCAGCAGCTACAATAATTTCCATGTCACAGCAGGCATCTTTAAACACGACCTGGCAAGCTGCATGGGGCACAGAGGGGCCCACATTGCACTGAAGCAGATTTACCACCAGGATGAGGAGAGCTGGGCCGGCTGGCGTTGTACTGTACCATCACCACAGACCTCAGCCACCAGCTTCAGGAGTTGGAGGGTTATTTTCCCCTTTTTCAAGTGATTTTTCCCAAATGCAAAGTGAGGATCGTGTTAGTTTGTGAGCCTGTGAGTGGCACCTGTGGGAGAGCTGAAGTGCGAGCTGCCTCACGAAGTTCCCCGTGTCTTGTGCAGTCTATGGGCAGCAGATCTCTCTTCATGAGCGAGCAAATCAGCCTGCAGCTCAACGCTGCCCAGGGTACCCTGGGTGCCAGTGTTTCAGCCAGTGGTCTGTAAAATCCATGGGTTATTCCTGTTGGATCTCCAGCAGGTGATGAACAAGAGGTGGGTGCACATCCAGCACCTGGATGGGGAAGCATTTGGTGTTCACAGGTTGGGAAAGGCTGAGAGTGTCCTCTCTTACTCTGCAGGAGTGAAGGAAATAAACCCCTGCCCTGTGGTGTTTGGTGGTGTGCCTCCTGTAGGGAAATCAGTCATGGTAGATGAGAAGCACGTTGGCAGGAGTGATTTCATGGCACTGGTAGCTCTAATCTAGATGGAACTTGGTGCAGAGTTAGCAACCTGTGCAAGGGTGTGTGGTCTAGCAAAGGGAAAACCTGTAGTTCCCTGCCGGGGCCAGCAGCAGTAAAACAATCACAGATTCATGGAATTATCAAGGCTGGAAAAGACCTCTAACATTGTCCAGCCCAGCCCATGACCTAACGCCACCCAGACCAGGGCACTGCCAGTCTGTCCTTAAACACCTCCAGGGATGGGGACTCCACCACCCTCCCAGGCAGTCCATTCCAGGGTCTGGTCACCCTTTACATGAGGAAGGGCTTCCTAACATCCAACCTAACCCTCCCCTAGCAGCTTCAAGCCCTGCCCTCTCATCCTATCTCTAGTTGCCTGGGAGAAGAGCCCAACCTCCAACTACAACTTCCCTTCAGGTAGTTAGAGAGAGGGATAAGGTCCCTCTGAGTCTCCTCTTCTCCAGGCTGAGCAACCCCAGCTCCCTCAGCCTCTTCTCATCAGCCTTTCCCTCCAGTCCCTTCCCCAGCCTCATTGCTCCTCTGGACCCACTCCAGACCTCAACCTCTTGAAGTGAGGGGCCCAGAACCACCCCCAGTACTTGAGGGGAGACCTCACCAGTGCCCAGTACAGGGAGAGAATGACATCCCTAGTCCTGCTGGCCACACTATTGCTGATCCAAGCCAGGATGCCATCGACCTTTTGTGCCAGCTGGGCACCCTGCTGGCTCCTGTTCAGCCAGTTGTCACCCAGTACTCCCAGGTCCCTCTCTGCCAGGCTGCTCTCCAGCCACTCATCCCCCAGTCTGTAGCTGCAGGGGGTGTTTGTGACCAAAGCGTAGGACCCTGCACTTGGCCCTGTGAAATCTCATCCTGTTGGTCTCTGCCCATTGACCCAGCCTGTCCAGATCTCTCTGCAGCATCTTCCTCCCCTCCAGCAGATCAACTCTCCCTCTCAACTTGGTGTAATCTGCAAATTTGCTAAGAGTAGATTTGATTCCTTGATCCACATCATCAGTAAAGACGATGAATAGAACTGGAATCAGTACTGATGTTTGGGGGACATCACTGGTTCTGAGGAGCTCTGTGCACACGTGGGCAAATTCCTAAACACTGGCTTGCGTGTGGAATTTAAGACCTCTCTTTCTGTCAGTTAATAAGATTTCTTCTTTATTACCTCACTGCACAAGAAAGAAAATGCTTTCCCAAGCCGGGAGAGATGCCCAGGGCCCATCTGAGACCCCTTGGCTGACCTCAGGGGTCCATGCTGTTTGCACAGTGAGAGGCGTCACGATTGCGCTGATGAAGTGCTGCTGCTGCTTCGGTGAAATACGTCACTCGTGTACAAGGTGCAGCTCTGTTGCTCCAAGCACTAGGTTTAGGATTGCTCCGTGCTCCTCGTTTTCATCCCCCGGAGGTTTTGCGCTGTGGAAAGAGCGCTGGTGGGATGCTTGCACCTCAGCAGCTCTGGTCTGTGTGTACCCTGGCTTTGTCTCTCGGTGTGTGTTGATAGTGAGCAACCCCAGCACCCTCTGTGTGTGTATATACTGCATTTTAATAGATATAGGGCTACTGACTTAACATACACGGTTGCTATAGTAACAGAGGTTTCCTTAGTAACGGGTGCAGAAAATAATCCAGTACCAATTAAAAATAAACTGTTTGGAAAGGGGGCTGGGGGAGAACGAAAACTGCTGAGAAACACCTTCCCCTTTATTGGTTCATCTCCCAGGGACTTGGAAGATTGATTAATGCTGGAAATAACCTTTCTTAACCCATAGTGAGCCAGAAAGGTGGGATGACTGTGGGAGCTGGGGCTGGGGCTGCCACCCTGAAGCAAAACAAAGGGGAAGGAGTGTGTTTGGGGTACGGCAGGAATACAGAAGGGTGATGCTCAATCTCTCCCTTAGGTTGAAGTCCCCAGGGAGGAAACCTAAGGGACTATATCCTTCCTTCCCATCCTTAAGTGCCTGCATGCCATACCCATAACACAGCTACAGAGCCTTTATTAGCATACTGATTGAAACCACAGGCAGCCCAGGCTCCAGGGGAAGGACTGATGTGTTAGTAGGATGCCTGTCTTGGATGCTGTGTTACAGCCAAAAGCATCACTGCAGTGGGAGTTCCTCCCTCTTGTTTGATGTTGTTTGCCTGCACGTATCCTCTCTCTGGGCACCACCACTCATCCCTTGTGCCGATGGGCATCCGAGACTTTGGGGCCCGAGGGACGCTGGAAGCAAAGAGCGATGCAAATTGAGGAGCCTGCGTCTCAGGGAGAGCAAGGATACAACATCGCTTCCTGGCAAACACAGGATGCGTGGGATGGGTTTCCAGGGTGTGGATGGGTACAGCTCCCCTGGCAGCCTTCAGCTGACGATGCCAGTACAGTAGTGTCACACCGCTGGTGAAGGTTACTCACTAGGATTTGTTAAGTGAAAGCCCCTCGCCTGGTGGCACGGCAGCCAGGATGCTTTGACAGGGAAGGAGGGGTTGTGGTGGCAGAGCTGCTGTGAGGAGTGATGTGTCCAACCCAGTGTGGCTGTCTCCTTGGGTCTCTGTCTGGTACAGCTCTGTGTCACACCAAGTGCAAGTGTCACAGGAGGGCACTTCTCTCCGGCAGGCAGGAAAGCCCTGGGTCAGGTGTTGGTGACAGGCACAGCCTAAGCACAGAGCGAGAGCTTTCTGTCTTGCTCCCGTGGGGGAAACAACTGGAAAACAGTGTGTCTGTCCTTGCAGGGAGAGGAGTTAATGATGCTGCTGTGTCACTCTTGACACTGACTGCTTAGCTACCTGCATGCAGCTATGCTGGGGAAGCTGAGGTGGGTGACATGCCTGTGGCTTGTCCCAGACTGTGTGGTCTGTGGTGGATCTGGAGCCAGATCTCCTGGCTGCTGAAGCTCTTTGCTCCTGCTGATGCTTATCAGTCTGGTGCTCTTTCTTCTCTTCCAGTTGTGCCTGCCTATGCTCCCTGTCATGGTTTAACCCCAGAAGGCAAATAGGCCCCACTCAGCTGCTTCCTCACTGTGGGATGGGGCAGAGAATCAGCAGAGTAAAAATAAGAACACTTGTGGGTGACGTAAAGAGTTGAAAAGGTAAAGCAAAAGCTGCACAGCAAAGCAAAGAAAGGAATTAGTTCACCACTTCCCCTTTGGCAGGCAGCCATCTCCAGGAGAACAGGGCTCGACCACGCGTAAGGGTTACTTGGTCAGACAGACTGCCATCGCTCAGCTCTGTGTGCTGAGCATGACGTCTGCTGCTCATCTGAGGTCAGCTCTCGCAGCTGTGCTCCCTCCCTGCGTCCTGTGCACAGGCAGCCTGCTCGCTGGTGGATCGGGTGAGGTAAGAAGCAGGAAAGCTCCTCAGCAATAACAAAAACCTCCCTGTGTTTTCAACACTTCTTTCCAGCACGAATCCCAAACACTGACTGCTCTGCAGAATATAACTGACCTGGCCACGCTCTCTCCACCCCTAGCTGTTGCGTGTCTGTGGGTTCTGTGTCACCGAGTGGGCTGACATACACGGCATCAGTGGAGTCTGGGTTAGTTCAGTCTTCCTGGAAATGCTTCTTCTGGAACTGGCCACAGCTCGTTGCTCTGAGGTGCAAGTGGTAAGATTTCATCATGACAAAACCCACGGACTTTGGGTGTAGTCTTCTTGCTAAGTTAGGTGTCTTAGGCTGTGGTGAATTAAGAAAGGGAAGCTTTTCAAGGACAAACCCTGGCTGAGGGACACGGGGGAATCCAGGAGTGAAAGAAGAGATGTAGTAGGAGAACATCTAAACCCCTCTGTCTTAACAGCCCATGCAAGTGAGACCCAGGCAAGAGCAGTTATGCCTGCAGTTGGGAGAGTCCTCTTTGTCCTCCCCACACCAGGTGAGTTTCTTCTCTCTGCTAATGACCCCCATCTCATCCTTCTCTGGTTCTCCCTCACAGTTACCAAGCTGCAGGTGAGCAAGTCAAAGCGGAGCATCACTCTGGTGGAGAACCGGCCCATCCCTCTGAACTGCTCGGTGAAGTCGCAGACCAGCCCCGACTCGCACTTCGCTGTGCTGTGGTACGTCCACAAGCCCTCCGACGCCGACGGCAAGCTCATCCTGAAGACGACCCACAGCTCGGCCTTTGAGTACGGCACCTATGCAGAGGAGGAGGGGCTGCGGGGCCGGCTGCAGTTTGAGCGGTCAGCGTCTGGGGGTCTCTTCAGCCTGACGGTGCAACGGGCAGAGGTCCGAGACAGCGGCAGCTACTACTGCCACGTGGAGGAATGGCTGCTCAGCCCCAACCACGCCTGGTACAAGTTGGCGGAGGAGGTGTCGGGGCGAACAGAGGTCACTGTCAAGCAGCCAGGTACCGTGTGGGGTCTTTGTGGTCTCAGTTCTTGTGCCCAGCTCGTGAGCTTACCAAGCTTTTCTGGGACGACAGGGATCTTCTGCTCTCCTTTCTGATCCAGCCTTGTCATCTTCTTGCGTCCTCAATCCTCTGTGTCCGTGCACAAAGAGAGTTGTTTCCTTCTTTGATGTGGCTCTCCTCCGTGGAGGCTGGGCTGGTGTGCATTTCAGTGTCCCCACATGAAGGTTGTCTGTTCCCCTTTGATCTAGAGAGTAACCAGCCAGGTTTCTTTCTCCTCAAGAGCACCACGTAGCAAGAGTGTCGACTAGCGACCTACTGAGAGAGCAGAGGTGTGTGCCTGCCTGGGAAGGCGTTTCCGTGTCTTGCACAGTTCAATCTGCCTGTCTGTGTGCCCTGGCAGACGCAGGGAGCCTTGTCTCTTTTCTCTCTGTGCTGTGCGCAGGAGATGCGAGTAACGAGTTTAATGAGATGGGGAGCTGGCTGCCCGGACAGGAGAAGTCTGCTCTGCAGGTGGTTTCCATGGCAGCGGACGTCACTGGGAAAGGTGGGCTGATGGAAGGAGCTAAATGTGGCCCCCATGAGCAGGGGACAGAGCCATCCTTTGGGGCGAAGCGGAGAGACAAGCACAGTCTCTTGAGAGCAGCCTGGCTCCAGTATGTGCTGCTGAGGCAGAGCTTCAGTACTTCATGATGAAGGCTGCCTTGTCCCTGCTTGCTCTGGGTGCCTGCTTCTGGAGGATAGAGTCCCCCAGGCAGAAGGGGTGATTCTGGAGAGCAGGGCTGGACTAAGGCATCTTCTCTGGCTGGATTTGGCTGGCTAGACACAAGACCTGAGGGTGTCAGAGGGATATCGTGTGGGGTCTCTGGTGACTCAGGAAGCACAGCAGGCCACAGCTTGCTGCTCACTGAAGGTCCCAGCTCCTCATTCCTGTCTACAAAATCCCAAGATTGTTGTGGGGTCCTTAGGGAGGGGGGAGCTGTGATCTACCCCACCCTTTGCATGGCCCACCTCTCTCTGGCGAGTACAGTACCTGTCATGCCACAGCAGCTGTAGCAGGGAAATCCAGACTGTGCCTCTGGAAAGAAGTCGTGAAGGAGCAGGGAATGTACAGCACGTCGTTTCACATCAAAGAGCTGATTGCACTCCCTCCCCTTGTATCAATGAAATTGTGGAGCAAAACCCAGGGACGTTCCCGAGGCAGCAAAACACCGGGTGTGATTTTGCCCTCATGCCACTTCTTGTTTCGCCGTGGTGGGGCTCTGCAATCAGCCATATAATCTCCACCTTGGGTTTGTTCGTGTTTCCAGTAAGAGGAGGGCTTTCTGGTCAGAGTGTGACCCAGCCACTGTGATCCATACCCCAGGAGGAGGATGAGAAAAGTCTGAGGTGTGACCTCCCTTCAGAAAGTGTCTTAGGATGCCCTGAGGGTACTGGGAGATTGGGGGTTTCCAGTTGCCTGTGCTGAATGGGGCGGTGTTGGTGGCTGCCTGGAGATTTTCACAAGTCCCTAAAACCCACAGGGTTCATTTTCTTTCTCTCCTCTATTTCCCCCCATTGTTTTCTTTGCATCACGGGGAGGTTTAGATTGGGTCTTAGGAAGAAATTGTTTCCTGAGAGAGTGGCTGGGCACTGGACCAGGCTGCCCAGGGGAGCGATGGAGTCACCATCCTGGGAGGTGTTTGAAGAACGAGTAGATGGAGCTCTTGAGGCCGTGGTCATCTAGCACAGGGCTGGACTTGATGCTCCCGGAGGCCCTCTCCAGCCATATGATTCTTTCCTCATTGCTTTCATCAGACCCCAGGATCGTGGCCATGTGGCAAGGGGTGGGGAGACAAAGGACCCTCGAAGCCCTTGATCACCTTGTACTTCTAATGGCTTTTTCCTACAGACAACCGCCTGCAGGTAAACCAGACCCATAAGAACATCACGGTGCTGGAGAACCAGTGGGTGACCCTGGAGTGCCAGGTCAGCAGCAGGACCAGCCCCTCGTCCCAGCTCTCGGTGGAGTGGTACATCTGGCGGCCAGGCCACTCGGAGAAGGAGGTGGTGGCCCGCCTGAGCAGGCAAAACATCTTGCGCTACGGGGACCTGCCGTCACTGGGTGACCTGCGGAGACGGCTGCACCTAGAGAGCCCATCGCCAGGTCTCTACCTTCTCTCCATCCAAAATGCCACTGTGCGGGACAGCGGGGCCTACGACTGCCGTGTGGAGGAGTGGCTCCTTGACCCCAGTGACCGCTGGTACAAGCGGGCAGAGGACCTCTCTGGACTCACCACCCTCACTGTCAAGCAGCCAGGTGAGGAGGATCTCGTGCCAACAGCTTTGAGCAGTGCTCTGCCCTCTTGGACTGGATGTATGAGTCTCCAGCTGTCCATCCTAGTCAGTGGGTCTGGGCAGAGGGCAGGACTGCTGCACTACAGGTTGCGTTGATGCTTCTTAGGCTTCTGGAAGGAGCGTAAAGCAAGTCCCAGAGTGACAGCTAGATTTTGTCACTCTGCATCTGCGGGTTCTAGGGACAGGCTCCTGATTTTATTCACTTCTGGATTGAGAATGAGAGAGGAGAATCTGTCTGCTTCCTAGGTGTGCACCCAGGGGGTAAGGTCCTTGCATGAGAAGAGGCAGCAGAGGAGGTGGGCACCCTTGCTGGTGTCCAGGCAGTTTCTCACACTGTTGCTCCTCATGCACTGTGTGTGAAGAAGCAGATGTGGGGTCTGAAGAAGCAGATGTGGGGTGTGAAGAAGCATCAAAGATTTGTCTGTTGGTTAGGATGAGATCTCAGGCTTCTTGATGGGGTGGGAGTTGTCTCTGAGGAGCTTGCTTCTGTATGTACATGGATGTACTTAGGGGCTTGTTGGCCACCTTCTTGCTGTTGGCAGTAGTTCAGGTGGATTCTGCTGCTTTACACCACTGCTCTGTCCGTGCTCAAAGACAGGGTGGCAGGCACCATCTAGCACGCGTTGGCAGGGCACATTGCAGACCCGTTTTGAGCCTGCTGATGTCCAGCACTCCAGGATCCCTTTTGCAGGGCTCCTCTCCAGCCATTCCTCTCCCCTGGCGTTACTCCATCCTGGGTGCAGAGTGCAGCATTTGCACTTGTTAAACAGTTTAATCCCATTAATCATTGCCCGATGCTCTAGTCTATCTAGATTGTTATGCCAGGCTTTGTTTGATCATCAGTAAACTTGCTAGTGATTTGTTCAACTCCTGCATCCAGGTGGTGGCTAAATGTGTTGAGTGGAACTGGCCCTGGAGTCGAGCCCAGAGGAGCACTGCTGGTTACTGGTTGTCACTGATAAATTCGTTAAACAGGGCTTTCCCTGGCCCCAGGGTGACTCTGCCTGATGACTGCAGTATTCTTTAAATGCCTCACTTGTACTCAGTATAATCTTTTCCACAGTTTTTCCAGGAACGGAGGTTAAGCCAGCAGCTCTGTGGTTCCTTGGGTCTTCTCTCATGTCCCTCCTGTAGACTGCACCAGCACTTTTGATGGGAATCACAGTTGTGATCCTCTCACTCAGGGCACCAAGCATCCCAGGGTCTGTCAGTGCTGGTGAAGAGCGAGGCAAAAAAGCATTGAATGCCTCTGCTTTGTCTTCATCCCTAGTAGTCAGGAGAGCATCTTCAACAGGTACCCGTCCAGTGCTTTCTGTAGACCTCCTCTTGCCGTTAAGGTGCTTTAAAAAGCCCTTCTTGTTAGCCGACACTTACGGGGAACTTAGAGACCTTACAGCTGTTTTCCAGTACCCAAAGGGAGCCGACAGGAAGGCTGGTGGGAGACTTCCCAAGGGGAGATGGTTTTAAACTGAAGGAGAGGAGGTTTAGACTAGATCTCAGGAAGAAGTTTTCAGTACAGGGCTGGGGAGACTGGAATCAATTGCCTGGAGAGGTTGTGGATGCCCCCTCCCTGGAGGTGTTCATGGCCAGGTTGGGTCAGGCCTTGAGCAGCCAAGTCTGGCTGAGAGACATCCTTGCCCGTGGCAGGAAGGTTGGAGTAGCTGATCTCTAAGGTCCCTTCCAACCTGAGCCATTCTCTGACACAGCTCTCCCTGTGTATATGAATCACAGCTCTATTCTTCCTGCAAAGCCTCTCCTTAACTCCCAGAGATCACACAGTTTCTTCTCCCTCTTGAGTTCCACGAGGAACTCCCTGTTCAGCCAAGCTGGTCTTCTGCTCTGCTGGCTTGACACAGTGGAACTGCCTGCTTCCATGCTTCTACAAGGTGTTTGTTAAAGACTCCTAAGCCCTCAAAAGCAGATTCTACTCTAAGTTTCATCTGTTTTAACAACAGATGAGCTGTCAGGACAATTTGCCTTTGAAAATAAGGATTTCCTAATTTCGAGGCGGCTGACTCACGATGAAATAGCTGTCTTAAAAGGCTGTGGATGAGTAACTGTTGTGGTTCTCATTTGTTTTGGGCACTTTGCAGAGCGTGAAGCAGCCACGCTGTCCGTGCTGTGCTGCGTTGTGCCTGCCCTTCCCACTGGGATGCCAGCCTTGTCACTGCTATGTGGCTGGCAGAAGGGTCTGGAAAGGTTCTAGTGGTCGTTCCCGGCAGAGAAGATTGGTACCCTGAATGAAGAGCTCTCTGTGGTGACAGTACAGCCCTTACCTGCCAGGTCCTTGCTTGGGAAGCTTTACAGGCCAAGATGGCTCGAGCAGAGACTCCCTGGCAGGCAAGCCCTGTACCCTGCATGCCCACGCAGTTTGCAGCGTAGCTCCTCACCCAGGCTGAGACTCGCCAGCCCCGATGGAGTGGGGAATGAATGGCAGGAGCAATCCTTGAGGCTCATTTTGAAGCGCGGAAGGATGTAGAGTGGGAAGAAGAAGGGGGAGTTGGGGATGCACTAATTCAAGATGCTTTTTTTCCTAAAAGCACTTGGTTGTTGTTGTTTGTTTTTCTTTCATGGCAGCCAGTAGCTACAAAATGATGGAACTTAAAAATAGCGTCGCTGTGACTCATGTCTCCTCAGTGAGGATCTCCTGCTTGAGGTTCAGGACTGTAATCGTGAGCAAAGTGGAGAGAAAAGAAACCTCTTAGCACCTTTTGACAGCAGCTCCCCTCTTCCAGCTTCGCCTGCTGTGGTGGGAGAGGTTTTGTGTTGGTTTCAAGAAGCCATTTCTTTCCCTTCCTCCTTTTGACCTTGGTAGTCCCTGAAATCACAGAATCATTAGGGATCAGAAGGGACCTCAAAAGATCACCCAGTCCAGTCCCCCTGCCACAGCAGGATCACCCAGACCCAGTTACACAGGAACAGGTCTCAGAACTTAGTGCTTTCCTCTTCCTGCCCATCAGTGTTTCCAGGGAAGATGTGAGCTGACAACACTCGTGTCGCCTGTATCGCCTGAAGAGCTCTAGTCTTAATGGAGCTCTTCCTCACGGGAACATAGGGCAGGTGCTGTAGAAGCCCCACTGGCCACAGCAGCCCTGCAACTGGTGAGAGCTGGGGACAGCAGTCCCCCTCCTGCAGGGACACCCAGTCTCTGTGCAAGGAGTGCTTTCCCCGCTATCTTTGCTGGAGGAGAAAGTGCCTCTTAGCCAGTGAGCTATCGCCTTGCCCTTCTCGCTCAGCTCCCACGTTGGAAAGGGCTTTTTAATCTTTAAATGAAAGCTTAGATCCAGACTGATTGTGATCCCTGGAGGATGCGTTCCCTGGCACGGTGACTAAACCAAATGCTAATTGCTCTTGAAGTCAGCCTTTAATCAACTCATCTTGGGTTCTGGCCACCGTATCTCAGCTAGGTAAAAGCACTTAGAGCAAGCACTAGAGAAAAAGAGTGAGAGAGGGAGACTTTGGAAGGGTTCCCGCTGTGTCTGTGCTGGGGACTTCTCCGTGGAGGAGCCTCTAACCGGAATAACCTGACAGAATGCTGGAAGAAATCCTCTCCTTTTCTGTGATACTGATTTTCAAGTCCTTGGAGTGCTCTCGAGGAAATAAAAACTAAGCATGGAGTGCAGTACTCTGAGCACCAGTAGCTGGAGAGGAGCAGTTAGTGTGGTGCTCCTCAGCGCACACCACACCTCAGCGTTGCTCGACGTGCTCGTGCAGGGGCTGAATGAGCTGTAGGAGATTGCTCCTCGCTCATGCACATCTGTTGGTGCAAGGGTCAGGACAGCAGCACCGCGTGCTCGCAGCCAGGGTCCCTTCTGACCCTATGCCAGGGGGTACATGCTGTGCCTGTGGGGATGACCTGCGGGGCTTGGCAAGCTGGCATCGAGCCGGTGGGTTTTGCTTGGGTCAGGGCCAGCACTGAAATCAGTTTGTGCTGGGACAGGGTGGCTCTGATGACAGCATTTTGCTCAGCGCTCACCCCTCCTCTTTTGTTTTCTCAGATCCCACCTTGCAGGTGGACACAGCCACCGCCAACCTCACAGTACAGGAGAAAGAGTCCTTCCCGCTGGACTGCAGCATCCTGTCCCGCTCCAGCCCAGAGTCCCACTTCGCGGTGACCTGGTACAACCTGCGGGCCAAAGAGGCGGATGACCACACGGAGGAGGGTGAGGAAGAAGAGGAGGAGAGAGAAGCGGTGCTGAGTGTGGGCCCGGATGCTGTCTTCAGCCCTGAGGCTGGTCGCTGGGAGGGCCGCCTGCGCTTCCAGAGGCTCTCGGCAGTGCTTTTCCGCCTGACGGTGCTGCAGGCTGGTGGTGCTGACACGGGCAACTACTCGTGCCGCGTGGAGGAGTGGCTGGCAGACCCCAATGGTGTGTGGTACCGGCTGGCAGAGGAAGAGTCTGGGACAGTTGCTGTTCACGTGCAGGATGCAGGTGAGAAGACGTGATGACCCTCCTGAGAGCGTGGCCCTGGTATCCCCTGTGTCTTTAGTTTGACCGAGAGGAAAAGAGCAAGGAGGGAGTGGGACTGGGTCTCACTTCCACCGGGGGCAAGATGTGGTACTGGTGCCCCTCCTGTTAGCTCAATCTATTGTAGCCCAGCTCTTTCTTGGGCTTGGGCTGCACTTATGTCTGTGCTGGGGCTGATGTGTCTCTAGTCAGTGGGGACAGACATTGCCCCCTACTGGGATTTGACCCTTCCCTTTGGGAAAACCCTGGAATTTGGCTTAGCTCTGCACAGGGGTGCAGGCTGTGATCCAAGGATCTTCTCCCAGGAACTCTTGAAGCCATTGGATAGTTTAGAGGCCCCAGAGATAGCAGAGCTCATGAGGTCTGTGGTCCTTTAAGAGAGCTGCCCTGGGTTGCTGCCTCTGTGTCACCACATCAGAGGAAGTCAGTGTTTTGCAAGGCCTCCCCGCTTTATAAAGTTACCATAGAGTCTGCACCAGGGAGGACTCTGTCTGGCACCCGTTCTTGGAGGGATAAAGCTGAAACATGTCTGGTCAGAGCTCCGTGTCCTGCATTGGCGCAGGTTCATGACCATCTGGGTTTTTATGTCTCTGCAGAAGTCTGTAGGCTCTATGTTGCATCGAGGCTATGAGATGTGACTGTCCTGTGTCTCTTTCCAGGCTCCACCCTGCAGTCTGTCATCTGCTCCAATGATGCTCTCTTCTACTTCGTGTTCTTCTACCCCTTCCCTATCTTTGGCATCTTGATCATCACCATCCTCCTGGTGCGCTTCAAGAGCCGGAATTCCGGCAAGAACTCGGAGGGCAAGAACGGGGTACCCTTGCTGTGGATCAAAGAGCCTCACCTCAACTACTCTCCCACTTGCCTTGAGCCGCCAGTCCTCAGTATCCACCCAGGAACCATAGACTAGAGAGGCAGAGTCGCTCAGGGGGATGTGCAGAGAGAGAGAGAAGCAGAGACACACGAGATCCTTAAGGAACAAAGCGGGATTTGTTGATTGGGTTTCCTTTGTTTCAGTGTCTGTGCCCTGATGTGGGGGCTGAGCTCTGGGAGAGTGCCCAGCCAGCAGGGATGGAAAAGTCCAAGGCTTCCTCCAGCGCCTGTGGGAACACCCCCCCTCACCCTGACAGACAGAGGGTCCCTGCACTTGCTGTACATAGCAGATGTTCCTCTCAGAATCGTTTTTCTCCCATTTCTTGCTGTTTCTTTTTCAGTCAGAGAACTGTAGCTTCCCCTGCCCTCCACACTGCGAGTTGTTCCAAGGGGGAGCTTCGTCCTGGGGCGATCTCTTTGAAAGTCTGCGCGTGTGTTTTCCAAAACAGACTGGTTTTCCTCCTCAGACTCGTGCCACGATGAAGAAGGTCTTTCCCCAGTGTGCACTGAGCTAGCTCCTCCTCCTTCCAAAACAAAGCCAGGCAGACCTCTGGAGGGGTTAGCTGGGCTTTGATCTCAGAGACTGGCTGTAGCCACAGCATATCCTTGCCTCCGTGTTATGAGGAGGGAGCACACCAACCTGTGGGAGCATTCCCAGGTCTTGGAGAGACGGAACGTTCAGCGTGCTTGTGGTCAGGACAGAGGCAGTTTAGTTTAGTTTGTCTCCGGGAACTGATGGGGAGGATGGAAGCGCAGGACACCTGACTGTTGGTAGCCAAGAGGGTCCTTGTACAGTCCAACTTAGCAGAGTTGTGCTCCTCTCAGGTGTTGGTGCTGCCACCTCTGCCAAGGCGAATCCCCTCCGTGTCCCAGTTGCCTGGGAATGGGTGGTTAATCCAGTCTCTGAAGACTTCAACGTGACCAAAGTATTGACTCTAGGAAGGGGGCAAGGGGAAGCTTCACAGGTTGGGTTCTCTGCCCCGGATGGTTCAGCCAGGGAGCCCAGCTGCAGCCGCACCGCGCGGTGGGGACACGAAGTTAAGGTGTCGCGAGTTGCCCTGCGGTTTCCTGGTGCAAGCTTGGAGAAGGCAAAGATCCTGCAGCACATCGGCACCCAGGGGCATCTCTGATCGCTTGGGCCAAGAGAGATCTTCTCCGGCGTGCGTGCGTCTGCCGTTTTTCCTTCCTGGGGCTTTAGGAGGAGGAATAGTTTCTCCATAGGCTCCCCCTCCTGGCAAAGTCACCTGCTCTTGTAGGTAGTCGCTGTGGCAGGAAATGCTGTTCTTTCTGTGAAAGATATGGCTCTCACGAACCAAACCTGGGCTCTTGCCACTTGGGGCACCTGAGCTCCCCTACCCTGTAATGCCAAGTACCCCTGCCCTGTCCTGTGGAGGATACCGCCTCCTCCCTCACACGCCCGCAGCGTTCTGTCTGGCGGAAGAAAACGTTTGCCAAAAATGGCCTTTTTTTGTCTTCCTCGATGTCTTCCTGGCCAATCCAGCCATTTCGTTTTTGCAGCGTGGCTGAAGCCAACCGGGGCGGATGGGCGCAGCCGCGAGACCTCCCCCTGCCTCGCGTTTGAGAGGTGCCATACCCACAGCCGTCGTCCTCTTCCGGAGGCTCGGACTGCTCTCTGCGAAGGGGACCTCAGCAGATGCTCTGTAGCACTAAATCGATTAGACCCCGATGCCTTGATGTTTTCTGAGGTGGCAGAGCCTCGGGTGGGAGATGCGCGCTGTGCATCGTCTCTCCCACCTGGGAGAGGACCCACGTAGCCACAGACTGACCCCTGCCAGGGTGTTTGACTCAGCCATCTCTGCTCCTCCACCAGAACGGCGTTGGTTCCTTTCACTGGGAAGCCTGGATTTCACCAAACCCTCTGCGAATTCTGCTTCCTCGAGACGTTAACTGCTTCCTGGCCCCAGCACATGCATAGCATCGCACTCCTGTATCTATAAATATGTATCATACACCCACACACTTGTCTTCCCTTTCTGGATAAGGCATCTGCCACGAGAGGAGTGGGATGAGAAGTGAATGGAAATGAAGAAGCAAGGCACAAACAGCAGCAGCTGCAGCCGGTGGGTATTGTTTGGGCGCTGTAGTGTCTCCTGTACACACGGCTCCCAGGCAGGAGCTGCGACCTGTTTCAGCTTTAAAAAGAGACAGTGAAGTCAGCGGGAGGCTTTTAATCCCGGGAGAGCGCTGTGCTGCATCCAAGCCACGCTCCTTCTCATCTGCCCTGGAGCTGGGCTCTCCTGGAGGGGCCAGTTCCCTTTGCAGCACAGTGGTTCCTGCACCGAGCCCAGGCTTTCCCAGGAAGCTGCTCCTGCGCTGGTCCCTGAATGTACCTTGCCAGGGACGATTCTCTGTCGCTCTGGCAGCGCGTTGCCCAGTCTCAGACTTGTTTTTATAAGGCAGACTCTTCCTGTATCGACTTTTAACATGAAGCTTTTCAAGCCCCTCTCTCTGCTGTAACTTTCTGTAACGAACCCCAGAAGAAAAAGAGAGAAACCCTGTCCGTGCATGATGTGGAAAAATGTTCGGGTTTTTTAAAAAACAAGCAAAAACCAACCAAAAAAACCACCCCAGCAGAAACTTTGTACTATGTTGCACTAAAACATGTTTTATACAACACACCCAGAGCTGTAGTAAACCGTGTTGAAATTGTGATTCCTACTGCTGCTGGTTTGTGTCACGGTTCCCCACGCGCGTTCCCTGCAGAGCTGTGTTCGGGCAGCTGTTCCCACTGCCCCTGTTCCCCATGCATCAGCTGTCCTCCCGCCCTGGCAGAGCAGCTCCTCTCAGGCAGGAGCCTGCAGACACTTTACACCCTCTGGCTCTTCGTGCTTCTCTCTCCCCTTGCTCAATTCATCCCGTAACAGAACGTTTAGCAGAGGCACGTGGGGTGTTTTTATTGCAGGGGATACATGGAGCTTGAAATCACTCAGAAAACAGCACTTCGCTGTCACCTCTGGATTTGAGGGGGAAACCCATGCCCTGTCCGTAGCAAATTCTAACTGACTCTCCTCTGGGAACCTCGCTGTAAGGAGAAGAGCACCATCCACTACATGAGCTGATGTCCCAGCTCTCATTACCTGCTGTTACCTTGAGTAAGGGTTGGGTCGGGGAACTCTCAGCTTAACTGCAGCAGGGTAGCAGTGTGGTAGCGCTACACAGAGCGCTCTGGAATCAGGCAGAACGGCACTGCTGACCCCACTCTACGGCTGGGTTTGGGTTTTTCCATGCGTTAAGAAATACCCTCTGCTAAAGAAATTGTAGGAGAAAGCTCTCTGCTCTTGTTTCAGATACAACTGGCTGGCCCGACCACATTACCGGTGTCTTTAACGACCCTGTTGGAACACGGTACAAGGTAGTTCTCATCTTCCAGACCCCGATTGGAAATCCCTTCCCACTGCACTGATTTTTCCCTGAATTAAGTTCAGTGATGAAGCCCATGAGAACACCAAGAGATCCTCTTTTGTAGGTGCTCAGGACTCTGCCAGCAAACTCGGATCTGTCTGTAGCCATCACAAGATAAAACCTTCACTAACAAAGAGCTATGCTAAATTGAACAGGCTTCCCAGTAAAGCTACACAGACTCTGTCCGTGTGTAGGAGTCTCCTTTTCATTCGGGCTCGAGTCTTTGTGGGGTCTCTTGTGCTACACCCCACACACCCCCCTTTCATGCGTAGCGCTGTTTTAGAAAGGAGAACCGCTTTTGGGCAACTCCTTGGGGTGGACAGGGTGGATGAGCTTTGATTCATGTAGTGAGCTGTGTGTCATAACGAGACTCTGCTAATCTGCTGGTGCTCAAAAAGCCTGTAATGATGCTCTGAATTACGAGTCGGTGTTTTCAGGATGTTCAGCAGGAACCAGAAGTGTGAATTGATCCCGCACTCCATGTAGTGTTAGAACCAGCTGCTCCTTTTCCCGTTCCCTTATTTACTCACTCTTCGCGTTTGCTTGGACAGTAACAGGTCAGCAAATGAGCCAGGACAGAGCAAGTGCTCTATGCCCTGTGATCTAGTAACCTTAGCTTTGCTGAACCCCCCTCTATTCAAACTCCAGGACACTGCAGTAGAAGGAACCTTAGCTGTGTTGTATTGAAGTCTGTATAAAACAGACCGTTCTCAGTGAGGTGGTGGAGTCACCATCCCTGGAGGTGTTTAAGAAGGGGTAGATGTTGCATTGGGGGACAGGATTTTAGTGGTGATTGGGCTAGGAAAAGATTGGACTTGATGGTCTCTTTCAGATGAAACTGATTCTGTGATTCTATGGTTGGTTGTTCCCCTGCTGCAGTAGTTTTTTCTTGGGCTGTGTCTGCCACAGTCTCTGTGTGGAGGAGCAGAGGATTTAGCTCAGCAGATGGCTCAGTGCTAGATGGCAACTGGTGTCCCCAGCCCTCCCCATTTAGGGTACTGAGCAGTGAGCCTGGGCTTGCCATGGCAGTTTTACTAAGCAGCATCTCCCCCAGCCCCTGTCTGCTCCATGTGCTCAGGTGTGCAGTCCCACATGGGCAGGACCCTGATTTGGGGCAGCTTGAGTGGGTTTTGCTGCCTGTCCTGCTGCTGGAGCACGGCTGGCAATACTACAGGGAGTGATTCTGCTCCCCTTGAGAAGCAGAGGATATGCAGCCACCGCGCAGCAGAGGAGGGATGGCTGCTCCAAAGACCACTGTGTGCTCCCATCAAACCACCTTGCAACTGCTTCCCTCCCACCACCCGAGCCCCGTGCTGCTAGCACCGAAACGGCCTCCCCACTGAAGCCAACACACCCGAGCAGAAAAGGCAGGGCTGGCTGTGGCTGACACTGCCTGCTTCAAGCAACCAACTCTGCAAGCTGAGCTTACTAAACCTGGAACAATGAAAGGGTGCCAGGTGAGGCAAGCGCTCCCCTTGGAGGCCCTGCCACCCCCACCCTCCAGCCTAGACCATGTGGTACAAGTCCTTGGCCACCTGTTCCAGGCGGTCCCTGTACTCCAAGTGGTCATAGAGGGAGGTGTGGATCCCCTGGAAGCCGTGCATAGCCCCCCACCAGCAGGCTGCGATGGCAGCGGTGGAGTCGCTGTCGCCCCCGTGGAAGAAAGCCCTGTGAGCCAGCTCTACCCAGGAGTCCCCTGCCCCCAGTAATGCATCGTAAGCAATCATAGGGGCATCATGCCCGCTGCTGCCCCCCCAGCCACTGTAGCTGAGGGAGGTGTAGAACAAGTCTCTCTCTTCTACACCATACTTGGTGGGGAAGGTGGGTGGTGAGACCCCATCCAGTATGCCTCTCTCTGCCAGGTATTTCTCCCACTGTTCTTCAAAGTAATGCCTGAAAAACACGAGATGGATAGAAGGGCTGAAGAAATGTCCCACGGCAGAAGCACGTACCTGTGTTCCCCACCAGCGTGCCGGGCATCAGCTCAAAACGTACTACATCCAGAGCCCGGAATGATGGTGGCTTAGCAGAATGGCACGTGATTTACGGTAAGAGGCAGAGGATGTGTTTCAATGAGTTCCCCTCCCTTCAGCTCCGTGTGAAAAGGCAGCACCTGCTGCTGTCGTACTGTGTAGGATTCAAAGGTTCAGAGTGTGAACTGAGTCATCCTCCCAAATTCAGAGCACCTCCACTCAGTCTGCGTGTCCCTGCGCACAGAACTGCGCTGAACCTGCAGCCACATTTGGTTAGGACTTTCAAACTGAGCTCAGCCCCAAGCCCAGTTGGCTGAACACCAGCCCTGTGTCCCACTTTTCATCAGAGCGCTCGCTTGAGTAGTAGCAGCTCCTTTACGCTGGAGAATGTCACACCTGCATGACCCCAGCAGAATCTCCCCTTTGCTGTAAGTAATTAGACTTCAGAGACTTCAAAAACTACTGCAGTCCCGTGGCAGGCGCGTGCTGCTCTGGGGGTTCAATCCAGTGACCGAAGTTTCGAGTATGAACAGAGCTTGCCCTCTTGTACCTGGGGTGTAATTTCATTTTAACAGAACTCACCAGTGCTCCATGTTCTCCTCCACGAAGAAGCCGGTGTCCCTCACGTAGGCTTTTGCTCGTGGCAGCACCTCCAGCAGCTTCTTCCCCCAGGCCGGGGGGGGCACACCATTCACTGCAAAAGCTGTGAAGAGGGCCGAAGCCAAGGAGCCCAGGTAGCCAGTGGGATGATGGTGGGTCATTCGGCCACTCTCGATACTGACTTGCACCAGGGTGTCCAGCTCAGCAGGGTGGCGGAAACGCAGCCCAATGCACATGGAGCGCATGGCAGCCCCGCAGCCTCCTGCCCGGGGGCTGAACGGGATCCTCCAGCCATCCGGCCGCTCCGGATCCAGCTTCAGCGCATTCTCTGTACATGTGGCACCTGGACAGGAACAGCAGAGCCCAAGAAAGAAAAGGAATAACAGGAACAGTGGTAGCAGACAGGGTCAAGAAGTTTGGGAACCGAGGGAAGAGAGGCAAGGAAGCAGTACTCCCATGTGTTGGCTTCAAGCTCTCCTTTAAAAACATCAGTTGTCTGCTCACGTACGTGGCCAGCCTTAAACTGCTGGGGCATCCTACGTGCTCCCACGCAGACCTGGTGATTCCTGTTTGTGGAAATGTACAGTTTATATTAAAGCCTCATTTTTCTATGTAATAACTTACCTAGATGCATATACATGGAAAGAGAAGGTCTGGAGCATCTCTGACCCAAGGCAAGGCTAAACACCTCTACCTTTTGAGTTGCTTAGCCTCTTCACAGGACCTTTTAAAGGCAGAGATCCCACAGGCTCCCCAGGAATCCTTCCCACTGCCTCACTGGTAGGAAATGTTTTCCAGATCTCCCTTGCTGCAGTTTAAGTTGGTCACAAAGCAATGAATGTAGGATCGATCTCCTCGTCACAGCATGGCCTGCATTAACGGATGTCACTGCACTCCTCTTCCACAAGCTGAAGGACAGCTGTAGCAGAGGAAACCAAAGCAGTTGTCCAGCTCACTAGCTCATCCCCAAACCCCACCACTAGCAGGTAACGACCCCTTTGGTTTCCAGCAGACAAAGCAGCAC
Source organism: Upupa epops (assembly GCA_013397515.1). Classification (NCBI taxonomy): domain Eukaryota; kingdom Metazoa; phylum Chordata; class Aves; order Bucerotiformes; family Upupidae; genus Upupa; species Upupa epops. The sequence goes on along the minus strand of VZRI01012184.1, from coordinate 60,471 downwards.
AGCCTGCTTGAATTAGAAGGTGGATCCAAAGCCTTGTGTTCAGTAACGACCAGTGGACCGTAGCCACCATGAACTGGTCTCGTTAGCATGAACCCATGGGTGCCTTCCCCTCAGGATCCCACAGCCATGATTTTGTTACACAAACCATTTCCTTTTGTTTTCAACTTTTAAATGTGACCATTTCCTTAAATTTCCCTCCTGATTCTTACAGCAAATAAGGACTTCTCATGCTCCACGCTATTTGAGATGCTTTACCCCTCTTTCCTCCTGCTCCACGCTGATACCCTAGTCCAGTTTTGCCTCTCTTTTGGTGGGAAGCCACATGATAAATCCTCCTCGCCTATTTTCCATCTCTTTCATAGTTCTGCTATTTACTTTTTAAAGAAATCATTCTGTTTCTTTGGAAACTCACTTGTTAGCCCAGCACAGTCACAGCATAAAGTTCCTACACTTCGCTGTCTAACAGGGGCAGGCAGTTGATAAACTAGAGCAGCAAGGAAGAAGCCTGCAAGAAACTTCACCTACCTCTACAATTCAATTACCTTTGCTGTTACTCTGGGTGTGAATGGGTGGACCAGCTCCTTGGAAATGGTTGTCTCAAACTGAAAAAGCATCTCAGTCCTGTGACTGTCAGGGGCCTGCAAGCTCGTCAACTGAAATCAACTCTTGATTTGAAATTGAATTGAAACAGCCTGTGCAAGTCTCCACCATCGGAAAAATCGGGTTGCCTGTCAGCACAGCCCAAAATGTCAGGCCACTTCAACTCTCATGAATTCCCCACAGCATGACCCAGCATGACCCAGGCATGAACCAGGCCTGCTATTTCACCAGCCTCTACTTCCTACTGTATTCGTACTGTGCCAGCACATCAGCCTCTCATGTGGCTCCACTGTCACATCCTTCCCCGTAGATCAGGCCTAGATTCGTAGGATGGTTCAGGTTGGAAGGGACTTCAAAGATCATCTAGTTTCAACCCCCTGCCATAAGCAGGGACATCCCCCACTACACCGGTTGCTCAAGGCCCCAGCCAAGCTGGGGTGGAACACTTTCCAGGGGTGGGGGCATCCATGACCTCCCTGGGCAACCTGTTCCAGTGTCTCAGCACCCTCGCTGTGAAGAATGCATACTGGCTTTGAGGTGCCATACAGCCAGCCAAGCCCTGCATGCTCCTTACACATCCTTCTTCCTGGAAATTTACACAATGAAAACTGTGAGGCCGTGTCTCTCATCTGGAAGCAGCAGCAGGTATGAGTATGAGCAGGTGCTAAAGTGTTTGGTGTGCGTAGCACCAGGATCTGCTGGGACCGATCACCATCAAGCTGTAACAGAACAGCCTGGGAGTTTGTTTTTGAAACGTCTCAAAGTGGGGGTGTGTTCAGCCTTCTAAATCTGCTTTTCACATCGTTGCTGGCTGCTTCCTATCAAAATTGTCACGAGGAGCCAGTATATATCAGTGTAATTTCCACCTTTATGGTGATTCAAAGAAAACAAGAGGCACTTTTTACAAAATATAACTGCACCAAGTGTCACACTTACGAGCTATAACAAGGCATTCAAAAGAAGCTGTCAAAAAGCCACGCTTTCAAAAAGCTGTGCCAACTACCCTATTCATATCTTCTGGGTAAAACAAACCTTCTGCCAGCAAGACAAAGGGGAAGAGGAGACTGCAAAGGGGACTAGAGTAGCTTCACATAAAAATCAGTGTAACGAAAGCAAAATGACCTGCGTAACCTCCCTAGAACTGCCAGACAGACATTTCTTCGGAACACGTTTGAGCAGGTTGAGAGCAGGCAACTGACTACTTGATCAAAAGCGGTAATTGTTCTTGTATTAACTGTAGTCAAGAGAAAACAAAGACGATGACAAGGCTCAAATTATAAGAAAAGGCCGGTTGTCTTGCAGTAACAATTCACTAGCAGTGTTAAAGCTGTGCTTGTTCCTTTAGGAGATGACTACTGGTAGCCCAAAAATGAAAGAAGAGGCGGTGTAAAACTAAGCAGCATGCAACAGCCAAGGCTTTTGATTGATGAAGTATTACAGGTTATTATCCTCGTGCTGTTAAACAGTGAGAGAATTCAAACAATTTAAAGGTGAGCTAGACCAACCACACAGTGGTAAGCAACTCCACAAGGAGAGGACCTGGAACCAAAAGACCCAGTTTTGAAACAGAAGGTTTCCTGGAGAGCTGTGGAGACTGATGTACCATGAAAAAAAGAAGCATGGCCACACTTGTGTTGCTTAATTTGTTGACTTCACTCTCTTGTGAAGAATCTGGGGCTGCCACCCATCAATAAGGAATTGATGATTGAATTGATTGAAATAATCAATAAGGAATTCCCAATAGCAATAAGGAAGCAGGGATTAACTTGCCATTGAATTAAGACACTGAGTTCTTTCCCAGGGGTGCATACTCAGGGGACCTAACCCCGGCCCTCTGATGATTCATAATGCTGTGGGAATCCCTTTGTTACTTTGGGTTTTCATTTTCAGCTCTGGACTCCCTTGCGTGGGTGAGCAGCATGACTTTGCCTCACTGTTCTGGGGAGAATCTCTTCTCAGTCGGGTTCAAGTTGCAGGAGCAACTTCACATTATCAGCCTCAAGGGCTGCAATTCCCTGCTGAGTACTTCACTTTGGCCTAAACAGCATCGCCTTGGGTTATGTTCTCAGGGAAAATCCACTTCCTCCAAACTGCCGAGAGATGTTATTGACAAGCAACTTCCCTCGCTAGGATTTATCAATATGGCCTGCAGACTCTAAACTGCAGACAGCTTTTCAGGATATGGATTAGGTTTTCCCTTCAGTGAACACACAGACTGTTAAGCATCAGGATTTAAGCTCTCAGAGCCCAGTGTTTTTCCCGTGGCTGCGGCAGGAACACTCTAGAACACTGCTGCCAGAACATTCAGACTTCCATTTCTTCCCATGTTACTTGCCCCATGTCCCCCAAAGGCTTACACGTGCCGTGGACCTGCTGAAGAAACTGCATTGCTTTGCTTTGCTAGCTAAGCTGACCTTTCCTTGTCACTCCCATGGTAAATGGCAGAGGAGGCTAGGGGAGACCTCATCACTCTCTGCAGCTGCCTCTGCCAGAGAGGTTGGTGCTGGCCTCTTCTCACAGGTAACTGCTGACAGACCAGAGGGAATGGCTTCAGGCTGCAACAGGGTAAGTTTGGGCTGGACACCAGGGAAAAAGTTCTTCACAGGGGGAGTGACTGAACACTGGAGTGGGCTGCCCAGGCAGGTGGTTGGGTCACCATCCCTGGATATGTTCAAGAGTCCCTTAGATGTGATGTTAGTGGACAGAGTTTAGGGGTGAACTTGTGCAGTAGGGTAATGGTTAGACCTGATGATCCCCAGGGTCTTTTCTAACCTGAATGATTCTGTGACTTGGAAATCCTTCACTTCCAAACGGGTACTGCTTTTGGGCATCCTGCAGCTCAGTTACTCACACAAGAACTGTGCCAGGTCTATTATCCTTCACTATTAATGAGTAACACAGACATTTCAGGTTCTTCCTCTTTTCCTATCAGGTTTTAGTCACCAAGCTTGAATGGCAGAGGCAAGGATAGCTTCCAGGTGCTGTCTCACTGGCAGCTGTGGTTCATCCTCCTTGGCAGACCCCACCTGCTGGGAGAACTGCATGGTGCTCCTTTGTAAAAGAAGCAGTGAGTACCTTGAAAGTTTAATCTGCCAACTCCTGGTATCCTGACAAATACTGTTACCCCTTCCTAAGTATTTCATTCACTATACTGTTCCAACAAGTAACAAGTGCTTGAATTTCCAGCCTGGTTTGTCTTGGAAACACAAAGTCCTGTCACATTATGCTCAGCAGCCCTAATGCAGGATATGGCCTTTCCTGGGTTTAATGTCAAGCTAGAACATTCTCAATCTATTAAGGCCACTCCAAACAGGCACTTCTTGTCGATGTCTAAACTTTGCATAGGATTGCTGAACCTCAGCATCTCCTATGTACTTCATGCTACCTGCACTAGTCAAAGCAGAGGGCTAGTCTCAGTAGCGTAAGTTTATGATGAATTCAAGTATCCACAAGAGACTGGGCCATGAGCACAGGCACAGACAGGGTATTCGGGGAAGAGTTGGGTCAGTAGGACTGGGTGCACTAAGAACTCCAGAGATGGAGACACCACAACCTCCCTGGGCAGCCCCTCCCAGTGCCCCATCACTCTCGCTGTGAAGAAATTTCTTCTCACATTTTGCAGAACCTCCTCTGTTCTAGCTGACACCCATTTCCTCTTGTTCTATTATTGGGTGCCACTGAGCAGAGCCTGGCTCCTTCCTCCTGATATCCGCCCCTTCCATACTGATCAACATTAATGAGGTCACCCCTCAGTCCCCTTTTTTCCAAGCTCAAGAGACCCAGCTCTCTCAGCCTTTCCTCATCAGGGAGATGCTCCCCTCCCTTCGTCATCTTTGTGGCTCTGCAATGGACTCTCTCAAGCAGTTCTGTGTCCTTCTTGAACTGAGGGGCCCAGAACTGCAAACACTATTCCATATATGGTTTCACCAGGGCAGAGTAGAGGGGAAAGAGAACTCCCAATCTCCTAACCACCCCCTTTCTAATCCACCCCAGGATGCCACTGGCCTTCTTGGCCACAAGTTCTGTATTAATTCACTGTCTAAATGCCTTGCTTTAATACCGCAACTCAGGGTGTGCATTAGACATGGCTGAATTTGTGTTTTGCCTCAAGTGCATGCAGGAAAAGACGCTACCCCAGTGCGAAAGCTAGCGTGCTTCCCCTGAGTTCAAGGACAGGTCTCAAACACACCTGTGATGTTTTGCAAATACTTGCAAATCTTGTTTAGAGAAGCCCAAACCACTTCAGCTTGCCTTAATTCTTTTCTCCTTAGTCCACTCTGAAAAAGGTGGACTTTTTCCTTTTTTTTGCCTTTACATGACTTAATGTGAGGAGGAAGTTCTTCACCATGAGAGTGGTGAGAGCCTGGAATGGGTTGCCCGGGGAGGTGGTTGAAGCCCCATCCCTGGAGGTGTTTAAGGCCAGGCTGGATGAGGCTCTGGCCAGCCTGATGTAGGGTGGGGTGTCCCTGCCCATGGCAGGGGGGTTGGAACTGAATGATCTTGTGGTCCCTTCCAACCCTGACTGATTCTATAACTTCCTCCTGTGAGGGTGATGGGGCACTGGAGGGGGCTGCCCAGGGGGTTTGTGGAGTCTCCTCTGGAGACATTTGAAACCCACCCAACTTGGGTCTGGGTGATCCTGCTGTGGCAGAAGGACAGGACTGGACAATCTTCCAATCCCTGATAATTCTATGATTCTAAATACAGTTAAGGCCAAAATCAGAGCAAGAGCCAGCCTCAGCTCAAAATTACAGGAGAGACATCAGCAAGAGAACAAGCCTGCCTAGACAGTATGATGGAGGTTTTACCTGGAGCTCTGCCTGTCATGTCATTCATGCACTCCTTGTAGTTCTTTGCAATCAGGGAATAGAGATGTGCTAAACTTGGGTTTTTCCCAGCAGCTACCAGGGCTTCGGCTGTGGCCAAGTGCATCACTGTATCATCGCTGACTTTCCAGCCCTGGATGCTGAAGTTGCCAAGTCCCCCCATCTCCACCAGCTCCCTGTGGATGGCTGGGCCACTCTGCAGGAACTCCCACCGCCCATTGTAATAGCCCAGCGTGTCACCAACTGCGCTCAGCACCATCGATGCCACATAGTTGTCCATCGCTGTAGGACACAGGTTTTGCCCCAGGGCCACTTCAGTGCACAAAACACTATGAAAAATCAGACAAACACTACATTAGGGAGACTGAAAAATAAAACCTTCCCACTTCAGTACAAGGCTCAGGAGCAACCGACTCAGCTGCTAAGCTCCAACAGACTGGATGCCTGGCCCAGCACCTGTGTCTCCCTCAAAGAGAAGAAAAAGCAGCCCTTCCTTCCTCACCGACCTCTGGCCACCAGTGGGTCTGCGTGTGGCTGCTCCCAGACAGCCCAGCCACGGCCAGAGGCAGCCCCAAGAGTCCTCCCAAGGAAAGATAAGGTGTCACAGCAGGGTCAAAGGCCGTGAAGGCAGGGCAGGCAGCAGGTGCGGTCACTGTACCCCAGCTCGGCGCTTCCCTGCGGGGTAAGGTCACCCCTTCAGCAGGGCCCGGCTGGGCGGCACCGGGGCCCTGGGCAAGGGCACGGCCGCTGCTCCGCTCCCAGCGGGTGCCCTCAGCGATGCCCCCCAAGCCTCCCCGCTCTGCCCAGAAGGGTTAGCTGCGCCTCACGGCCGGGTCCCTCCGCTTGGGACAGGCGGCGGCAGGGAAAGGCGGCGGGGCTGGGGCTGAGGCCGAGGCCGGGATCGCTCTCCCTGTCCCGCAGGTACTTACAGCCTCAGCGCTGCCAGCAGCGCCCGCAAGGTCCTGCCTGGCCCCCAGAGCTCCGGGCACCTCCCCGGGAACATGCGGCAGCGAAAGGAGCCCGCGGGCCTCGGCCGGGGCCTCCCCGGGGCCTCCCCTGGGCCCTCCCCGGGGCCCTCCTCCGCGCCATCTCTCCGCCTCTTCCCTGTCCTTGCCGGGCCGGCGCGGCCCAGGCTCTCCTCGGTGGCCCCGGCGGGGTCTCCCTCCCTGGTCCCCGCCGCCCCCTTGGAAAAACAGGGCTGTGAAATCCGCGCATGGGGAGAGGCTGGTTCTGTCGCAACTAGCAAGGGAAAACGAAAGGCACGGCCAGCGTTTCCCCTGCCTGTTTTCTGTGTCTGTCCGCTCCCTGCTGAGCTCTGAGCCGTGAACACGGGCTTCAGGTTTGGATTCTTCTCTACACGAAGGATGTGGAGGTGCTGGAGCTGGTCCAGAGCGTAACTGGAGCCTCCAGCCACTGCCCGTGTACCTGCCCCGGCCCTCCGGAGGGTGTCCTGCCCACAGCACGGCCCAGCGCAGCCCCATGGTGACCCCAGCCTCTTCCAAACCAGGGCTAGACGTTGCTAAGCCAGTGGTGCAACTTCACATTGCTTCCCGAGTCACTTGGTGAGCCTATTCCCTTGCTTTGTCCTTGATGTTTAATGATGGTGGTTAGGTAGCTGAGGGCATCTGGTGAATGGGCGAGGAAGGGACTGCAGCAGGAAGCAGGAGCAGGAGGCAGGGCTGAGCATGGCTGGGGTTGCATTTTACAGAGCTGAACATTTTCACCAAGGAGCAGTCACTTGCTGTGCTATACCAGGTGTCCAGAGGCCCGGATCAACCCAGGAGGTACTGATGCCTCTTGCACAAAGGGAAAATTATAATTCTCCCACTGTAAATGAAAGAAAGCAACAGTTGTTTCTGAGTGGCAGCCCTGTGGGATTTCAGGGTAATCACCAGTTACTGGCTCATGGAATCCTAGAACAGTTTAGGCTGGAAAAGACCTTCAAGATCAGCGAGTCCAACCATTAACCTCACTGTACCAAGTCCACCCCTAAACCATATCACTTCATATCTTCATGACTCTTAAACACACCCGTGGATGGCGACTGAGCCCTGTGGCCAGCCTGTTCCAAGGCCTGATGACTCTTTCAGTAAAGAAGTTTTGCCTAATATCCAACCTAAACTTCCTCTGATGCAACTTAAAGCCATTTCCTCTTGTTCTGTCACTTGTTCCTTGTGAGAAGACACCAAGTCCCACATCTCTAAACCTCCTTTCAGGTAGTTGTAGACAGCAATGATGTCTCCTCAGCCTCTTCTTAAGACTAAAGAGCTCCAGCTCCCACAGATGCTCCTCATCAGGCTTGTTCTCCAGACCCTTTGCTAACCCTTTCTTGTATTGAGGTACCCAAAAGAGCAGAGTCCTAGGGAAATTTGGGGGCAAGTGAGAGCAAGGGGCTGGAGTGGAGTGGAGCCCTGAAGAGTTTCAGATAGTTGAGAGAACAGGGCTGCACAAGAGCAGCCTTTTCCAGTAGCTGTACTGGATCATTACACCATGCCCATTCAGATTTCTCCTGTCTTCTGCCCCACTCTGGAAACATGATGTATCTGGTAGAGAAAATAGTAACAGACAAGGAAGTGGGAAAAGAAGCTGCTGGTTGTCTCAGCACTGCCAGTGGTACTTGCTGACCTTTTCTGCCTCTCCGCTTCATTTTGTTTTGTATGAAACGGCTCCAAATTTGGTCAGGTCGGCACAGTGCTTGAAAGCAAAAGCAGGGGGTTTCTCTCCTAAGGTTTAAGCCTGCGATAAGGAACACCCCTCCTGCTCTTGGCTGGCTCTCTGTGCGGGATCGCTTCTGCTGCAGCACAAAGGGCAGAGCAGAGAGGAAAGTTGCAGCCCTCCCCAACCAGACAAGAAGATGGGAGAACACCTCTGTATCAGCACAAAATGTCTGCAGCAATTAGGTCTTGAAATCTCATCGTTGCTTCCTGCTTCCCAAGCTTTTTCAACTTTCTAAAAGCCAAGACAGACAGTGCAGTTAAGTGACATCCGAGACACAGCACAGAAAAACGTCGAGGGTTCCTTGTTGACAAATAAGAACAATGTGCCAGCAGCAGGAACCTGCAGCAGGAGCCTGCAGATGAGGGGTAGGGAGAGCAGCAGTCTTAAGACTCACATGCATGCATTGATCCCAAAGAGATCGCCTTGTTCGAGTCCCGGGGGGTGCTCTCAAAGTGAGCAAGGAAAGCCCTCTCCATCACAGAGAACCTCAAGCTCTGAGATGGTGCAAGAGCAGCATTACCCTGATGCAACCCATGGTGTGGGGAAGCAGGCATAGCCCACATCCACTTTGCAAGGGTGGTCTTTTGGTGCTGAGCCATGAAAAGAGTTGAAGACTGCACCTTTCTGGGGTTTTTGTTAGGCTGGGTTTTTTAAATGAAAGCTTAGGCTGTGGTGGGCCAGTTGGCAGGATATGCCTTCTGGAAAGTACCACCTTGGAGCAGCTCGCTGATCTGCCCTGCTGTGTGTTGAAAGCTGTGGTTAGTACTCACTTCGAATTTTCCTTCATATACATCTGGAAAAAGAAAGGGTAATTCTTTGTGACTAAAAAGCTGATGCCTTTCTAGATGAGCTCAGGGCTGAGGGCTCCTATTCAGAGGGGCTGTGAGGGGTGGCATGGCAGCAGTGGAGGTCTGCATTGGTTTAGACTAACCCTGAGGGGCATTTCCTCAGAACTATAGAAGGCCTTCAGGCCAAGAGCTGGAAGAACATTAAAAACACACGATGGGCACAACAGTGCCCCTGTTCTAGATCATACAGCTGCCCCCCTAAACTGGACAGTGAGGTAACATCTGGAATATTCATTTTTCACCTCTTCTATTCAACTTTTCTTTGAGTCCCAGATTCAAAGGTGACTTTTCACAGGATCTTCTGGGGCCCTTAACCCAGAAGGTTTGGAATCAGTGCCAACCTGTGAAGAGCCTTCCATCCTTTTAATAGTGCATCTTTGTGATTACAGCAGGCACCTTTTTTTGAGTGGGGAATATTTCTGGGCTTACCCTGACTCTAAGTCCCCAGGTGCACGTCTGTCGCTGGCCAGTAAATAATAATACGTGGTAACAGGGGCATTCAAAATAGTGGCAGCAAAAGCCACGTGACGTCTGCTCAGAGCCTGGCTGGGGCACCACAGCCAGCCTGGCAGCCAGTGCTGGTGATGCAGTGGTGCATGACACCACATGCTTGTTGCAGGATGTTCAGGGCTGCCGTGCTCACTCCAGCTGGGTGTTTGTAGCAGAAGCATTGGGTGCTTCAGGCTCTGTGTTTCTTGCACTCTAGGCATGGCTCGCTGCAAAGAGGTTGGACTGGATGACCTTAAATGCCCCTTCCAACCCAATGCATTCTGTGATTCTATGGCAGAGCCTTACTGTTTCCACCTAAGCTTGTTGGGATGGTGACTCTCACTTGTTGCTTGATTTCCCATGTTAGTGGTGGGTGAGGGACCCTCACCTATGACCATCCTGTCCAGGGAAGCTCAGCTGAAAAGCATGCTGAGAGCCTTGGGCTGCAAATACAGCCTGTACATGGGGCAGAGGTGGTTGTAGAATTGGTTTTGTATAGACAAGGGATCATGAGGGAAATAGTGAGAGAGGTTCTGAAGGGCTTGGCTGAACCAAGCCTTGGCAATGGCAGCGGCAGAAGCACCTCTGTGGAGCTCACTTATTTTTAGGGAATACTGAACTTTTACCTCTTATTCAGAAAACCAGGCTTCCCTGGTTCCTACTTTTTCCCACGTTTGCCTCCTTCCACAAGAGCAGGTCTGGCTCACACCCCAGGGAGAAAAGGAAATGATGAAAGTTCCTGTGACCTGTTCATTGTGGCACCAATCACTCTTCTCAGGATGCTTCCAACATCTCTCTTTAACACAGATACTAAAAGGAAGATTAAAGAATTATAATCCTTTGCCCAGCACTGGGTCTAACTGCTTCAAATAACCAGAATTCTGCAGGGTAGAAGATAAGCAGGATAACTGCTTTAGCACAGAGGGAGGCACTGCAAAGCCAGCTTGGAACAGCCAGCAAGGTCACTGACATGAGGAGCATCTCATGAGTGAGCAGAGCACTGTGATCGTCTGTCCCATGTTCACATCTAGCAAAAAGAACTGCAAGCTCATCTTTACTGCCCATCCATTGTGTTTATGGCTGGTGTGTTGGTAAACGGGAGTGTGTGGCGACAGGGACCTCCACAGCAGACAGGAAGTCTGGCTTTCAGTGGGGCTGTCATGTGTGAAGCAATCCTGCCTGGCTTCTGTGCACCTGGGGTTTGGCTTGAGCAGTGAATCTGAGGCTCTGGGGCTGGCAAGCTGGTTGTTCCTTGTGTAAATCAAGTGACATTTTCATTTTCAGTTGTGTGCCAGGACTGGCACTGTGTTCCCCACCTGCAGGGTGCCAGTGTCTGTGGCCTGCACAGCTGTCCCTTCTGCCACTGTCTTTCCATGAGGTGCTAGCAGTTGTGTCATATCCTTTCGGAGTGTATAAAGGCAGACGGACCAGGGGAGCCCATCAGAGGGGTGTTGCCTGTAAGTAGAGGGGTCCTGCCTGCCTTACAACCACTCTCAACTCACTTTCAGCCACTGGCAGGCTACATCTGGAGGTTCTTGGCCCCTGTCAGTGAAAATAAACGTGGGTTCAACATGGCCAGCCACTTGGTGATGGGAGGGGTGAAGGTTTCATCATGCTGTAGGTTTTGCAACAGTGATGCTTTTCACGCATTGTGGAAGCAGTGATGTTTAAAGTGTTACACTTTTCACTTTGAGAGCAAGTTTCTCTTTAATTTGTGAAAAGATCTGTCTGGGGAACATAACTGTGGTCCATGCTGTAGAAAAGATGTGTCAGGTGCAAGGGATGTGAGGAGCAGCTGCAGAAGAGGCAGTTCAGCCTTCTGGAACAGAAAGCACAGCACATCTTGCAATCCCAGCCGTAGCTGTTCCTGGTGTTGCAGCAGCAGCACGTGTGGTTCACACAGGCAACCTGTGCTTCCACACTACAGAGAGGGCAAATTTAACTATTGAGCTGCTCCAAAAACTACTGCTCCTTCTCTTTCACTCCAGCTGCATTCCTCCTCCCAGCTGCATGCATACACCTCCTGCTGTGAGGGACTTCCAGCTGCAGCTTAAAGCCTGTTTGGTCTGCAGTCCTGCCAAATAGAATTGGATGATAGTTAGAAAGGTGTGAAAATAAGGGTGGGGAAGCAACTAAGCTGGGGAGTAGGGTCTCCTCTTCTGCCGGCAAGTTGCAAGTGTGTTCACGCTAAGGAAATCACGGACTGTGTACATTAGGGGTAAACTTGAGGGAGGAAGAGCTGGAGGCACTAGCTAAGGTCTGGGGAAACAGGTGGGTGAGAAGAGTGTTCAGAAATTCCCATTAGCTTATTGGGGAGCTCTTGTAGCACCAGGACCTGCCAGGCTGAAAAATGCCTATCTTCAGCTTGAGTGACTTAAACTGAGACTAGGCAATATCCTAGGGATGATAGATGAGGAAAAGCCCAGTGGTGGCTTTGAGTTGTTTGATTGGCTGGTTATTTTCTGTCACAAGGATTTCTCTGATGCTGGGATTATGACTGGAGCCTTTCTCCTGCCTTTCTTTTCTGGCTATTTCTTCACAGCTCCTTCTAAGACTGTTCCTGAGAAAGCCTCCTACATTTGACCATATATCAGAGAACCAAGGGGCATAAGAATTAGTGAGAAAGGGCTTAGGGACAGCAAAACACAACATTTGAAAGGTTACTTCTGCATTTGATTCTTCATGAATTGGATTTCAGAGAATTGGGAAGTACTAGTGTGTGACACAAGAGGAACATATGAACAAGACCACTAAATGCTCCGTTTTATCCACTGGTCTGACAAGGCTTAAAAATATCTCTGCTTGTTTCCTTTCTGTACTTACGCACTTTGTGTGATGCAATTCAGCAGTGACATTGATGCACAGATAAGTCCTCATGGAATGAGGGGCAGTGAGGTGTTGTGATGACATGGACTGCTGGCATCATCTACTCCAGGTCTGCTCTCACCCCGTGCACATACCCAAATTCACAGGGGAATGAAACCTTTGGGAAGGCCACCAAAGGCTGTAGTTAGGTCTCTGGTTTGTTTCCACAGTGGCTCTGGTCTGGCATAAGGGACAGGCAAGTAAGTTGTTGGCCACAATCACTAGACAAAGGAACTATGAAATCGCTTGCTCTTATAAAACTAAAAGAGTGTTTCAGATCTGGAAGGACACAGTCTGTCACCATGTGGCTGCACAAAAATCAAACATGTTTGAGTGGTGATATATGTCAGACCACGTGTGGTCAGAAATCAGTTGAAAGTTAGGAGAATCACAACTCTAGGAGGCAGAGGGAGGTGTGGGAGTAGGGATGGTGCTGCTCTCGTAGTGCCAGTATTGTTGTGGTTGTACACCCAGAGATAGTGTCTCTGCACTGCCTCTGAGCAGTCAGTTGTGCTCGGGACAGAGAAGATAACACTAATGCTTGCATTCTGTATTGAAGACCTCTTCCCTGCATTCCTCCCCAAACCCTTAGCAGCCAGAGTGCAGGACGGCTTCTTGTTTAACATGGATATGACAAGAGCATGAGCTCAGGGGTCAGGCTTCATGTCAGAGCAGGCGTTTGCTGGTTGTGTTGGTCTCCAGCCTGTCAAAGCTGCCGTCACACTGGAGTAGCTGGGGAGCTATTAGAGGTAGAGGAGTGTGAGATCCTTTTTGCATGCTGTTCAGTCATCTGCTCATGCTGAGAGCGTTACTTGGGAAGTGAAATGTTGCTTATCCCACCCTGGGTCTCCAGAGCCTTCTCATTTTTATCCACTGAATATCCCTGACACACCAGCCACGTTGACGGAGCCTAGCCATGCGTGGCTTAAGTTGTCTTGGCTGTGATAGTGAAGCCTGTGAAGCTACGCTTGGACTGACACAAATGTCTCCAGCCATAAAGCAGGCTGCTGTGAGGAACATGAAGCTGCCTTCTGCTGTGGACAGGAGGAAGCGAACCAGAAGAGCTGACTGTTCTCCTTGCTGAAAAGAGAGCAGTTCTGTTTGTGGGTGATGATCAGGGGGAAATGAGGGGCAACATTATCCCCCAAGTTGAGGAGTTGGTATGTGAAAACACGGGCCAGTGGTTAAGAATTGCTGCTAAAGGAGGATAGCAAAAGTCATTCTATCAATAAGAAAGCTAGGCAGGAGATGTATGTGAGCTGGGATCTCCAAGCAGCCAACTAGCCAGACCTCAGCAAATGGGAAATGAGATAAAGTACAAAATGAGTTTACCAAGGCTATCTCACACCAGGCTGTTGTAGGAGGTTTATTTTTATGAGATAATTGAGTATGTAGACAGAGGACTTCAGAAAGACAGTCCTTAACAGTGCTACAGGCAAAGCCATTAAACTGGAGAAACAGTGGATTAATGTGAGCATTGTGAGGATTTACCTAAAGAAAGGATGTCAGGAGGTTGTGCCTCAAGGGGAGAAAGCAGGGTGGAAAGGGGTTATTAATGATGCTCCTCAAAGGGGTCATCTTGTTTACCCAGCAGGAAAACAAGTTCTAATCAGATTCTGTCAGATTTGAAGGACTAGTCACTGCAGAGATTGTTCAGGCTACAGCACAGGAGGAGCTGATGGCACCGAGGATTGAACCAGGGGAAGCAAGGTGACAGAAGGAGCACAGAGTGCAAGCTTGCATGGGAAGAGGGTAAGCAGGACAAGCTCCCAGCCTGTCCCCTGCCATTCAGAAATTACAGAGAGATGAGAGTTTTGATTGATTGATTGAGTTCTCATCATAGTGTAGGCAGGAAAAAGAAGGTGGCCACAAAGATTTCCTGAGCTGTTTTAAAGGCACTGTTGGGTAGCTATGGAGGTTCAGGACCACTATAGCGGGCATGAAGAGTGGCTCTGGGAAGCCCTGCCAGGCTGATAGAGGACAGGGAAGAGAAGAACAGACTGAGGAGAGAGCCCACTGTGTGAGGAGAGACCAGAAAGGCATGTCCAGCTCCCAGAATTGTGCTGGATCATGGCTGTTGGAAACTCCAAGGCAGTGGCAGCAGGGTGCTGATGCTGGAAGATGCATGGTGTCTCACCAGGTCATGGGGGCAACAACTCCGAGCCTCTACCTCTCCACAAGCCCACTGCAAAGGCACAGTGACCCAACAGGGCTTGTGATGCTGGGTGTCCGCTGCTCGGTGTGCCACCTTCCCCAGGGTAGACCTCTCCATGGTGGCAGGGCTGAGTCCTCAAGAGATATGTTCCGGACAAATTTGCTTCAGACTTATTTAGAAAGTCACTCCTAGGTTTGCTGGTGGTGCTTGCAACCTTCTAAAGGGCCTCGTCATGGTCCAGCCTTCTTCTAAAAGTGGCAAACTTCTGAAAACCAGGGCTTGGCTGTAGGATGCCAGGAAGGGAACCTGTGTGGGCAGCACAGCATCTGAACAGACTAAACGCTCAACCAGTGCTGTGGAATTGCTTTGTCTCTTCTTACAGCTTCTCATGAGCTCACTGAGCATTCAGCCCTACCCTCTGTCTTTGTCACACTCAAAGGGAAGACAAGATCTATTTGACAGACAGCCTCGTCTGAGCCTCACAGTGCCTCTGAAGGAAAGCACCACCAAGTGCAAGGTGCCCTGTGCTCCAGAGCAATGAGGGTTTCCATCAAAAAGTGTGATAGCCATGTAAAGGGGGAAGTCTCACAGCTCATGCTTACAGAAAATCCCTTGTTTTTAAGTTCAAAGAGAAAACAAACAAACTGAAGCTGGACACCACGGTTACATTTGAGGTTCAAACATTTTCAGGTTTGGTTCTTGTTTTAGGTTTGGGGGGCTTTTGCTTTTGTTTGTTTTCTCCTGAACTCCCCCTCCCACCTTCAAATGTCAATCTGGCAGCTTTCTGGAATTGAGTCCTTTTGAGCTTTGCTTCCTGAAAGCCCTGAATTTGCACTTCCCGTGTTGCTGTCTGATGTGGATGTGTACACTGGCGCGAGCTGTGTCCCTGGGATAAACAAATCTGTCAAAAACTGTGTGTGATAAGAAAACTGCTCCAGCATGAAGAGTGTCCAGTCTGCCACAGATGGAGGTTTTGGAGGCTTTCTGTACTGATCCCTCTACTGAGCACGTGTAAATCTTTGGGGGTCCCTTCCAACCCAATACATTTGATGATTCCATGATTCTATGAAACCAGCTTTTTAATATGTGTATGAACATCTTTTTTCAGCAGCTTAGGAAAAGCAGAGGCCTTCACCATGCTCTTTTGACCATCTAATTTCTTGTTCCAATGCAGAAAGAAGCTAGAGCCCAGTAAGAATATAGAGGCACGAGGGGAAAATCTGCTTACTTTCTTCATGTTATTGTTAGGAATAGATGCTTCTCTTTCCTTCCTTTGTAATTTTTGGTGGATTTTTTTAATAGGTTGGTCTAATCCCTGTCTGGTGTGTACAGTCTCATCCCACTAGGGGTAATGCCTTTGTAGTGCTCTCAGTCCTGTGTTTTACAGAGGATGTGATTCTGCCTCTGGAGCTTGGCTCCCATTGAAATCAGTGTTGTATTAGAGATACAACTCCATGTCAAACTGGCGTTTGCACTCACAAACACTGCACTTGTTCATATGGGGGGGTTGCAGGTAGATAGCTAGGATGCAAGAGAGCAGCATGCTCACTGATTCTAATTAACTCCTCATTTACGTTGGCACTGGGTGTGATTTGCCTTGCTCTGCTCTCAAAGATATCAGATCCAAACACAGTTATATGCAACACTCAGAGTCTGTCCTGCTGATGATGCTGGCTCTTGGGGTCCTCATATTCCAGTAGATGGATGAAATGCACAAAGATGGCCAAGAGAAGCAGTTTTATTTAGGGTTTTTTCTTTTATGGGTCAGTGTATTTAAACAGATTCCAAAGGGTCACTGAGGGATAAACGTTCCAGAGTGAGATTTGTCCTTCTCTCTGGTCAACAATGTGGAGGTCATTCTTGAGAGTTTTGCAAGACTACATCTTAGGAACCAAGCACCATGAGAATCACCTGTGCACTACTAAAATCAAAACAGCATTCTGATAAGCAAACACTTGCAGGTTGTCATCCCGTAGTCATATGAGCTCATTCCTCTGGTTGGCAGGACAAATGCCCGGCAGACCTCATGTAGAACACAGATCTAGAGTTACTTCTCAAACATGCTGCTTCATACCTTGGTGCACTCCTTTTAAACACACGGGTCTTCACATCCACAGGTCATCGTGTCAACACCAATGCTTAAACATTCACTCACTTCTGTTTGCGCTGTGTCTGTTTCTCATTGTTTCTGTGGTTTTGTGATTCGGACAGTGTGAACTTCTGTGGAACCTCTGTGAAACCTCTAGGACCAAAGTGTTCAGACCTCAGGGAGTGGTGCAGTCAGAAGCTGACTCAGAGCCTTACACTCTTTTTCCCTAACGAATGCAAGAGCAGATTCAGTTCCCCAGGTAACACAGAGCAATACTGGATGAGAACCAGGTGGAAAATCATCTTCCCCATGATGCAGTCGCTTGTGCCAAATAGCAAAATGCCTGATTAGGCAGGCTTTCCAGGGACCCGCCTGTCCTCAGCTGCACTCCAGCACTGCTGATACCCAGAGCTGGGAGCACAGGTGCCCTCCCTGCGGGGAGAAGCAAGGCTCCAGAAACCCTCCGAGGTGGGAGAACAGGGAGGGGGTTTTGCTGTGAACGTGCAGCCTGGCATACCCCGTGTCAGCCCTCTGGGTGGGCAAGGTCCCTTTTCAATGCCTGCTGGTTGCTGCTTTTAAACCTCTTCTATGTAGCAGCAGAAAACAGGGAAAATAGAGCCCAGCATGTACTACCAGGTGCTGTGTTCCAGCAGTGTCTGTCTGACTGCTCATCTGGTGTAGCAGCCAGTGCTGCTGCAGATGCTGCTGTGTTGTCCCTACTCTCTGTCTCAGGGCCACAGCGAGTTCATCTCAGCCACAGTCATGCCTCTGCAGAATTGCCATGCCCTGCCAGCCTAAGCTGCTTGTGAGAACAGGACCAAGGCTCTCAGCCCCTTACAGCAGAAGGCATCAATGCCACCAGCACAAATAGTAATTTACAGCACAGCAACAGACTTTCAGCCACCCATGTGCTGAAATAGCTGATGAAAATGTTAAAGAATATCAGCTGTGTCTTCTTTACAGCCTGCAGCTGCTGAGGGCTCTGATGCCCTGTCCAGGAGGGCTGGCAGAGCTACCGCAGGCAGTACAGCCTTTATTCTTGAGGAGAACCAGTGTATCTGCTGTTCTGTCTCCACATTGAGGTAGAGAATGTGGGGGAAGAGGTTCTCTTTTATGAGCAGATGAGAACCACCTCTGCTGCAAGGAAAGACCTTGTAGGTACTAGCAGGGAGGCTGGGATGGAAAAGGGCAACTGTGAGTGCCAGCTTGCGTGCCCTGGAGTGGAGACCTGCTCATCCTTTCCTGTGGGCCCATGTGAGTACTCTGGGCTCTTCTATGTGGTGCTTATACAAACAGTGATACCTCACAACAACAATTTACAGCGACCAAGTGGGTCCGTGGAGCAGTTAGCTCTGAAGAAAGGTTAATCCCAGATTATTAGGGCAACTTTACTTTTGGCGAGAAGCCCTGATGCTTTGAGCAGTAAAAATCAAATCTCTACACAGTAACTGGGATGAAGTTACACTTGCCGATGGGGCTGCACTCTGCACTTACCTCACTTTAATTTATGTCCCACATTTCCCCCTCTCTGTTCCTGAGTTCAGAAGATTTTTTAAACGGTATTCGTCACTCCTGAGATACCACACCATAGCAGACACAGTACCTGTCCTTCCTAATGTACCGTGGCACCAAAGCACATTACCTGTCTGTGCTTGCTCTAGGCATGCCGCACTTGTGATGCTTGTCCTGTCCCCAGCACACTCTGACAGCAGGGAATATCTGCCTTGGTTTTAGGAGGGGCAGGGTTAGTCCCTTCAGATTACAGAGACAGGGCATGTGTGAGTTCGACCAGCTGAGTGATAGTGGGAAACGTTATCTGCCTGGTAGCTTGGATGTTCTCTGACTGCAAAGCTCGTAGCTCTCAGAAAGGCCTGCCACGGCATACACACCACTCTTGAAGGCTCAGGACCATTGACCTCTAGAGCATGCATCATGATGGACAGGCTGCAGAGCAGTAGGGCGCCAAGCCCAGAGCACTGTACAACAGCAAACACTGATTCTGAGCCAGCCTACCAGGTTGGAAATGGCTTTCACAGGTTCAGTCAGGGCTTCCTTGGGCATGAGCATAGTACCACTAGGTACTATGCGCCTTGGTGGTGCATAAGCATAGTACCTAGGGGATGGTGCTAAAGGAGGGATCCCCAGCAAACATACATGACCTCTGCTGAATACAGGGAGAGGACTGAGCCCAACACAGGAGCACTGCCTGTGGTTTCCTCCTTAAGTTGGCCTGAGCACCACTGCAAATCAAATGCCAAATCCATTGGAGTTGGCCATCAGTCAGCAGCATTTTTGTGTGAAACTGTAGTTAAGACCTCTCAGTGAAGGGTGTAGGACATGAGAGGGTCAGGCTCCCTCCCAAGCTTTGAAGAGTCAGTGCCATTTATCGTATCAAGCTGAAAGCAGGTTATTTAAATGAAACCTGAACTTATTTCTTCCAAATCCTCTTTTTTCATCTTCTTTTTTTAATTGTCTGTAAACAAGACCATACTTGAGCTCTAATCTGTTCTGAGATGAAGCATTTAACTTCTACAGATCATACCAGCTTTACAGTCTGAAAAATGAGAACAAGAAATCTCCTGAGCTGTGGGGGGTTTCGTTACTGTTCCTTTCCTTGATGGAAGCGATTTTTCTGTAACCTGAAACTGTTGGATTTCCCTCACATGTTTTTCTTTTGTTCTTGCCATTGCAGAGGAGACAGCCTACCCTCATGGAAATGGCTTAAGCTGGGATCTCTGTGGTAAAGCTGCCCTCTGCTCTTTGCTTACAGGAAAAGGTGTCCTTTACTTCCACCAATGAACGGGTGTTACGAGCTGCATTGAGTTCAGTACGCACCTCGTATTCCACATGCTGGTGTTGGAGGCATGAAATGCTGAGAAGAGAAGAGCAAACAGCCTCAAGGAAAGTTTAGATTGGATATCAGGAAGAATTTCCTCACTAAAAGGATTGTCAAGCTCTGAAACAGGCTGCCCCGGGAGGTAGTTGTGTATTTAAAAGGCTTCTACGCGTGGCGCTTAGGGATATGCTTTAGTGGTGGACTTGGCAGTGTTTGGTTTGTGATTTAACTTGATGCATTTAAGGTTTTTTCCAATCTAAGTGATTCTATAAAAAAATGATCTTAAAAGTGTTCCTCTGCTTTGCCAAAGTATCCCTTCTCCAACAAAGATGGGTTTTAGGGCACTAGTGCATGGGAGAAAGCTTTTTTGGTGATGTGCTTCTCTGGAAACACATCCTGGGTATATTGGAATTGGAATAACATCTATTAATCTGATAGAATCTATCTATAACATCCCAGTATGTTGGAATCACATCTTGGAATAGTCTTGCATTTAAAGCAATAGTGTGTCCAGGTCTGGGCCCCTCAGTTCCAGAAGGACGCAGAACTGCTTGAGAGAGTCAAGTGCAGAGCCACAAAGAAAATGAACATAGTGGAGCATCTCCCTGATGAGGAAAGGCTGAGGGAGCTGGGTGTCTTGAGCTTGCAAAAAAGGAATGTTGGTCAGTATGGAAAGGGTGGGTGTCAGGCTCTGCTCAGTGGCACCCAATGATAGGACAAGGGGCACTGGCTGTCAGCTGGAACAGAGGAGGTTCCACATCAAGATGAGAAGAAGCATCTTCACAGTGAGGGTGACCGAGCACTGGAAGGGGCTGCCCAGGGAGGGTGCAGAGTCTCCTTCTCTGGAGCTGTTTAAGACCTACCTGGCCATGTTCCTGTGTGACTGGATCTAGGGGATCCTGCTCTGGCAGGGGGATTGGACTGGGTGATCTTTCGAGGTCTTTTCCAATTCCTTACACTCTGTGATTCTGTGAAATGTGGTTTTAGTTCAGAGTAAAGCACATGGGAGTTTCTGCTCACGCTACAAACAATAAAACACTACTCCAGTTCTGTAGAACAGAATGTGATGATGAATCCTCACCCTGGCTTTCAGTGTTTACCCAGTTCTTTTCTTTACCTTTTCTTTCTTTCAGCTGTCAACTGAGAAGCACAGGGAAGTTTATTTTTACCACTCACTAAATGTTAGAAATACGTTTGGCTGCACTGGAAGTGCCTTTCTGCAGTGCTGCCTCTGCCATGCAGAAAAAGCTGGTGATGTCAGTGAGTCGATAGGAAATAATTGGCAGCAATACACACAGATACACAGATCATTAGGGGTTGAAAGGGACCTCCAGAGGTCAAGTCAAACCACCCTGCTCAAGCAAGATCATAAAACCTAGGGCAGGTGACACAGGAACACATCCTGACAGGTCTTGAATGTTGCCAGAGAAGTAGACTCCACAACCTCCCTGGGCAGCCCCTTCCAGTGCTCTGTCACCCTTACAGTAAAGAAATTTTTCTCATGTTGAGATGGAACTTCCTGTGCTCCAGCTCACACCCAGTACCCCTTGTCCTGTCACAGGGCACAAGTGAAAAGAGATTGACTCTTTCTTCTTGACACCCAGTCTTCATGTATTTATAGACAGTGATTAAGTCCTCTCATCATCTCCTCCTCTCCAAGCTGAAAAGTCCATGTTTGAGCAGTCTTCCATTTGAGTGAGAAGGATTTCTAACAGAAGTGCTGATTAGGGCAATTAATTTCCTCTCCATAGCACATACGCTGCAAATTTTCACTTGTCTTTTCTGCTTTTTTCCTGATGGCTTTATGTGAAAGCAAAGGAAAAACGTGGCACATGTGAAGCTCTCACATCCTGCTCTTTTCCACGGTAATTGTTTTTAGCAGAATTTAAAGGCCCCCTCTTATTAAATCCTAGCTTCCCTTTTCAGGCTGCAATGCTGCTTCTACCCGCTTCGACTTATTTCTGGAGCAGATATAGGTGAAATGCCAAGGGGCTACTCAAGGGCACGAGAAAGCTTGTTCCCAGGGGGATTGTGCCGTGCATTAGAGGGCTCATATTATCCGCTACAGTGCTCATAGAAAGGAGTCTCTTCTGAACTGTGACTTCAATATGTATGAGTCCTTCAACTTTGTTAGCATTCTAAGGGTGCATAATAACTCTCTGCTTGAAGAGATGGCTTCCAAGAATCGGGGATATGAGCTTAGGGAAGTGATGGGAAAATTATGACTTCTGCCTCTGATCAAAGCAGAGCAAAGCACTTGACTGCCACACTCTCTCTGGTTTTGCAGTCTCCTTTGCAATCAGGAAGCTTTCAAAGGGGGAGAAACCCTGCGCCATGACACCTAGAAAAACAGAAGCAGCTCTGACCGAGAGTAGCATCCATGAGTTCAGCTGTCCCTCTAGACTCCAGGCAGCATTAATGAAGCAATTAGCTGCTTCAGGTTCCTCTGTGCTGTGGGTTGAGAAGGGATATACTACCTCCTTGCTACAGACTGGGAGCTGATGAGCTCAGTGATTTTCCTTGGGAGCACTTGTCTCTGAGAAGGGTTAAACCTTGAGGAAGAATTGCAGATAGGGATGAAATAGGCTGGAGATTCATTCTAGATGTAATATGGTAATGGCAGAATTTTTTTTTAATGTTTGAATTTAAAATGAAAGTGAGATGATAAACTGTACAGCTAGAACAGGATTGCCAGTCGCTCTGTAGTGATGCAGGATACATGATAAGACTAGGAGTAGGATGTGTATGGCTCCTTCTCACTTGCATAGAGGCAGTGCCTGCCTGAGAGAGAGAATTGTGACTTGGGGGAATGATGGATGAATGATTGTATTAATGATATCCTTTTCTTCTCTGAGTACTGTGAAAGCACTTGTCTGTAGATGCATGGTCCTAGTGTCATATGCATTTGCAAACCATGCTGGTGGTCCTGTTAGGAAAATGCTAGGGTAGGGTACAGATGCACAGGATTTAAATCAGAGCCTAAACCACCAAACACCTGTACTAGAAACCCTGCAGTTGAGAGACACGACATCTCAGCCTGACTCAGCAGCAGACTCCTCTCTGCCATTTCATAGAGAATGATCTTTTTCTCTATAAAAAAGCTGGACCCTTGTTCTGCTATCTGATTTCTCTGTAATTAACCTGGTTGATTATATCCAAATAAAACACTGATTTCTATTACCACCCAATAACCTGAGTTCACTTCTACAGCAGTCCATCTAATCCATCTAATTCAAGGAAACTGTGCTAAAGGAAATTGGGAGCAACGTGGTGGCAAACGATTTCTGATAAAAAGGATGCGTTTGCTTTAAATCTAAGTCATTTAAATCAGCAAAGCAGAAATCTGCATTTCAAGAAATTATCATCATCTCGGTTTGCCATGGCACTTAATTTTTCTTTTCCTTGAAGAAAATCAGGTTGTCTTTCATTACAGTTACATATAAGCCCTTACACCAAGGGTTGCTTTATTTTGTAGGATGGTGTGCAGCATCTGTACCAGTCTGCATCACTTAGTACTTGGTATCACTAACGTTCACTCCACTGTCTATTCTGCTCCTTTCTTTTTCTGCTTAGGATTTGCTTCAGGCTAGTTTTGTTATCCACCTTTGTTCGTGAGGTCTCTGCCCTTCCAGGCTTTAGAACAAGGATGGCCCATGACTCTGGAGTCAGAGTGAACTGGGGAACAGGAGGAAGCAGCTGGCAGTGGGTGCAGTGGGTAAGTGGTGTGTGATTCCTGCAGGAAGGGGGATGATGAGCTGGGAAAGCAGGTGCTCCTTCCACCTCTCCTCTGGGACCAGCGGATGGTCTCCAGAGCCCCTGTGGTCCTGGTGGATGCCTGGCAGCCGATACTTGAGCAGTTGGTCAGCCATGGCAGGCAACATGTACAGCTTAATTGCTCTTTCTGAAATCTTTATGCCACTGAAGTTGATGGATTACACTCATCTGGGGCTGAAGTGGTGGTGTGGATTTGGGGTTTTATTTCAAATATAACTCACTAGAATAATTCCCAAAGCAGCATCAGGCACTTACTTTGTTGCATATTAACCCCAATTTGAGAAGCCCTGGCAGTGCCAGTGCTGCCTAAAGCTTTCACCCAACATCCACCAGTACTGGCCATGGCCCTTTCTTGCCTCCCAGCCCCAAAGCCCTTGTGTCCCCGTGCTGCACAAGGCACACCCAAACCACCACCAAGGGGTGATGCTGGCACTGTGTCTGTGTGGGAGGGCGCTGAATGCCACAGCCTTGCATAAGCCCCACAAGGAAGCTGTGGGTGGTGTGAGGTGATTTATCAGGCTGAGCGCTCGCCTGCAGTACAGCTTTTGCCCATCTGGGAGTGAGTGACTGTTAGCCCTGCAACAGGATCTGGGGTGCCCATGGCCCTGCACTAAGCCCCCTCATTGCCGCCTGGCTTCAGAACTGCTTGCTGCAGGTACTGTAGGACATTGAGGTGGGAAGTGGGGCTGGACTGGGCTTGTGATTTCTCATTGTGGCTGCAGGCAAGAAGGCGAGGGCACAGTAGCAAGTGCTGGGGCTCCTTGAGCGACCTTCCCCTAATCGTGTCCCGCTCTCCCTCCAGCACAGGAGCTGAGCGATGATGGCGTGCCTGCCCGCCACCCCACTGGTGCGGAGGAAGTGGCTGTGGCTTGGGCTTTTCATGCTGTTCAGCCTTGGCTTAGGTAAGCAGGTGCGAGCGGTGTGGGAGGGTGGGACAGGATGTGCTGGCCCCAAGCAGGCAGCAGCACCTGTGTGCCACTTGGTTCTGGTGTCTTTTGCTAAGGCTGAGGGTTTGGGGTGGCCGGTTCTTAGCACCATGGTGGTGAGCACTGAGGACCCATGAGCTCTCACCGCCCTAGACCAGTCACACCAGACTGCTAGCTCACAGAGGGGCGAAGTGGTCACCCATCCCAGCTGGGGTGAGAGGCTGGAGGGTGTTTTCCTGATGGCTGGTATCTGCAGGGAGCACACAGTACAGCCTTTCAGGCTTTGGCTTTGGTGGTGGGGTGTTGTCTTTTCTGCTTTGGGTGGGTGAATGTGTGATGGGGAAACAGGGCAAGGTGGTGGGCTGGAGGGCTCTCCTCTGCCCGGGCAGAACAGCACAGAGCAAGTGCTTCCTCCAGCAACACAAGTCCAAATGGGAGGACTGCAAGGGCTGTCCTCTGTCATCCCCCTGACAACTTGCTTCAAAGCTCGCTGAAGTCCACAGGTCCCTCATGACCTCAAAAGGCTTGGGATGAGTCTTCTCAGCTGTGTGAAATGTTAACCTTGAAACCACACAAAACTCACTTCTGAACCAGGGTTCTTTGTGGATGCAAAATAGGTTGTGTTTATTGGCAATTTCAGTGCTTCATTGCAGCTAATGATACTCTAGAGCAAGCCTGGGCTGAACTGAGGCTTTGATTAAAAATCAAGTGGTGCAAAATTAGGAGCTTTTCATGCTGATTATGTAAAACTGGGAGATATTTGATGCTGAGTTTCATTTTGAGTCTATGTCTCAGAATCTTAAAACAAGACTCAGAGAATTTAACATGGATTGAATCACAGTGCTCACCTGTGTAGTAAACAACCACCTTGAACAATTCTTGTGAGGTCTCTGCTGTCTTGTTCTTACCCTGTACTCTTCCCCACGCAAAGCTTGCATCGAGCACGAATGTATTTTGCTCACACTGCAATGGGCAGGCAGTCTGTCACGTGCAGAACTGTTTATATCCTTTAGGAGCGTGTGGTATGTTATTAATGGGATTGTGAGCGTGCGCTAATTCACTGGTCACGCAGAGCCTCTAAAAGGGATGCTGATTGCAGAGCCAAAGGTGGGCAGTACGTGCATGTACAGTCCGAAGCACACGACTATCCACCACTAGAAACAGCAGTTTGTTAATAGAAGACTAGGTGATCCTGTAGCTGTACTTTTCTCATCTGGTTTACAAGGGGAATGATAGTTTATCCTGTGTTCTGTCTCTCCATCTGTGTCTGAGGTCCCTGCTCGAGACTTGCAACTCCTCTGCCAAGTTTCAACCAAATTTGTCAGGAAGCCAGAGCTGGCAGAGATGTGGCTTTCTTTGCCCACTATGTGGAAACCACTGGCTAACCACAAGCAGCACCCAAACAATTGGTGCCCACACTGCCCCTCCTCATGCCCAGCCAACAGAAAGGGCAAGACTCAGCTATGAGGTAGCTGTAAGGAGTTTGGGAACGAGCTGAGAGGTGTCTGTGCAGGAAGATACCAAGCACAAAGCTATAGGCCATCATCATTTGGTCGTCTTGCTGCTGAGAAGAGTTACTGCTTCAAGTCTGATCAATTACAAAATTGTGGGGTTTAATTCTGGAAGAGGCGGAGTGCAAAAGCTATTTAAGAGGCTGTTTTAAAAGCTACTTTTAAAGTATTTTAAAGGCTATTTTAAAAGCATTATATCAGCTTTTGAGGCCTGCTTGTTAGATGTTTCCCACACAATGAGTCTCTGCAAGTGCTGGTGCTCCAGGAGCAAGATTACTTGGCAGACTGACAAGTACAGCACCTCGCCTCTGTGTCTGTATGCACTTTTACATACCCTGCCACCTTTCTCTCCTATAAAAGGTGTTTCTGCATTAGTGACCCCTCTAAATACACAGTAATACCCACAGAAGAGTAGTTTTATAGCTGTTCTGAAACTTGTAGATGATACTTTCCCTAGGTTGTCCACAGGGAACACAAGGACCGACTGCTGACTTTGCCCTGGCAAAATGGTGCAACCCTGGGAGTCTGCCGTCACTGTGCCAGCGACTTGCTGCATGTTGTTAAGCAAGCCACTAAGGCCAGCACTCTCAGAACTGATGATGTGGAGCAGCTCAGGACCAACTTAGGGCACAGCCAAAGCTGTCACCCATCTTGCATCCTCAGATTTAGCCCAGGTGTCCTGGAGGCTTGCACACCTCTGTGCCACAGCGCAACAGGGTGACAGATAATGGTTTGAAGCCAGAAAAGGTTAGATTTACACTGGACATCAGGAAAGAGCTCTTTAATCTGAGAGTGCTAGATCACTGGAGCAGGTTGCCTAGAGAGGTGGTTGAGGCCCCATCACTGGAGACATTCAAGGTCAGACTCAACGGGGCTCTGAGCAATCTGTTCTAGTTAGAGATGTCCCAGCTTGTTGTAGGGGGCATGGACTAGATGACCTTTGGTGGTGCCTTCCAACCCTAGGATTCTATGATTCTCTGTTCAGACAAAAAGCAGTTGTTCTCCCTATACCTTGTGTGAGTGCAAGAGTAATATAGGGAATACTGGGCTGAACTTATACATCATAGCTGTAGAAAGCATTAATGAAGGACCTAATTAAAAAGGGCAGCTTGAAGGTTGTATTTCATAGGGCATTGTGTATGCCCAAGCTGCACAGACACGCTTGTTTCTTGCTCCTCTGGTGTTCACCTGAGGTGACCCACTGAAATGCCAGTGTAATTTAAAGCTGTGTCTGCAATGTCATCTGCTGCTGGAGAAACTGATGTGCATGAACACCCTGCTGCTCAGCGCAGTGGAAAAGTGGCAGAACAGCCTTGATTGCAGCACAGACTTCCTTGTTTACAACCTGAACGCACTGCTGTGTCCCCACGGGCTTGTTTTTCTCCTGCCATTGCACCTTCACACCTACATACAAACTGCAGGGTGTTCTCAGTCCCAGATGTGTTACAGTAGGAAAATGCTGCTGGAAGTCACTGGGCATGGCCTTTCCCAGCCAGGCATGCAAACACAGCGCAGGCACTGACTGCAGGGGCCCAGCAAGCCTGGCTTTGTGTTGGTGGAGTGTTTCTTCTGAGCTTCGCCGGAGTCATTCCTTCCATCTGGGGACCAATTAGTTCTTGGTTTCATCTCCGGGGTGAAATTTTTTGGGAAGTTTTGAGGAAAATCCCTGAAGCTTCTCTGATTTATTGTGCACTTGGGTGGAGGGAACATCCACTTCCCTCCACACTGCAAGCGAGCGCTGCCTCACAAGCACTGGTTGGCTCTGGGAATCCCCTCGCATGTTCTTGTCAATAAGAAGCGCGGAGCAGAGCTGGGTTTCAGAAAGGGACACACGAGAGTAGAGAACAAGAAAGATTCCCAGTTTTGTGGCCTCCCCTATGTATTGAAGTGTCTGGCGATGATCTTTAGGCGCTTGGCATCTGATTTCCATGCCGGCTGTGGTCTGGCTTGGACCTACAGCCGATGTCGTGGCGGAGACGGCGGAAGTTTTTCTTGACCTGCTGGATTTGCCGACCCGATCGCCGGATGCAAATTGAGTTTCTGTCTTATTGCTCTTGCTGCCTTCAGCTAGTTTTTTAATGTCTTTGAATGAGTTACTGTCTCTCCCTGCTCCAGACACGCGGAAAAGAAACGTCTTTGGTTCGATACCAAGAGCAGCGGATCTTAGGAATTCCATTTTCTGCTGTAACACTGTCAGGGGTTGTCCGGAGAAAGAGAAACCCAACTGAAGGCTCCCGCTTTTGCTTCTAGGCTCTGTTTTTACTTCTTCTGTAATTTTCCTTTGGTTTGGGGATTTTTTTTTCAATGAAAGTATGAAAAAAAAAACAACAGAGAAAAGTAACCGTAGACAATCTTCTTCATTCTTACACAGTCACAATACAGTTACAGACCTGCACTCCAAGTTTGTAAAGCTACAGGCCAAGCATTCCTTTCACTCATGGTTTCTCTTCCCAGTTAGATCAAAACGAACCCAGAGAGCTCTGCTGAGCTGCCATTTCTCTGGGGGAGACAGCTCCTTTGGATTTCTTGGATCACTGCGGTATTTGCTGGTTTTCTACAGTGATGACTGTCAGACCTTCCTGCTTTAAAACAGGCAGACTTTGGGGGATGACATCTTTGTGCCCTAACCTTGGTAGGTTACCAGTCAAGGTTGTCACCCTGCTTGTCGCTGCCTCGATCCTGAGTTCCAGGCGTTGTTTACTGGGTGTGATTAACCTGACATAAATGAAAGCTCCCAATGAGGAGGTTATCCCCCTGCCTCGTTTGTGATCAATTAGCTTTCTGAAGGGGTCATAGAATCACACAATCATACAATGGTTCAGGTTGGAAGGGACCTTAGAGATCATCCATTTCAACCCCCCTGACATGGGTAGGGACACCCCTCAACTAGACTTGGTTGCTCGAGGCCTCAAGGCCAGTCTGGCCTTGAACACTTCCAAAGAGGGGTCACCCTCAACCTCTCCAGGCAATCTATTCCAGAGTCTCCTCATCTTTATACTGAAGAATTGGGTCCATCCCACTCTCTTCAGTGTCAGTCTGCTTTTGCACCTGACACTGTTTGTCCCTGAAGGGGATGCAGAGAGGCTGCACAGCTAAGAGGGGCCAACAGGTCATTGCCACTGAAAAATGCAGTGCTGCTCCTCTTTACTCTGCTTCTGGCTACATGATGTTCCTTTCCTGAGTACTCGTTTTTGTGCATACCTGATCCTTGGATGATGTAGCAGCACAAAGGTTCCTTTCCCCCTTGTTTTACACCAGTGTGGCATACTGCTCAAGCCTGCAGAGAGCCCTGCAAGGAAAGCAGAGGGAACACATGGTGTTAGAAGGGGAAAAAGGAGCCAAATCCTCTCTGCTTATGTGGGGGAGGCATCAGATCAGTGCCAGCTTGTCATCTGGTTGCACCTCGAGATTGTGCCAGGCTGAAGGAGAATTTCAGTGTTCAGAGAAACTCTCCTTCCTTTTAAACATGTGTTGCCTACTACAAGTTTTGTACACGTGTAGACATGATATTTTTCATGAGGTGGCGAGGGCAAGGTGCTGCATGCAGTGAGGTCTGTTTGCTTAGCCAAAGGGGAATGATTTTGTTTTCTAATTGAATCATAGAATCATTAGGGATTGGTGGGGACATCAAAAGATCGGCCAGTCCAATCCCCCTGACACAGCAGGATCACCTAGACCAAGTCGCACAGGAACATGTCCAGGCAGGTCTGGAACTTCTCCAGAGAAGGAGACTCCACAACCTCCCTGGGCAGCCCTGAGCAGGAAGAAGTTTCTTATATTTATACAGAACCTCCTCTGTTCCAGCTTGCACCCATTGCCCCTTGTCCTATCACCATATGACCTTAAGAAGAACCTGGTTCCATCCTCCTGACACCCACCCCTCACATATTTATAGATATGAATGAGGTCACCCCTCAGCCTCCTCTTCTGCAAAATAAAGAGACACACCTCCCTCAGCCTTTCCTCGTAAGGGAGGTGTTCGACTTCCTTCATCNCATTGCTGGCTCAGAGTCATCCTGCTGTCCATTAGGACTCCCACATCCCTATCTCCTACACTGCTCTCCAACAGGTCAGTCCCCAACCTATCCTGGTTCCTGGGGTTGTTCTTGCCCAGATGTCAGACTCTCCCCTGACCCTTGTTGTCCCTCATTCAGTTTCTCTCTGCCCAGCTCTCCAGCCTGTCCAGCTCTCGCTGAATGGCAGCACAGTCTGCTGGGGTGTCGGCGACACCTCCCAGCTTTGTGTCATCAGCAAACTTGCTGACAGTGCCCCCTAATCCCTTATCCAAGTTATTAATCAAGAGGACTGGTCCCAGTACTGATCCCTGGGGGACCCCACTAGATCCAGGCCTCCAACTGGACTCTATCCCATTAACCACTACTCTCTGGTTTCTATCCTGCAGCCAGTTCACAACCCACCTCACTACCCAATCATCCAGTCCACACTGCCTCAGTTTGGCTGCGAGGATGCTGTGTGAGACTGCGTCAAATAGGTGAACTTCATGTTTAATTGTAACTGTCCTGTTCCCTTGAACACATCCCATGAACATGGGGAGTCTCAGAAGGTCCTTCGAGAATATGTGAATCTTTCCCAACACAGAAATGCCACGGCTCTGCTTCTGCTTTTTCATTATTATGCTTTTAAAACATCACTGGTGCCAGGGGACTCTCTGGCTGAAAAGAAAAGTGCTGACTGCTGGCTAGTGGTGGCATCTCTAGCTGTACTGCACTTCAAAGGAGTCACCCTTTGGTGAGCCCAGGATGTGACTATCGTATGAAAAGTTGTCAGGAGAGACCACTGCAGTGAGTATCGCTGCACACCGCACCGCTGCCCCTGCTATAGCAGGAATCCTGCAGTTTTAAGAGTTCAGGGAGACAAGGATTTCATCCCTGTTCCAGGGGAAGTACTTCCATCTGAACTGACCTTGCTGTCAGATACTGCTTCTTACCACCTGAGAGAGCCCCTTCTGTACACCACCCCTGCTCTGCAATGATTCCAGCTGGTGCCAGCAGTGGCCTCTGCCCAGGTCTCTCATTTTACTCCCTCTGTAGGAGCTTTACTTCCCCATGCAGCTTTCAGACACCTCTGGAGTGCTTTGGTTCTCATTCTGTTAGATATCCTTGGCTTAGCGTGAGATGACAGCTCACAACCGTGTCCTGAGCTGTACCAGAAGTGAGACCAGCAGATCAAGTGAGCTGATTCTCCCCTACTGCTTTTGTGAGACCCATAGCAGAGCTGTTGGAATGAGTCCAGAGCGGGCGTCACAAGGATGATCAGAGGGCTGGAATGCCTCTCATATGAAGACAGACTGAAGGAATTGGAGTTTTTCAGCCTGAAGAAGAGAAGTTTCTGGGGATGACCTTAAAGTAGCCTTCCAATACCTAAGAAGAGCCTACAGAAAAGCTAAAGAAGGACCTCTATGAGGGACTGTAATGACAGGAGAAGGCGGAAGGGTTTCAAACTGCAAGAAGGTTGACTGAGATTAGAATCTTAGGAAGAAATTCCTCCCTGTGAGGAGTACGGAACAGGCTACCTAGAGAAGCTGTGGATGGCCCCTCCTGCAAGTGTTCAAAGCCAGGTTGGATTGGGATCTGAGCAACCTGGTCTAGTGAGAGGTGCCCCTGCCCATGGGGGAATGCAACTAGATGATCTTTAAGGTCCCCTCCAACTGAAGCCATTCTGCTTCTACAATAATTCCCATTGGCCATGCTGCGCTCTTGTGTAGGGCTGTTTAGTCTCTCCTCCAGCCGGTCTCTAGCTGCGGGGTTGTTGTCAAGGTTGTCATCTGCAGAGCATTCATCAGTGCCTGAGCAGGGACGAGGATCTTATAACAAGATAACGGCTGGCAGGTCTGTACTAGTAGCTGCTCTGGTGACCACTGCTATGGCTGTGGGCAAGTACTTAAGAAAAGAAACAATTCTAATTTTTCTAATTTGCAGTGGACTTACGTGAGAGGTATCGTACTGGATTTTCCTGGTTACTGGGCGTTTTCACTTTCTGTTAGTTTCAAGAGTGGACTGACTACTCGGGGAGCATGCAGAGCAGTGAGATTTAGCAAGCATGGAAGAAAACTCTGGCCTTAAGCAGTGGGGAGGACCTCAACTTCAAAAGCTGTGCTGTGAGGGCAGCAGTATGCATGGCAGTGCTACTAGAGGAATTAGGAAAATTATCTGAGAAGGTCTTCAGCTGGGAGATAAATATAGAGGAAGTACAAAGTGATCCAGTCAGCAAGGGACAGAGTCTGCAGGGGAAAAAAATTAAGACATTTATTTTTGTCTTTGTGTGTGACAAATCTTCCCCAAAGGCCTGTCTTACACAACGGCCACATCGAGTTTCTGCCCCCAAACTGGGAAATCGTTATGCAGCCAGTTGCAGGAAATTGATCTCAAAAGAAACTAAAATATGCAAATCCTCTGAGGACATCCAGAGTTATTGTCCCCTCTGTCATTTTTTACTCTAGCATGGTTACCCACTCTTGAGTGCTAGGGATGGAGAAAGGAGAAAGGGGGAAGGTTCAGAAAGACCTTCCCTTTGCTCCTTTCCCCACATCTAAGAGGTCCTTCTGTCCCTGTTGCTGGTATGCAGCACAGGAGATAAGAGCACCCTCCTTTCTCTTCTCCCAAAGCAACACCCATGTGGAGGGCTTTATGGCAAAGAGTGCTTAGATCTTAAGACATGATATAGTCCCTGTCCCACTTCCAAGAATCTCATCTCCAGGTCTTTGCTTGGATTTGACCTTCTGCCTAGCGCTGAGATTAGAATTTACTGACTGACCCGTGAAGAGCTGTGATCTTATGCCATGAACAGAGCACACTGGACAAAGCCCGGCGGTGGGTTTGCCCCAGCTGGGGCAGTGGTGACTCAGAAAGCAGTAGACTTTTATCTCCAGAAGTACTGAAACATGAGCTGGAGCAAGCAGGAGGGATACTGGCTGGCAGGAGCTGCCCCAGTGTGGCAGCACGACCCTTTACCAAAGTATTTCAGATTCCCTTTCATCTCCTCAGTTTCTAGTAGCACATGGTGGAACTGTTTAATGATTAATTGGGCCCCTTGCCTTTGAAGCCAGGTTTTCAATGCAGTTGGAGTTGTGCACTGTTGCTTCCATTCATTCCCCATTTGGCCAAGTTGCCTTCCTGGTTTTTGTGGTAAAAGATGATTATAGGGGTGTGAAATCTGCTTTCTGATGAGCACTGATTAAGACTGGAGAGAGCAGAGCGTTGAGTCCGCAGTCTGCAAAGGAAACCACAGTCAAAGGGAGAGCTTCAGCAGAAGTACTGCACGTCTAAGAAACTGGACACTGACCCATGTAGGACTGTGATGTGTGTTGGGAGCACCCTGTGAACACCTCTAAAATCAGTGTTACCTGCAGGACATCAGTGCTTAACTAGTATGCTCAGGGGGACAAATGAGATTAATAATTCCATTGCTCATCAAAAGGACCTCGAGTCAGTACTCTGCTAGAAAAAAATAGCGTTAGTTCACACTCCCAAAGATGGGCTGTCTTTCTGTCTATAGATGACAGAAT
Source organism: Upupa epops (assembly GCA_013397515.1). Lineage (NCBI taxonomy): Eukaryota > Metazoa > Chordata > Aves > Bucerotiformes > Upupidae > Upupa > Upupa epops. Next base: position 27,309 of record VZRI01012184.1, on the reverse strand, counting down.
CACAGACTGTTATGGATTGGAGGGACCTTGAAAGATCATCCAGTCCAGTCCAATCCCCTCACCAGAGCAGGATTCCCTAGATCCAGTCACACAGGAACACGGCCAGGCAGGTTTTAAGCATCTCCAGCGAAGGAGACTCCACAACCTCCCTGGCTCTGTCACCCTCACAGTGAAGGAATTTCTTGCCATATTTCTGTGGAACCTCCTCTGTTCCAGCTGACACCCATTGCCCCTTGTCCTATCATTGGATGCCACTGAGCAGAGCCTGGCTCCTGCCTCCTGACACCCGCCCCTTCCGTACTGATCAACATTAACAAGGTCAGCCCTCAGTCTCCTTTTTTCCAAGCTCAAGACACTCAGCTCCTTCAGCCTTTCCTCATCAGGGAGATGCTCCACTCCCTTCATCATCTTTGCGGCTCTGAGCCGGACTGTCCCAAGCAGTTCTGTGTCCTTCTGGAATTGAGGGACCCAGAACTGCAAACACTATTCCATATGTGGTCTCACCAGGGCAGACTGGTGAGAGGGAGGAGAACTCTCTATCTGCTAACCACCCTACTTCTAATCCTCCCCAGGATGCTGTTGGCTTTCTCGGCCACAAGGGCCCATTGCTGGCTCATGGTCACTCTGCTGGCCACCAAGACCCCCAGGTCCCTTTCTCCTGTGCTGCTCTCTAGCAGATCACTCTCTAACCTGTACTGGTACCTGGGGCTGCTGTTGCCCAGATGCCAGACTCTACACTGCCCTTGCTGAATTTCATCCCATTCCTCCCTGCCCAGCTCTCCAGCCTGTCCAGGTCCCACTGAATGGCAGCCCAGCCCTCTGGGGTGTCAGCCACTCCTCCCAGCTCTGTGTCACCAGCAAACCTGCTGACACTGCACTGTAATCCCTCATCCAAGTCTTTGATGAACAGATTGAATAGATGGAGGGCCTCCAACTAGACTCTGCCCCACTGCCCACTACTCTGTGGCTACTATGCAAGGAAGTGACCTCAGCCTTTCACAGAGTGAAAGGGAAGTGCCCTTCTGCCTCTGCAACACATCATGACCTCAAGGATTTCTTCACTAAAGGCTTTCCCATGGAACAAAACAGCATTAAAATGGGATGAAAGCTGCTGAAGGAGTCAGGGATATTATAATCATGGCCAAATCTAGTGCTATTGAGCTGGGCAGAGCAAGGGTCCTCTTTTGTTTAGGAAGAATACGGCAACGTGAAGATAGGAAGGGTGTAAAACCTTGTAAGGGGGTGCCGCGTCCTCATGGTACTGCTCCAAGCAGCATGCCCCGAGGTTACGGTGCAGAAGCAAGCAGAGAAAAACTGTGAGAGAAACATCTTGAAATTGTTTTCCTCTCAGGCTTGTCGTGACATCCTCCTAAACTGAGCTTAATCCCATCACTTGTGCTGCAGGCACACTTGACTGACATGAGCAGGGATGGGGAAGTGAGACTGAGTGGAACTGCTGCCCAGTGAAGTCTCTCGCTGATTTTCTTTGAGAAGACCCGTCTGGCTGTGTTCCTGGGCGACTTGGTCTGGGTGATCCTGCTGTGGCAGGGGGATTGGACTGGATGATCTTTCCAGGTCCCTTCCAGTCCCTAATGATTCTATGATTCTATGCCTTCTCCTCTGCTCCTCTCTTGCACCACATTTGGCATGAGTACAGGAACGTGACCTCTCATGAGGTCACCATGGCAAAGCAGTCTATGTGTGCAGCTGACTCTGCTTTACCAGAGCAACCTAGAGCAGAAGGTAGGGCTTGGGATTGGGCAAAGAGAAAGGGCACCTCCTTGCTGAGTGTTGAGACCTCTCTTTGCTGGAGTGCTGGAGTGGAGTCTGACTGGAAGGAGCCTAAGATGCTCGTCAGGGACTTGTGCCTAGGATAACACGGCGTCACGGGCTCCTTAACGAGGAGAGCCACCAGAGCCTGACGACACCCACTTTCCTCCATTTCATCCCATCTTCCTCACTGTGGGAGCTCTTCCAAGTGAAACGCAGAGGAAGTCAGTGGTTTTATGCGTTGCTGACATGACATCTCCACAGAGGAGTTATCTGGACATCTACTGGGATCTTTCTGTGCTCAGTGTATTCACAGGAGTCCATCACAACACTGACTGAAATCCAGAGCACATCTGCACGTATCCCAGTGTAGCACAGAACAGCATGAATTTTAACACCATGGAAAGCTTGAGGGGAATCTGACTCCTTACTGGTCAAATCACCTGGGATCAGACCCTGGAGTGGACTGCCCAGGGAGGTGGTGGAGTCCCCATCCCTGGAGGTGTTTAACGACAGCCTGGCTGTGGCCCTTAGTGCCCTGATCTGGCTGCTATCTGAACTGGTCTGTCTGACCTGCTGATATCAGGTCACAGGCTGGGCTGGATGAGCTCAGAGGGCTTTTCCAGCCTGAATAATTCTGTGATTCTATGACTATCAGAGAAAAAATATGTGGATACAGTGTCCTACCTGCTGCTTACACAGGGGCAAAGGAATCCAGCCCTACCAAGAAGGACCTTTTCCCCCTTCAGATGCATTGCTTGTGTGCAGAGTGAGGTAGCACAAGGTGAGATCAAAAGAGGGCAAAGCAGTTCAGAAGAGTAGAGGTGGGGAATGGAGGGAAGAGAATGGCTTTGGGTTTTCTGTTCACCAGGAATTAGCTGAAGGTTTCCAGCAGTTCAACACTGACTCTCTAGAGTGTTGTGTGGCCCTTAACTGCCTTTTACCATCAAATATCTCTGCAGGACTTCTGTCCCAGAGGCAGTCTGCTCTCCCATCCTGCCTGACTCTATGTGCAGTGAGAATAACCAAGTAGCTGGGGAGGTTCTGAAACAGGGATTACACAAGGAGTGAAGGAATCGGTGTAACCAGCAGGAGTAGGGAGGTGATGTACCTGTACTCTGCACTCATGAGACTGCACCTTGAGTACTGTGTCCAGTTCTGGGTGCCACAGTATAAGAAGGACATTGAGGTGCTAGAGCAGAGCCAGAGAAGAGCAACAAGGCTGGTGAGAGCTCTGGAAAACAGGCCCTGTGAGGAGCAGCTGAGGGAACTGGGGTTGTTTAGTGTAGAGAGGAGGACGTTGAGAGGAGACCTTATTGCTCTCCACAACTACCTCAAAGGAGGTTGTAGCGAGGCTGGTGCTGGTCTCCCAAGTTACTAATGATAAGCTGAGAGGAAACGGCCTCAAGCTGCATCAAGGGACGTTTAGATTGCATCTTAAGAAGTTCTTTCCTGAGAGAGTGGTTGGGCACTGGACCAGGCTGTCCAGGAAGGTGGTGGAGTCACCATCCCCGGAGGTGTTTAAAAGGCGAGTAGCTAGAGCACTTGAGGCCATGGTCTAGGGCTTGGGGAGCTGTTGGGATGAGGGCTGGACTTGATGATCCTGGAGGTCCTTTCCAGTCATGAGGATTCTAGGATTCAATGATTCTATGAAATGGGGATACAGGATCAGCACCTCACCTGCTTGCTGACCTTCAGAGCAAAACGAAAGGACAGCTTTCCTCTTCCCTCACCTTTCCGTTCTAATCACCCCTGCTGTGTGGGGTGAAATGTGTTCGAATGAAAAGTTTTTTTTCTTCCCTGGGAAATGGAAAGTCAGCCCTTTCATTGGTTCAGTGGTGCCACACACCGTGGGTGTCCATCGGCAGAGCAACACGGGTGCACAGCAAGGGACTGAGTGAGCTTCAGGGGGGCGGGATGAGGAGGGAACTTGTTTTTAATAGCAAACTCTTTCAAAAATGATTTCTGTGGTGGATACCTCCTCCACTGTCTGGTTACAGCACAGAAATGGGACTGAACTGAATTTTCATTTTTGCTTTGCAGTTCAACCTTAAAGCGAAAGGGGACTTCTGCGGGGCTGAATGACTCTTCATGGACTTTGGTTCCTTCAGGCTTGCAGCATTCAGGTTGCAGTTTCAAGGGTACAGAGTTTTTTAAGGGTAGATGTGACATCAACAGGAGTTTCCAGCCCCTGCTCATGTACTGCCAAGAAGGTTTTTGTTCTCCTTTTGGTTGCAAAGGAGACTCTTAGGGGCAAGGCATGGAGAACCTCATGCAACTCATGATGTGCTGTCACCCTGACATTTACTTTACACCTACTCTTCCCCTATTGCTGCAAAGCTAAAGAGAAACTTGCCTCTATCAGGCTCTCCAGTCCCAAAGTTTCACTGGCTACTCTTGTGAGTCTCTCCAGCTATAGGAAGAGCTGAAGTGTGAGAACAAGTGAAGAGGTGGTTGAGGGAAAAAGCACACACACCGCTTCATGCAGACACACGGGAGGAGGAACCTCAAGAATCACAGCCTGCAGTGGGCTGCAGTCACACTGTGCATGGCACCTTTAGTTTGTTGTGGAATCCAGAAAGGTGTGTGTGTTCCCAAAGGGGCAAGAGCTCTCCCTGAAGGGTAGGTCTAGCAGAGCAATTAAACCGTTGATGTAAAGGAATCCCTAAGTTCCTGGCTGCCCAAGGCTGGCAGCTGTTATCCGGTGTGGTGTGTAAGAACTAGTTTTTCTACTAGTTTGCTGCCAGTTGCTACGGGTCAGCAGGCTGAGTGGGCATCTGGTCTGCCCCAGTGCCATGAGGTGCCACAACACCCAGCCTGGTTGCTCGGAGTCTGTGCTGCACCGTAAGGGGAAGTACAAGCAGTGGGTGTGGAAACTGAGTTTGAATCTCTCCCTTTGGAAGACTAGTGAAGTGACTGAGTGGAGAGGAGCCAGTTAAGTGAGAAGATGCTCATGTAATGACACAGTCTGTTGTATTTGAGGACATTCCACAGCCTTACCAGTGCCTCTCCAGTATTTTTCAGTGTATTTCCTGAAGTTTTCATGTAAAGTGAGCAAGGGCTGATGCTGCACTGTCCCCGTCAGTGAGTAACACCCAGTACATCAGGCAGGACTTGCCTGCTTTCTGTATCACACACATTTACAGAGCTCTGTTCAGCAGGGAAGGAAGAGGGAATTTGAATCTTCTCTGTCCTGAGGCCAGCTGTTTTCTTGTTTGCTTTCAGTCGGTAGCGTGGCAGAAGGGTTCCTTCCCTCCGCTACCAGACAACTAAGATCATGAGGCTGGGGCAAGCAGCCCAGCTTGGGCAAACGTGAAGTAACTCAACCTTCTGGAGTAACAAAGCAGGGACAAACATCATCCCAAAGGCTGCACAAACCCAGGCGAAAGCCCAGCCACCTGCCGTGGCCTTGGTGCGGGTGAGTGGGTCACTCACTCTTCCAGCACCAGCAGAAACTCCCTTCTAGTCTGCTCCTTCACATGTGAGGTCCTGGCTCCTGCCAGCACCTACCCTGCAGCTGTGCAAAAGCAGCGCTGACCAGAGGAGCAGAGCACATAGAAATGTAGTGCAAAGCAGGAGTATTAACTGCCAGTGTGGTCAGAGCTGTACCTCATCTCCTGCTGCAAGGGTCTCACCTTGGGTCCCTGGGCAGGAGTTGGGGAACGCTTGTGATGCTTTGCAAGGAATCTCAGGGGAGACTCTTGGAGCTTCTGAAATCTAGGTGTGTTTGAGCGAGGCGAAGCAGAATTGTTCATTTGCTAATACTGGGCTGATGGGAGTGTGGCTGCAACCTTCCTTCATCGTTGTAGGGTTGCTTCTAGCTTCTGGGATCTTGAAAGGATTTGGGATTCTCGTTCTACAAAAAAACCCCAAACCTAACCCTCCCCATCCCAGTAATCCACCGTGTTTGACCTGCAGGGAGCCCACTGGAGGGTGACACAGACTTCCCAAACACTAAGCTCTGGAGAGGGAAAGCAGAGGAGAAAGCAGTTTGTGCACTTATGTTTTTATCCCTTTATACGAGTAAGGGCAGTTCTCTACTCTGACTGTGTTCTTTTTAAGGGGCTGGGAGAATTTCTGTTCAGGCAGTCACTCTCCTGCCTTTGCTTCCAGTAATCCATGCAGAAAACATGGTGTGCCAGCCAGCTTGGGACCCTGAGCGGGACGGGGGCATCATGTCAAAGGCAATGCCAAGGGAGGCCTCCTCTCAGTGCAGAGCCACAGCTCTAAGCAGCTTGGTGGGTGATGAGGTACAGTACTGGGTGCAGACAGAGCCAAATTGGTGAGGTCTGTGCAGCAGGTCCTGACACAAGGTGACACCACTGTCTCACTGATGTTTGCTTGCCCCCCACCTACAGGCTATGAAATGAAGAAAGTCGAAAGCAAAGTAGGAGACAGAGTTGGCCTGCCTTGTTGTGAAATTCCCAGCTCAAGAAGCCTGCAAAATTTCCGTGTCTACTGGCAGAAGACTACTAGGGAGGTAGTGCTTGCCTATGACTACGGGAAGAAGATCTCCCAGAATGACCTGTATGACAACCGGACGGAGATGGATGACAGGAATCTCACCCTGTGGATCTCCCCGGTGCAAATCCTGGACAATGGCTCTTACCACTGCGTAGTTCAGCATCGCAAATCTTTGCAGGACCCAGTTGTCCTGTTCTGTGTTGGGCATGTCACCCTCTTTGTTACAGGTAGGTGGGTTTCCTTCCAACACCTGAGCATGAAAGACACTCCTCCAAGCTGTAGTGTGGCAGACAGACTTTCATCAGAAAGCCTGAGAGTGCCAGAAGGAGTGTGAACTATTCTCATTCCAGCAGCCTCCCTCTTTACCTTTGCAGAGCTACCCCTGGTGGAGAAACTTTGCCTTCCCCACCATCAGCCTAACATCTTCCCCTTGGTACTTCCCTCTTGAGAAAGACCCCTCTTCAAGGACACAACACCAGGTACCCCTTCTGGTGGGTGCCCTAGTCTGTCTTTGCCCCCTGTTGCCTTTAGAGCAAAGCAGAGACCAAGCCCCTGGTGCATGGGAAGCGTCCAGGAGGAAAGAGGAATGGAGTGGCATAGCTTCTCTGTGGCCACAGCAGGATGCCAGCCCTGCACCCAACCCCTGAGGAGTCCAGGCTGTCTGGGGGTGCTGACCAGCTCACTGGGTGCACTGCAGCTCACAAACTAAGGCTGAACTCAGATGGAGAATTGAGGCTTTTTACCTTAAAGAAACAACTCGAGTTCCTTTGCTCAAAATGAATCTGAATCTTTGCTCGAGGGCTACAGAAAGTTCCCTTGTCATGATTTTCCATTCCCACCACTGTTTTTGTGGTGGTTGGTTTCAACCAAAGGCAGAGAGACTGATATCATAGATAAATACATGCTTACATTTGAATACCCTTAGTGGCAGAGTTCCAGGAATGTTCCAGATGAATCAGTGAATGAGCATTCCCCAGCTGGAATCATCAGATTCATCAGCCAAATCAAACAAGCTCCTGGAGTCTGGCTGTTGCTCACTTGTCTAAGGGCATGGGGGGGCCTATGTGCAAGGAGACAAATGCAGTGATCTTTCTGGGAGCTGACAGGAAAAAAGGAAAGCCAGCACCTTCTCTAGCCTGAAAAAATGTGAATCAGAGGATCTCTTATTCTCCAGTTTCTTTCCTTCCAGAAGTCCTCCTGCTGCCTTAGCAGGTTGGTTTAGTCATCGTGGTAGAATTCTGCTCTCTTTGGTAAAACGAGATCAGTTATTGTGGGAATAAGGAAAGGGCAAGGTCCCTCCACACCTGCTGGAATCAGGCTAACTTGAGAGACGCAGAAAGGTGCTTACTCCCTGCTGACTGCTCAGGAAGCATCGGTGAAGTTGGCTGGGATGTTTGAAGGGACTTTCCAGACCTGGTGTCAGTGCTGCATTGCTCAACAGGCTTGGAAAGACATTTGGGTCTTTCCCTGTCTGCCACCCATCAGACATGCAGTGGTGATTAGGTTTCTTCACTAGCTACTCGGTAGCCTAGACCACGGCTTGTGTTCAGCAGAAGCCATGGCAGACACTGCAGCTGCAGGGCTGTGCCTCAGGCAGATCCCCCCAGCCCTGTGGTGGAATGGGGAGCCGGGTAAAACCTTCACTGCTCCAAGAAGTGTAGTTTTCCACTGAGTGCAGCAGCTGTCTGCCTGGCCTGGCCACAGCTGTCACCTGGGGTTGAGGCACAATATGCAGGCTACAGCTGGTGGGAGGGAGCACGTGTCCCTTTGGCAGCAGTTTGTGTTGGTGTGAGCTGTGCCCTCCAGGAAGACCCATGGCTGAGTTTCTTTTTCTAACTGGTGCCTCTCTTGCTGAAGATGTGGTACCAAGATTTTTCCCATGGGAGAGATGCCTCAAAATAGTTCCTTTCCCCCTCTTGCCTTCTCTTCCTCCTCTCCACGGGCTGTTTATTGCAGCTTGTGGGCATTCTTGTACTAATGCAACTGTTTGTAGTAAGCAAGTGAATCAGACTGGCAAAGGGGAGCAGCTTCAAAGGGATCTTTCTTTCTCACTCATACTAGTCCTCTCATCCAGCCCATCACACAGCCCCACAAACACAGCCCCCCATCCGACCGGGCAGGAAGGCATGGAACAAGTGTTGTGGTGGGAAATCTCTGAAAACCATCTTCAGCAACAAGGACGAAGTCCAGTGAGAACATGGGCTGAGAGGACCTAGGCCTTGCTAGATGTTTCTGGAATGATTGGTATGCCCAGGGAAATGGTTTAATCGCCATCCCTGGTGTATTTAAAAGTCATGTAGGCGTAGACCCCAGGGACAGGGTTTAGCAGTGGTCTTGGTACTGTTAGGTTAACGGTTGAACTCGATGATCTTAAAAGGTCTTTTCCAACCTAAATGATTCTATGATTTTATCCTGCTCTCAGCTGGACCTTCTGGAGGGGATCTCATGCATAAAATGTTACTTAGTCTCTTGCTGGCCATCCCAGCTGAGAGACCAACACGTGGCTCACCTCCTTTCCCAGCAGAGATGGACCCTCTATGAGCTTCTGGCTGGGAAGGGACTAATGAAGGAGGGAAAAGGAAATTGTCTGCGATTGCCTGTAATCCAGATTGTTCTTCAGTCAAGTATTTTTCCTACTTGTTTTATGACTCCTTCTGTTGTTGCACAAACTGCTGTGCGTAGAGAGAAACAGCAGCCCTGGAGAGGTGGGCTCATGAAGTCTGTGTGCTGCCCAGGGAGGAGAAGAAGCATATCCAGTCAAGGCTGTGAGGTGAATGCTAAGGCACGGGAAGGACCAGATTATGACAGGAGATGAAAGCCCTAGAGACAGAGAGAGGGGAACTGGGGGGGTGTCTTTGCTTTGCCCCCACTGTAATCGGAGAGAATGATAACTAAGTCTTTCTTGTTTCAGCTGACTTCAGTAAGCCGGATGTGACAGCAGAAATATCCACTAATTCCTGTGAATCAACGGAGATGCTGGTAACTTGTTCTTCTCATGGAGGTTTCATCAAACCTAAAATCTCTGGAGCCCTCAACAATAAATCCATGGTGTGGAATTCCACCTGGATGTCTCCATCCAGCCTCAGCATGTACAACGTCACTGCCAAACTGTGGGTCAGCGTGACCAAAGACTCCAGCTTCACTTGCTCGGTTGAATACAACGGGGTCACCAAGTCCACCAGTTTGCTTCTCAGTAGGTTTTATTAGCAGTTCGTGCTACAAAGCCACTTTGCTGAATCTTATGAGTTGTCTCTCTGAGAAGGCAGTAGATTTTGTGTATCTGTTCGTCAAGGATGACTCAGGGACCCCAACTCTGAGCTGCACACCAAGGTATTTCAAAGGCTGGGACACAGCAGGGGTGGGACAGGAGAGTGACTGACAAGAGCCCTAATGCTGCTCTACCACAGATTGTAAGTTGAGAGGGCAGCTGGATCCCTTTGTGAGCTGGTTATGTCAGCCTCAGTGGTTCCCATAGGTTGGGGTTGCTTCCACTCAGGGCCCCTCTGTGCCAGCATGGTCTCGCTGCCACAGTTGCATGGCCACACAGACCATTCAAACGGAGGGACTTGAGAAATGTGTGCACCTTAAAGAGTTTGCTCCTGCTCCAGTGCCAGAAACTCGGCTGGGCTCTAGCAAACTGCTACTGCCTTCATACACACCTTGAACACAGCATTAACTCATCTGGGAGCAAACCCATTGCTGTATGTGGCTTAAAAGCGGTAACATAACAGATAAGGCAGTGCTTTGGAAGGCTTGAGGCACGAGTGGAAACAGCATGAGGGAAGGCAGCACGCTGCAGTCCAGATGTTCTGCAGCAGAAAGGGATTTACAAGACCATTCTTAAAGGCAATAGGATTTTTGTTAATGTATTCTGCAATGTCTCTGGGCCTGATGTTTTCACCGTAGAGATAAGGACACCTTCAAGGGAAGCTAGTGAAGCGCTGTTTTTTCCCAGGGAATCGTACTTTATTCATCACTCTTACTGAAATCAAAGGGGCTGCTGAGGAGAGCTGAATGTGGCAACGGGTGCTTTATAAACACCCATTATTGCTGGATGTAGCACATAGTGTCCCGAGGGATGGTCGTGGAAGGAGGTTAGGAGTATCATACTGCACAGAACAGGCGAGCAACAAAGAAAGGAGTAACAGCAATACACTTACCACACAGATTCTCACAGGAGGGGGCAATCAGCAGTGACAGCAGCAGTCACAAACCCTCTGCTCTTTCATTTTTGAGATGTGGAACCATCTCTGTCTGGGCATGGTGGAAAAGGTCTTCTGGACAAGACTGTTAATGAACGTGGTGTTCCAGACAGTAAATGTAGGAAGCAAACTCTAGGGTGGAAGCAAAGACTGTGCAGCAGATCAGGCTGATGTCGTAGGAGTTGGAAGACATTTCATTGTGCCAGCTGCAGGTGATGAAACTCTGCAGACCAAGTCTGTCCCTGCGGTTCCATTAGGGTTGTCCTGTGCTGCACGAGGACAGCCTGTTATCTGCTTTAACATCCGAGTGGCAGAACGCTCGTCTCCGGTGAGGGAAAGCCAAGGGTTGCAGAGAAACTGAACCCTGCCACAACCCTCTTTTCCAGCCATGCAGAAACAGGTCCACTCTAGTTTCTTTACTGCACTGAGCTCACGGGTGAATTCAGAGGGGAAAAAATATCCCTAAATCTGATGGAAACAGTAAGAAAAACCTTGAGTCTGCCTTTGAGAATGGAAGTCTTCTACATAGGCACTCAAACTTTTCCACCCATTCCTTTAAAAACAGCATTTGTGGTTTTCAGTGTTGCCGGTCTCAGTCCTGCTACAGTCAGAGAGCCAGCGTGGCAGACTCAGTGGGTGTGTTGAAACCTTCAGCTCGTAGCAGATATGGGGAAAGGAAAGAAACTGAGGCACCAGCTTTGCCTGTTTAGGTGAAAGTTCAGGCCGATTGTCTGAGTAACCACCTGAGTAGCTGATTAAGCAGCACCCCCCAGATTCACATACCTGAGCCTGCATGAAAACGCCCGTTTATTTGTGTCAGGCCCTTTATTTCTGTTTTATTTTTATTCTCTCAGACAAAACGAGTGACTGCGCTGTCTCCGCTGCGCCTTTCTCTCATAACATCATTACTGCCTCAAGTATCGTCATCGTTACCTTCCTTCTGGCCGTCACCCTCGCAGTGAGATACCTCCCAAGGCACGGTAAGCACAGCGTCCTCTGCAGGAAACAGTCTCTTACTGCTCATGGAGTCTCTGGGGAACATGTGAGCTCGGTGTGAAATACCTGACACACGGGAGGTGGTTTTGTAGCCTCTCGTTTCGTATTTGCTTTTCTGAGAAACAGCCACAGGGTGAGGTTTCACGAGGCCGAGTGCAGGGTCTTACGCTCTGGCCACAAANAGGGAGCTGGGGTTGGGTTGTTTAGTTTGGAGGAGACTCAGGAGAGACCTCCTCCCTTTCTATAACTACCTGAAGGGAAGTTGTAGACAGGTGGGGGTCAGGCTCTTCTCCCAGGCAGCTAGTGACAGGACAAGAGAGCAGAGCCTGAAGCTGCCTCATGGAGAGGGTGATTAGACCTGGAGTGGACTGCCCAGGGCGGTGGTGGAGTCCCCATCCCTGGAGGTGTTTAAGGACAGACTGACTGTGGCACTGAGTGCCCTGGTCTGGGTGATGTGGTGATGTCAGGTCGTGGGCTGGGCTGGATGAGCTCAGAGGGCTTTTCCAGCCTCAATAATTGAGTGACTCTGTGATCGATCTGGCCTCTCGTGTCACAAAATCTAAATCTCACTTAGGAGTTTCCTACATTTTGTGTGCAAGCAGCACTAGGCTTCAGGTTTGAGAGTGAAGGGATGATGAGGAATTTAGACGGCAGATATTTCCTGAATCAGAGGTACACAGCATAGAAGAGATTCACCAGTGCCCGCTTTTATGTATTAAAGGGTTTGAAGGTGCCCAGAATCTTGGTGATCATGCCCTGGCAGTTTCAAAACGGGCTTTCCCTACCCATCCTGCTTAGACCATCCCTCCCTCAGAAGCCTCACAGAGCCCAGGTTACAAAAATACATAGTGCTCGGGCCACAGAAAGGCCTTGGGGTGGCATCATCCCACCTTGAGGAGAACCCCAGTCAGGACAGCTGGATTTGCCCACTGTCTGTGGCTAAAGCCAGGTAGGTGAGGTGTCCTGTCCTGTCCAGACCTGTCTCCATGAGTTTTCCAATGACAACGTGTGTCAGGGTTAGCTGACAACTGTCCTCAAGAAGGTCTCATCTGTTAGCTGTTGCCCCTCACGGTGCCAAAGCTGGCTTAGCCAAAAAGCCTCTGAAGACGTGGACAGACATCTAAGGGGTTTATAAAGGCAGCTAGGCAGGCAGCCAGCACTGAAAGCCAACAGCAGTAGATATCCCTCCTATCCACGCTCCGTTAGCAGCTCTGAAAAGCAGTCCTGGAGAAAGACAGCAGGGTTTGGATCCCACACTGAGAAATCTCTACACGCAGCCCGCTTGCCCCAGAAGCCATCAGTCAGAGCATCTGAGCTCATCATGGTCACAGTGGGATCCACACTGGCAAGAGGCGATTTGCTAGGCAGCAGGGACTCAGACCATTTAGGGACACTTGGAAGTCTGTCCTGCTCGTCTCTTCTGCTGGCTCCATTTCAGCTTCATGCAAGTTCACCCCAAAATCACAGGTGAGGAGGAAGCATTAGGATTTTTCTTTCCCCCTCCTTACCAACCACAACCCTTCAAAACCCAGCGTGACCACTGAGTCAGGCTGGGCTGGTTTTCTTTCTGGTGGCTTACCACAAAGAAAGGAAGCTTCTGGAAGGTGGTGACTCTTGGCTACACCTGGCCATCTCCTCATTTTCCACCCACTTTGACACCAGTGCTGGTTCTCTTGTGCTCTCCCCTGGGGATGTGGCAAGCAGAAAGCAGCAAGCAGGTTGAAACCAAAAGAACTCAGCTGCCAGCTGCCTGTGCTGTTCGCTGCATAGACAGAGAGCTCCTGATCGTTGAGGAAAGTAAACTGCAGCAGGGAGATTTGTCTCGAAACAAACAGGAGCTGGAAATTCCAGCACAGGGCTGCAAAGATGATGAAGGGAAGGGAGCATCTCCCTGATGAGGAAAGGCTGGGGGAGCTGGGTGTCTTGAGCTTGGAAAAAAGGAGACTGAGGGGTGACCTCATGGATGGTGATCAATATGGAGAGGGTGGGGATCAGGAGGAAGGAGTCAGACTCTGCTCAGTGGCACCCAGTGATAGGACAAGGGGCAGTGGGTGTCAGCTGGAACAGAGGAGGTTCTACAAAAATCTGAGAAGAAATTTCTTCACCTTGAGGTTGACAGAGCCCTGGCAGGGGCTGCCCAGGAAGGCTGTGGAGTCTCCTTCTCTGGAGGCGTTTAAAACCTGCCTGGACTGTTCCTGTGTGACTGGATCTAAGGGATCCTGCTCCAGCGGGGCATTGGACTGGATGATCCTTTGAGGTCCCTTCCAATCCCTAACACTCCTGTGACGTTAAAAAGCTCCTTTCCATGAAATCAGTAAGACGCTGGAGCATGCTGAGATGGCCTAAACTGCTTTTAAAGCTGCTGTAAGAAACCTCATGTGGCAGAACGTGATCACTTGCAACTCCCTGAGACGTGGCTGCAGGACCTGGAATTTCCCTTTCAGTCCCATTCTCCTAATCCAGACGGGCACAGATGTGCTGAGTCACTTCCCAGGTGAGGTGTACACTGAGAGCGACTGGAGCCACAGAGAGCTTCAGCCTAGCTTCCACATGTGTACAACCATCACTGCGCTGTGACTGCAGCGCGTTACCGCCTGTCTGGAGAGCTGCTGGCTGTCCTGAGAGCACTTCCCACCACTGCTGCTTTAGGAGCTATTGTGGGAGCTCAGAGCAGGTCTGAGCCTACCTCTCTGTTCTGGTGCATGGAAAGCTGAGTCAGGAGCTGCCCCGATGCCGGGGGTGGTTTCTGAACCAGAAAAGCCGTGTTTGAAAGAGACCCAAGTGTGGGAGGGAAGAACAGAAAGCTAGAGCATGTCAGAAACCAGAGTTCTCAGCTTCCTGCTGCTGGTGGTGGTGACCAAACCATGTAGGTGCTTTGCTGAAGTTCACCACTTTGAGGAGCTCAGAGCCCAGCTTTGTGGTCAGGTCAGAGACTCTCTAGGTTTAATTTTTTCTAACATAAACCACCAGGATTAGACCAAGATGAGAGGTCACTCAAAGAACAGCTTAGGGTCCAGCCTGATTCAGCCAGAGATCCTTTGAGGTAGTTCACAGGCACTGAGATACTAAAGGATCCTGTTAACGTGACCTCATCCTAAAGCTCTGGGAGGGTTGCTCGGCTGTTTGGGACACCACATGCTTTCACGGGCTCGCTAAAAAGCTGCATTTAGGGGCATGGAACTTGTACCGTTCTTTCCCTCCTGCCCTCACCTTGGCGTGTAGCAGCCTGCCTTTGTGCCAGGCTGAGCTCTCAGCCCTGTGCTAATGAGAACTGTTTCATCCCTGTGATAACAGTCATGTAGAAAGGAGCTTTCTATCAGATCAGGCTGTGGCTGTGAGCCCAGCATACTCAGCTGTACTGCAGCCATGAGCCCTGACAAGGAAAAATAGAGGTGACTAGACCTAACAGGTTTCTTTTGCTTTAATTTCTTCTCTCCTTTCTTCCCACCCTCAGCTCTACTTCATTTTGTTGAAAAAGACAGTTGGATTCAGCGCTGTTTTTCCCAAGCACTCTTCTCAAAGTCCAGATACTAAAGAGAGTTCTTCCTTTGCAGTCTGTTCTCGCTGCTGCAGGCCTCCCGATCCAGCGGAAGAGGGTACGAAAGAATGGACAAATACACCTCTGAACTCTAAAGCAACGTCTGAGACACCGGCTGTGTGACCACACCACGCTGGCAGGTAGCTTCCTTCACCTTCCTCTTGTGGCAGAATAGCTTCTCAAATCCTGTTAGCTTCTCGTGCTGTGCCAGCTCACAGAACCACGAGCGGCTTTTCATCCGAGCGCATGGTTTTTTCTAGGGTAAGGGAAAGCGTTCGGGCACTCGGGCATTCGGTTCCGACTGTGATTACTGTGTGATTGTGTGTTCCCTGGGCACGTTCCCGGAGGAGCGATGCTCACGGGGGGCACTGCTTTGTTTGCGTTACTTCACCTTTCTAGAAACCAATCTAATGAAGAGGGTTAGAGGGCTAATTGTCCTGGGCTGCTGAGCTGCTTTCTCCACAGAACAGGCCCGTTCGTTTCCTTAATTAAGATGAATTTTTAGGGTCAGAGTAACTGGGGATGAAGAGAGCGAGCGATTAAAGAAAGGGAACGTTTGGCAGCTTTGGCTGTCAGTGTCTCCTCTGAACCTGGGCAAGGAAGCTGGTTAATGTCTGAGAGGTGGTGTCATCCATCAAGGACTGCAGCCACATTCCCTGTCACTACCCTGCACTCGGTTTATGGGCCTCCCAGCGAAGAACCAGGCAGTGTTTAGTTCCTGTCATCTTGGACTCGTTCACGAGTAGCTCATCACTACTCCAAGTCGCCTTCTCTGAAGGTTGTTCCTGGCTGATGCCCTGTGAGCCATGTGCCTGGTCTGACACATAAGCACGGGCACAGCACTGAGGAGTGACATGAGGGATTGACCAAATGGTGGGGGGGGCAAGTGACCAACAGAACCACTCCAGCTTTCCCAGTAAGATTAGCAACACCAGTCTGCTTTTGGCATTGAGGGATCTCCCTTCCCTTCAGCAGCTGCAGGAATGCAGCAGGAGAAGTTTCCCCTCTAAGTCTTGCCCAGGAAACACCTCTATTGTAAAAGGAGTTACTCAGGGTCATCTGGTGCTAGGACAAGGGGCAAGGGGTGCCAGCTGGAACAGAGGAGGTTCCATATCAGTATCAGCAGGACCTTCTTCCCAGGGAGGGTACTGGAGCACTGGAACAGGCTGCCCAGGGGGGTTGTGGAGTCTCCTTCTCTGGAGATGTTCCAGACCCGCCTGGCTGTGTTCCTGTGCAACTTGGTCTGGGTGAGCCTGCTGTGGCAGGGGGATTGGACTGGATGATCTTTCGAGGTCCCTTCCGATCCCTAATGATTGTATGACTG
Organism: Upupa epops; assembly: GCA_013397515.1. NCBI lineage: Eukaryota > Metazoa > Chordata > Aves > Bucerotiformes > Upupidae > Upupa > Upupa epops. The sequence goes on along the minus strand of VZRI01012184.1, from coordinate 11,015 downwards.
CGTTTCCTGCTCTCACCACAGCTTGCTCTGTTGCTGATGAAGGAGCAGCTGTGGAGCCCAACATCTCGTGCGTTCAGTCACAGTGCTTTGCAGCAACCCCATCGCAAAACAATTTGGAGATGGAAAGGAGGGGCAATGGTCATTCAGGCCACAAGTCTCATTTCCAAACCTGGCCTCCCACTCATGTTCTCCTCTGGGGAAGGCCCCACCTGGAACAGATTCTGGAGCCCTGGTTAGCGTAAACTTTGGGGACTTCTGCGATGGGAGAGGCAGGAGTTCACCTACTGAATAACCCATTCAGCGGTTCTTCCGTAAGCAGCTGGTGTTTTCTAATGCCAGTGCCTGGAGCAGGGGCTGTGTGCTGTGGGCAGGGATGGAACCTGTGCTTCCTAAGCAGCTGACTGTCGTCTTAGAACTGTGCGATGCCCTCAGCTGTGTCCTGCTGCTGCCTAAGAAGAGTAGTGCGTTCATAAGTCATCCCCAGTTTGCAGGGAGAAAGCACCTCCGGATGGCCAAAGGTTTTCACTGCGAGCTTTGAGCCCATCTGTACTCACTGCAGGGCCTGTCCGGAGCCTCCCTAGCTCTGAGCAGCGCTGTCCTCACCGTAACAGGAGCCCTCTTGTGGAGGCCTGTGGCAGGTGGTACCCACCTGGCTCAGCTCTGCAACGTTCTGGGTCACATTCAGGATTAAGGAGAAAGGGGAATTAAAATCAGCAAGATCTTTTCCTTCTATCTTGCAGGTTTCTCATCCTGCGGGTCCTGCACTGTGCTCCCCCCTGTTTGTTGTACCGCAATGCTTAGTGCCTTGACCCCTTGGCACTCTGGAAGGGGATGGCAGCAGTAGAATACTCTGCTCCAGAAGACTTGTGTGGATGAATACGAAGCCCCACCTGTGCCACAGAAGCTGTGGGGTGGTCTCATTTCAACGGCATCACTGGGATTCCAACTGGGAGGACCCTCTGTGTTCCTGCAGTGGGGCAGACGACCATCATAGGCATCAAGACATCAGTTCATCAATTTGGGATCCTCTGGCTTTGATGCTGTCTCTGTGAAAATCAGGGCATGGCCAGAGCTCATGCAGGTAGCCCACACCCAGGTACCCTTTCAGCGATACAGAGCTGGCCTTTGGGAGACACCAGACCCCGACACACAAGCTCAAGTCAGACTGTGCATCCCTGTTGCGACTGGGAGCAGCTAAACCGTCTACACTTCAGTCTCGTGCGTCAGCCAGTACTGTTCTTTGTGCTAGAGAACTTGGGTTTGGACTTGACTGTTCCACATAGGCATCCCGTCTCCCCTAAAGAGGCAATAGTGCCCGCACTCCTCATGAAAAGGCACTGTGAGGTGGCACTCTGTGCCCCACGCTTCGTTCCAGTGCTGTGAGATGTTTCAGCGAGTGTCACGCACCGACAGCACACCCAGCAGCCTACTAATATTGCCTCCCTGCAGACGTGGCAGAAGTTCTCATGACCTTTCTCCCCTGGAAGGACAGCCTCACCAGCCCAGGTACCAGAGCATGGTTCCTCCATTACGTCACTCCGAGATCTGGGAGCAGGTCTGACACAGCACAGCCCACTGGTGTCTGTGAGCACACCCGTGTGCACAGCCCTGGGCCTACACCCAGATGAGCTTGTCTACCCATTCCTCCCTGTGGCACTCGCAGAACCCCACTGAAGCGGCTGTTAGACAGCGGCTATCTCACGAGGATCTGCGGTGATGAAACCTAACGCAGGGCCTTCCTTCATGAGCACAGCTCTGCTTTTGCTTGTATAGGAACACTCGTTCGGGTGGGCTCTTCAGGTTCTTGGGATGCTCTCACAGCCATGTCAAGGTTTACTCTATGTTGAATGGGTTCTCTCTACCCAGCCAGGACTTGGAGTTCCGTGCGGGATGCCAACACTGGATAGAGCTCATCTGAGCTGGGTGATATTCTTGCCTACTGTGTAGGAAAAAGTGGTTTCTCATTTTGAGGGGAAAAGAGGAAATAAGGCCTGAAAAGCTTCCTAAGCAACTCTGCATCCTAACAGAACTCAGCCCTGCCCCGCGTGGGACAGGCTTGCTCTTCCCTTCTGCGAGCTGTACCCATCCTCTTACTGCTCTACCCGTGTGCAGTTAGTGGGGCCATCCATCCATAGCCTGAAAGCCCTGTGCCTACGTCTGGAGGAGCATCTGTTGCTTAGGCTGTTCTTAGCAAACAGCAAAGGAGTACTCCATCCACCTCACTTCTTGCTAGCAGGTACACGCGGAGAGAGAAGATGCAGCAGGGGAAAGGGGAACTGAAAGCAGTTAACAGAGGACTGCGAGAAGCTGAGGGATCAAGGCGACAGTAAAAAGCCACTGCTCCCTTTCTGCTCTGCAGTCACGCAGCCCCATCAGCTTTCCGATTGTATGAAGTGAAATAGGAACTTCAGAGCATTCTCAGGGAGGTTTGGTGATTTCTTGAGACAAGGCTGGTGATAAAATACTCCGCGTGTGTGTGTGTTCCGTCTGGTTTAGCTGCAAGCAGGTGACACAGAAAGCAGCTTTTCCCGAAGGCAGCTTGACCTTACTGCAGGAAACAGTCAGTGGGCGACGGGGTTTCGTACTTTTCAAGCTTCCTCATCTCGTTTCCATCACTGTTCTTGCTTCCCTGCTGTAGCCACAATGCACTTCCACCTTACCCACTGTGCCACAGCTCTGACAGCTGTAGCAGCACATTTTCCCTCTGCCTGTCCTCCTGCTCCTGACCGATGGGTGCAGGCTCCTCGCGAAGGGCCTGTCTTTTGCACTGTTCCCAACGTTACCACAGACCTCGGTGCCACTGGAACTCCTCGTAAAGGAAACAGATCATCTCCTCCCTGACAAACAAACACGTCTGGGTTTCTATTGTTGAAGGGCAGGCTCTCTGGTTCGGTTTGTCCTGGAGCACACACACCATGCGTCGTGTTTGCCTTTGCCTTATTCAGTGAATCACACACAAATGGTTTCTGTGAGACCTTCCCAGGACTTTGTGCCAGGTGAGCTGCTCTGTTTCCACAGGTGTTTTGTACACAGCATCTGTTCCTGAGAGTCCTCCTTTCCCTTATTAAAAAATAAATGGTAACCTGGTCTTCCTCTCCCCAGTAACAAAGGGTGGGTTGTACGTGCAGAGAAGCCTTGGAGCCTTTCAGCTCCTCACATGAGCCCCGGAGCTGCTCTGCATGCTCTGTGCAACACGTAGGTAGGTGCTGCAGCTGGCTGACAGAGCAGTAACGGGTACAGTGGTGGCAGGGCATGGCTCTGGCTGGGGTGCTCAGCAGCAGTGACAAAGCAGCACTCGGGTGCCCAACTCCTCCCTCGTATCTGTCACAGATTAACTGAGCAGTGTAGCTGTGGTGTTTGGCACTCAGATTGCGAGGGGTCTTCCTTCTCCCTCCCCAAAGGGGAAGTTCTCTGCAAACAGAGTCCAGCATGTGACGTTCTCACTGCACTCCTGCTGCTGCTTGGGGGATGAACTCTGGAAGTGGAGGACCGATAACTAGCTGGGGAAGGGGAAACGGGGGCATGAAAAGCCCTTGCATTTGCATTTCAGAAATGATCTCTGAACCATCCCTTCGCTCCCCATCTGGAAGGTGACTTTCAGAAATGAGGAGCTGCAGGGAACTAAAAGCTAAAGGAAATGCAGCAAAACACAGACGCTGGTGTTCAAGTGAAGGTAGGAGTGCTTCCCCTCGCTCGTGTGCAGCTTAAGGACATCTAGCAGCCCTTCCCTCCATGCAGCTGCTGCACCTCAGCCCTGCCTACCTTCACACAGATCATCCCTGCAGCTGGGTCAAGGCAGTCCCAGGGACAAATACAGGCAGAGCGGGAAAGATTGAGAGCGGCCTGGAGGAGAAGGACTTGGAGTTGTGGTCCACGAAAAACTCAGCATGAGCTGGCAATGTTCACTTGTGGCCCAGAGAGCCAACCGCATCCTGGGCTGCATCCAGAGAAGCGTGACCAGTAGGTCAAGGGAAGGGATCCTCCCCCTCTGTTCTGCTCTTGTGAGACCCCATCTGGAGTGCTGCATCCAGTTCCCAGCACAGGAAAGAGAGATTGAGCTGTTGGAATGTGTCCAGAGGAGCGCCACCAGGATGAGTGGAGGGCTGGAGAACCAATCCTACAGGGACTGAAAGGGTTGGGGCTTTTCAGCTTGGAGAAGAGGTCACTCCAGGGAGAAGAGACTGGAGTGGCCTTCCACTACGTGAAAAGGGCTACAGTAGAGCTGGGGAGGGGCTGTTTCCAAGGGCTTGGAGTGGTAGGAGCAGGGGGAATGGTTTCAAGCTGGAAGAGGGGAGGTTTAGACTGGCAGTCAGAAGGAAGTTCTTCTCAATGAGGGTGCTGAGACACTGGAACCAGGTTGCCCAGGGAGGTTGTGGCTGCCCCCTCCCTGGAAGTGTTCAAGGACTGAATGGGGCCTTGAGCACCCTGGTCTAGTGGGGGGTGTCCCTGCTCGTGACAGGGGGGTTGGAACTGGATGATCTTGAAGGTCCCTTCCAACCTGAACCACTCTAGAAATCTGTGAATCCCTGCATCAATGGCCAGACCCAAGTCAGACATCAAACATCACTAACTAGGAGTAGTCAACAGCAGCAACCCAGCTAGACGTTAGCAGAGTTGCCGTGGAGTGGGTGGGGATGTAACGGGTAATAAATAAGAGAAAAAAACCCAAACCATAAGACATCACTGTGAGACCACAACAGCAAAAATGCGACTGGGCCTGCTGCTTCACTTTCTGAGAGGGTATCAGAGCTTAAGAACAAGCAGGGGACAGACAAACCCATCTCTCCCCTTATGCAGGTCCTTCACGTGCACGTAGAAAAGGAGAATCAAAGCTGGCTGATGACAACTCCCACAGACAAGTTAGTTCTTCAGTGGAAACATGACCAACACCGAGGTGGTTTAAACAACTGAAATCTCCGAAGTCAGAAAAGCCAACACCTTCTAGGAGACAAATTGTGCCAAAAATCTGCTTGGGGTGGGTGGAACCAACCGCTCCCACTTCCATCGACGGTAATCAGCTGTAACAGAGAAGAGCATTCAGCCAGAAGAGACTGACTACTCTCTTCTGGTGGGAGGGAGACAGGAACCCCCCGCCTGGATGTCATTGCCTTCAGCAGGAGAAAAAACTCCAAGGAAGAAAGTGGGAACTGAATTCTGGCCCCCTGCTTAGAGGGAAATGGTGCAGGGGCCACCTTCAGCCCTTCCTGCAGGTAACAGCTCTGACTTAACACTAATCTCTGGTACAAACACTAAACAAGGTTGACACTCTCCTGGCTCTTGCCCTTGTTATTGCCTGGACACAACAACGTCTGACACTGCCACCAGCCTTTACTCCTCGCTAGCGGGATCTTGGATAGAGCTGTTCTCATGGGGTATTGCTCCAGTACGTTTCTCTAATGCAAGCTGCACAAGCACGAAGAGCTTTCAGATACCACCACTGCTAGATGGCTTTATTCAATGTCTTCAGCCACATCTCCCCCAGAGGTGATTTCCTAATCCAACCTTCAAACCAAGTTAGGCGCCTTTTTATTGTTATTACAACTGTCCACCATCGTCACCAGAAACAAGTTAGCCCTGCTGCGGCTCCCTCAGTTCCTCACTTCTGTTGAGGAACCCCAAACAGACCTTCTATAGCACCTGTGCATCATCACAGCACCCCCACCCTTCCTCAGGTGCCGCAGGAACCCAGCGTGCTCTTCTGCAAAACACCTGCCCAAATATAACCAGCATAACGCCAAGTCAAGCTGTGGAGGCGGGATGGCAAGAGGAGGAGAACCATTTGCTCTGGTGCTGCCTGCACTGCACCTCAACAGCAAGTTCTTCAGGTGCTGCCTGAAGAGCAGCTTTCACCAGAGCACTGATTGTTCTGGGTCACCGTACCTTTAGCGTCCCAGTGATCTGTAGGCTCCTTTGCCTTGAGTATTTCTACAGCTCTGATGATCTGGACATCTTCAGCAGTGAAATGGCTTCTAGATGAGGCTTTACAGCTGCTCTCAACTGGCTGCTAAATCTAAATGACACTTTCCAGTCTGCGGGGTCTACATTTTCATCCCCTCCGCTGGAACAGCTTTGTCCTTTCCGAGTTCTTGTGCAGTGATAAACACCCGTGAGCATCTTTTTCAGCAAAATTCTTTTTCACCAGTGCATAGGATCTACCTGTGTTCACAGAAGACTTCCAGGACCCTTCACTGGAGACTTTTAAGAGCAGAATCCAAGTATTTCGTAGCTGCTTACAGCAGAGATCTGAGGAAGGCTCAGTAGCTCCTTGCTCTCTCCACCTCCAGTCCTCCCTGGGCTTTGTTTTCTGTTTTGCCTATGTCTTCAGTCACACTGAGCCTGTATTGCCTAACAAGAGAAGAGAGAGAGCATTTTTATCCCTGTATCCTCCTGACAAAGGCATCGCTGTAGAACCCTAAGTCCTGAAAACGTTCTTCTAGAACTAGCACTGCTTGTGAGTTTTAGTAAATCACGCAACCAGTGCCACAGCCTTTCCCCTCCAAAGTCTCCAGCCTCTCTCTCTTTAACCGGGGTGAAAAGAAGGCAGCAATGCAGGAAAAGCCAGAGGTCTGGCATCTGTCATTTTGGGATGTGCTCGTCCAGCCTGTTTTCTCAGCTGCTGTATATGTGAGAAACTGATGCAGAGCTACCAGGTTGGGGGGAGGCCCAGGAACTCTGCACAGACAGCACGTTACTAACCAGGCAGCATCACAGCCTGCGAGGACTACACAGGTGGCTCTCAAACCGGTGTGTGGAACGCAGCAGAAAAACAAGAGCAGAGCAACAGAGGTTTAGAACGCCTCTGCGTGTCGTGGTTGCTTTAAATGCTGGAACCACGCAGACCTGAACACACTTCTAGTCAAACCTCAAACAGGCAGAGCTGTTCCTTACCACTCTGCTAGCTTCTGTTCATACAGCTCCCTGCGCTCACGGTTCCTCTTCTCCTGCAAGGTCTCACCAGCAACCTGCTGCAATGCGATTAACAGGCCTCCTGCAGGGATCCTAAAGGAGGAAGCAGAGAAGTCACAGGTTGCTCAGGAGACCCACAACAGTAGGCCTTCACTGGCACCAGCAAAACGAGCCAGCCACCACATCAGTGGAGCACAATGTTCCCCAGCATTCACATCACACTCCAGACTAAGGCACTTCTACTCTCAGCCACCACACACAGCCCGTCCTCAGCTGTAACCCACTGCACGAGCACCCACAGCACCAAGGGGTGGGGAGGGTTTAAGGTGCCCAAACAATGCCTGTAGAACACCCAACCCTTCACGTACATAGACAGTCACAGCCCTGCTTAGCTCTGTGTTTTCCTTGATAAATAAAGCTCTCTAGGCTGCTTCCAGGCAAGGCCACAGCCGACAGCATCCTGACAGTGCTAAGCAGCACAGACACAGCTCATTCTCTGGTCCAGCCCGCACTCACTTGTGAGGATATTCTCAAGTCAGTACTAGTCAGTACTACTGCCAGTTCTGCTGCTCTGCATTTTGGCTTTGATGAAGTCTATTTTATAGATAAAACACTCCTAGGGGCTGGCAGTCCCCGGGGTGTACCCTTCTCCAAGAGGTGTCATCATGACATCCAACCATCCTTGGGTGCTGTCTGCTTTGGGAGCTCCTACACGAGCAGTTGTTGAAGCTGATTAAGGGAGCCCAGAAGCTCTTAGCAGTCCTGCCTTTGCCCACACACAAAACACGGGCTCAGTGGTTCTGCACACTAGCACTGGGCTCAGCAGTGACCACACCGAGGAAGGAGAACAGGAGATCAGCTTATAACCCACACTCGTAATCTCCTGCTCGTGGGGACCTTATAGCAGTCTTTCAGTACCTGAAGGGGGCTACAGGAAAGCTGGAGAGGGACTTTTTACTAGAGCATCTAGTGAGAGGACAAGGGGGAATGGTTTTAAGCTAAAAGAAGGGAGATTTAGATTAGATTAGATTTAGATTAGTGCTTCACCACCCTCACTGTGAGGTGGTGAAGCACTGGAACAAGCTGCACAGAGAAGCTGTGGATGGCCTCTTCCTGGAGGTGTTCAAGGCCAAGATGGACAGGGCTCTGGCAACCAGGTATAGTGAGAGATGTCCCAGCCCATGGCAGGGAGGACTGGAACTGGATGATCTCTAAGGTCTCTTCCAACCTAAACCATTCTGTGATTCCATTACTGTATTTAACACGGCTTAGTGTCTCCTCTAATAAGCACACAGAGCAAGTGAGCTGCTCAACTGAGAGCACTGATTTCTTACCAGTAAGGAAGTGGAGAAAACACTCATCAATCAAAAAACATAAAACCAAAAGAGCGTAAAGGTTGGAAGAAAAGTCATCATCTCTTGAGGTCCCAAGAGAGAGAAAAAAAATCCTGCAAGGCAAGAGAGGAAGGGATGTTTCTGCAGCCCCCCTCTATGATGCAAGGCTTGGTGTGCCAGCCACCCTGTCACAAACACCCTTACGGAGTAGCTCACCCGCAGCAGTCCCAACTCACCCAAACGCTGCTCCGAAGACGAAGCCGCCTGCCAGTCCCTGCAGACCCAAGTGCATTCTGAAAAGGGCTCCTGTGAAGGCTAAAAAAAACCCCACAAACCCACTGAAACCACAAACAGCACCCCGCCAGCCATCACACCCAGAGGGAGGGAGATGCTTTGCTGCATTTCTCCTCTCCATGAGCTGACACCTGCTTTTAACAGAGCAGAAACCGAGCGCCATGGCCAGCAGGAGGGACCTTCACCTTACAGTCACTGTGGTCTCTGCATTGAAGCAGCACACAAAGCTCATTCTGCTTCAGAAAAGCTTCTCAAGGAATCAAAGTTTCTGTGAAAGCAAAACCAAGCTTTCTCCTGGCTGGAACATGACCCCTTCTCCCCACCCCCATCCTTTTTTCTTCCCTCCTATTCAACGATATCTAATAGCAGCTTCCACGTAGGGTAGAGATCACTAAAACACGTACCCAGCTGTAAGGGCAGCAAAGCTCTGTCAAACCAAACAGGCAGACCCCTTACACAGAGAGCACCCTGTGGCCCGAAGGGACGTGCAGAGAAACAGCTCATAAGCAGCACACTCGGTTACTAGAAAGACTGGAAAGAAATGCTTTCCCTGCAAAGGCATGCTTATGGAAGCAGGTTATGCAGCAGGTGCTGCCTTTACCCTAAATGAGCATGTTTCACCCCAAAATCTCCAGTGAGTACTGTAAAGATGAACTGATAACCACACAACTCCCCAGGATCTCTCTGTCACAAACAAAGGAAGGCAGCAGTTAAACAACAGAGCAAAGGCACAATGGCAGCTGGTAGAACAGAACACACGACTCCAGGGCACACGGGCTGGAGACACACTCAAATCCCAGAGCCCACGATGTCGGAGCAGCCTCACCTCCGGCCGAAGCAAAATTGCTGATGGTGGTTTTGTTGCGGTACACAGACAGCCCAGTGCTCACCGTGCTGCAGAGAGAAGGCACAGAAGTCAGCAGCTGCACATGGAAAAAGACAGGTAGCAAAACACAGCGTGAAATAAAGCTGGATGTCACTAAGCCAACCAACCCTCTAACTGCCTCGCTACCCCTGTGCCCGGAGCACACTGAGTGCCAGCCACAGCTGCCTTGATTCCTATAACTTTAGGGCACAGCTGGAAGCCAGCGAACACCAGGATTCAGGGGATATTCCGGGGGATATCAGGGGATAGTCTAGAGCTTACGGGCATGGTCTAGCAGGGGGTTTGGTACAGTTAAGGGACTCAGTGATCCTGAAGGTCTTTTCCAGCCTAGATGGTTCGATGATCCAATGATAATTTTTTCCATCAAAGGATAAAAGAAATTAGGCCATGAAAAGGTCCTGTCAGTCACTCCTGATGTACGGCCTTTACCCTGAGAAGCTGAATCCGTGCGTCAGCAACATCTTGCCTGACAGACAGTCCTCACCACTAGAGCTACATCACACTCATGACACCATGGGGCCACTTACTCTTTCGTGGCATAAGATTTCCTCCCAGAGCAGGTACACCATCGCATCCCAAAACATCAGGAAAGCCCCCACACACTCTCTGCTCTCAGTTTGGCAGCCACATCCTCCTCAGGACTTGAGCAACCTTCCTGCATCACATCCACAAGTCAACAGCCACCTGCCCCGCAGTGCTCCATGTGCTGGTTTGAAAATGACCCCATTTTCACATATTAGCTGTGGTGCCTTTATGCTGAAAAAGCATTTCATTCTGAAGCTGGAGGCAGCTTTCCTAGCAGACCTCCTGCGTCAGTGTCTGGACTCTACAGGTGACTGGTGGACAGAGTCCTAAAACGAAGGTACTTCCTCCTTCTTCTTTCCTTCCCTTCTCTTCTCGTCGCTATCTTTGCCTCGTCTCCTGCTGCAACACGTCTTCAGAGAGCTCCTCTAGGAGAAAGCTCCCCCTCACCCCACAAGGTGGGAGGGGCGGCAAGCAATGGCTCTGAACCCCTGCCACTGGTGGAAGCCCAGCTGTAACTCTGCTGCCAGGGTAAGCCACGGCCCTCTTCTGCACAAGAGCTCGAATGCAGAGAGGCCGAAGAGGCAAGCTGTTCTCCGTACCTGCAAATCCTCTTCTGTGGGAGTGAACCTGCAGCCCTCCCTTCTTTCAGAGGGCTCAGCTCCAGCTCGTTCCTGTCCTTGGTAATGGGTCTACGTTAGGGCAACCCCTCCTCAGAGCCACACCACAGCGAATGCCTTTGAAGATGCCAGACAGANGCCTTTGAAGATGCCAGACAGAGGTGAGCTCTTAGCCCTCTGCCTCCCTTGTGCCTGACCACAGGGGAGAAGAAAGAAAGGCTCTGTGTAAGGCCTGTAGAAAGGCCTTGGACGAGACCCCGAAAAGCCTGTTTGCCGTAACAGGCGCGGCCACACGTAACCAGCACCATGTCGGCTGTCTCCACCAGGCTGGCAGAGCAAAGATCCTGTATACTCTGCTACTGAGAGAGACTGAGAGAAGCCTCTACTAAGAGAGACAGAAAGAGAGATTACAAATACTCATCTCCTAGGCTTGTGGCAAGCAGAGAGAGAGAG
>VZRI01012183.1:1490-40593 GCA_013397515.1 Upupa epops | reverse complement strand
CCTGCAGCCAGTTCATGATCCAGGCAGTTCACATCTGCAGGGAAGGTACTGCCCTTGATCTGAAGATACCTCTGCTTTCATCCTGATTCTGCTAAACTGTTGTGATGACATGAGATCCTGATCCCCTACTGTGTCTTTAAAAAGGCCTATGGCTGTTTTTGCCACCCTTGTGAAATTCTGGAATTCAAGAGCTGGATAAGGTTGTACCAGAATGAAAGTAAAACAAGATATTTCTGTACTACTATGAAGAGGAATGCCTGAAATTAGGAACTGCCCACCCCATCATTTTCCATTCATGGTGGGACAGGCTGAGATGAATTCAACAGTCATTCTTCTCTAAATGTAAGACTTGGACTCACCACACTGGAAATGCATAGGAAAGAAAATTCACTCATCACAACTGAGCTGCCTCTTTCATGGGTTTCAGCCATGTACAACTGGTCTCCAAAATACAATTATAATATAGTAAGCAGATAATAAATAAAAGCAATTATGCTGTCTCACATCAAGGGACAAATGGATACTTGTGGTGAGGAGGAACTCTCTGGGCTAAGGATAGTAGTAGCAGGTCCTGTGCACTCTGAAAGTCATTGAGAAAAGCATCCTGAAGCTGCATCAGCATAGTTAGGAGATGATGGAAGCAGTGATGCAGAGACCTGGAATAAGGACACAGAACTGTTGGAGCGAGTCCAGATGACAACCAACAAGAATGGTTGGAGGGCTGGAGCACCATTCTGAGAAGACAGGCTGATGGGATTTGTCAGAACGCTCCAAGGAGATCTTCTAGCAGCCTTATAGAACCTGTAGAGGCTATAGGGAAGCTGGAAAGGGACTACCTATGTGGGCATCAATTCTGATACTACAAGGGATATGGTTTCAAACTAAAAAAGGTGAGACTTAGATTAGATACTGAGGGTGCTGAAGGACTGGAACAGGGTGCCCAGGGAGGTTGTGGATTCTCCCTCTCTGAAGTGTTCAAGGCCAGGCTGGATGGGGCGCTGACCTAGTCTCTGCCCATGGCAGGGTGGGGTTGGAAGTAGATGATCTCTGAGGTCCCTTCCAAACGAAACCATTCTATGAATCTGTGAAACTAGTTTGCAAAGTTCTAGCGAGACGGGGCTTCAAAATCATCTCCCAGAGTGAAAGGTACCTGGGATCCATGCAATCCAATCTTCTGGGAGAGACACATTTTCTATCATTGAACTGCTGTTTAATTCTGTCTGTGTGAGTCATTTCTCCCCTCTGCTGTTTTCCCCCATTTCACAGAACGGAGATGATAATACTTAATCAGAGAGGAGGCGGGTGGCAGAATGATCCATTCCACTTTCTGAAGTGCATGGAGATTCACAAATGAACGATGCAGTATAGACCTTGGAAACACCATCTCCACTCAACATGACATCCTTGGGGATTATTTGCTAGTAACCAAAATGCAACTCATTCTCACCGGCTTCCAGAAGCAGCACTGCAATTTCTGCTTCTCCCTGAAGATGTGACACAGTAAAAATAACTGCTGCCATGCCCATTTTTATAGACACAATCAAAAAACCCCCGATACAGAGCAGAGAAGAAAAAACATGCTCCTAATACTGCAGAAATACAGCAAGTACCAAGTTATCTCCACTGCTGATCCCTGCAGTCTGCTGGCAATAATGTGAGAGGAAACCTTTGTCTACCTTCCTGGCACACGATAGGGAAACGGTGTAATTTAAGGCAAGGAAGGTCAGTAGCAACAGCAGCGCAGAACTGAAGCAGTAATATTGCTGCCAATCGTGTGGTTCTCCTTCCGCAGAAACAGGGCTGTTTGGAAGGCTCAACTGGTATTAAGAGTAAAATCCCCTCGTCGTTATTGCTTTGATTGTGAGAGTAGGATACAAGCAACTAAGCTCCAGGATGCCACAAAATAATGCAAAAGTTAAGCTGCATTTGTCAAATCTGAAATCAAGGTGAATTATTGTGTGAGGGGAGGGTTAGTTCTGCTTTGAAACAAAATGGGGATGAGAAAGCAGAACTGTGCAAGAGGTGCCACTGGTTTCCCCAGTACTGTGTGTACCTCAGCAAATGTCATCCCCGAGAAGGGTATCAGGAGTGAAACCAACTCCCAGATTTCAGCACTGAAGCAGCACACACAGAATTACTTGGAAAGCGATGAACTGACCATGTAACATCTCCCTGTAACACAACAGGCAGACTTTCCAGAGCATGGAAATTAGACCTTAGGAAGAAATTGATCTCTATGAGGGTAGTGAGGTTGCCCAGAGAAGCTGTGGCTGCTTCCTCCCTGAAGTGTCCAAGGCCAGGCTGGATAGGGCTCTAGGCAACCTAGTCTAGTGAGAGGTGTCCCTGCCCATGGCAAGTGGTTGGAAATGGATGATCTCTGAGATCCCTTCCAACCTAAACCCTTTTATGATTTTATGATTACCCAGTAAGAGATGGCTACAAGAGACCTTCAACAACTTACGCTGCCTGATCACATGTTTAGCTGGAATAGAAATGATATGAAATTGCTAAACATACAGCAAAACTACCAACTCAGACTCCTCGTAGTGGCATAAGGCAAAAACATTTCTCTGAACTGATGAGACTTCTCATTAAGGGAGCTATAGAGGGAAACGGGAAGAAAAGCACACATGAAAGGCTTCCTACAGTCTGCAAGCTTTCTTTTTTTTTCCAAGGCTGAGAATAAATTTCACTATGCAATGAAAAACAAGGATTCCTCAAAGCCTCAAGCCTGATGAGACAAACAGGACTAGGACATTTATGGCAGCAGCAGCCCCAAGCTCTTCTCTTTGAATGTGACTGCTGCTGCAGCAAGAACAGACCTCCCCTTGCCGACGTACCATTAAATAAAGGAACTGCTATTTAAAAGCCTGCCTTTCTCACTATCCCAAATAAAAGTGGTGGGAGAGGAAACCTGACTATTGTAGCTAAGTCAGTAAAGCCCCACACTCGTCTCTAAGGAGGTGGCTGAAGAACAATATCTGGGCAGACTCACCCTGCCACATCCAGAGCTGATGGTGAACTGAAAGAGACCAGTCCTGTCCACACAAGTTAGCTGAACTGTGCATTCCCTTCTCTAACTCCCAGCAAGTACAGAGCTTCACTGCACTTCTGCTTAGAATGGACGTGAACTCTCAACATGATGGTTTGGAAATGGAAACAGAAAGCCCAAGTACAAAGAGAAGAGCCTTATTAAAAAGGCTTTTCTGTGCAATTGGTAAGGGTTTCCCATTTCTTTCAAAACCAACATATTTTTATTTGTGATAAAACAGGTGCCCAATTGACTCTGAATTGTCTCTCCAATGTGTCAATGCACAAGGCTGGGCAACCAGGAAAGCACTCTGTTTCTCCTCTGCTGCTCCCAATATTAAGAAAAAGTGGTAACAGATAACAGTAATAAAACGGATTCTTAAAATTGATGGATAAACTCAAGCATTGTATTCAGAGGTGAGGGAGCACTTCATCCCAATTAGTCATGCAATTCTAGGAGGTAACGACTTGAGAGTGGAAATGGTATGGAAATTCAAAGGGCTTGTCTTCATCACATCAAAAAGAAACGCTTTTTGTATAAAAAGCCAACATAGCTCTGCAAGCACAGAGCTGCAGTTATGCTCCAGCATATTTACCATACCCCTGAAAACAGCATGGAATCAGAGACTTATTTAAACTGGAAAAGACCTTTAGATCATCAGAATGTTGGACTCGTTAGTCTTTGAGGTCTTTTCCAACCTAAATGATTCTATGCCCGTAACACAATAAATTTGCTATGAAGGGGCTGTGAAGTCACTTCTAGCAAACACACAGAATAAGAAGAATTGCACATACAAAGCAGAAGCTTGTTTAACAAGTAAACTCATGATGGAAAACCCTCTGACAAAAGATAACCCTGCTCTTCCATCATATTCCTGACACCTTGGGCACAAGGCAATGATGGCTACATGAAAGCTTAAAAAAGACAAACAAAAACCCAATCAAACACCCAAAACCAAGCATATAAAAAAGTGTTTGTAACTAATTCTAAGTTCACAGACTGTCTACTTCACACAGACAGTGGTGCTGACAGAAGGCCAATCAAGTTCCAACCTATCAAGGGAAACATGTTCCCACATCTGTTACACATCAATATGTTGGCCTCTTCCCTGTTGTACCCTTTCTCTCCTAAATCCACAGAGAAACCAGCATGAACCATATCTCCACAAGAGCCAGGAAGAGCGACAGGAGCAGTGGGGGAGGTAGATATTCTCAGCATTTATAAAGAGCAGTATAAAGGCAGGCAGCCACTTCTACTGCACAACCACTCATTTTACTCCTACAACTCTTCCTACTAACTGTTGCGGCATTGCAGATCCTGAAACCTAAGGCCTGCAGTCACAAGCTCTTGGCTCTGGAAGTGGACACTTGCTCTGCATTTGCTTAGGCATCCTCCTTGATGTCCCCTCCCATAAGCAGAACACTGAGAAATAAGCCTTTCATGACAGGATTGCTTACTTCTCACTTCTTACTCAGACACACAGTTATCAGTAATTACCTAAAAAACTCACTCTTACCTCTAATTACCCCTTTTCTTCATTGGAACATTACAAAGGCTGCATACAGGTTATAGCTCCTGCCTCTCCAAAGGCCTTCTGTGAGGTGCTTCATCAAGAACATCCTCTGGTTACCATTTGAAATGCAGACCATGCTGTTTCAATTCACAAGAGAGGAGCTGTCACCGAAAACTAATTTTGCTTTAAATAGGCTGACTAGCATCCCATCTGTAAGCAAAACCTGCAGGAGAAACACTGCAAACAGGAACCTGGGATGTCTACAGATTTTTTTGGTCCCGCCACCCTTGCTATCTAAGCAGCTCTCAGTTCCCTTTCCCTCACATGGACCTCCTGTTAAAACCAAATATTTAAAATTCTCACGCAAAGAAATTATGTGTGTGATGACTAGTGGAAAAGACACCTTTGTTTCATGTCACTAGATTTTACTAGTCCTGAACAGCAAAAGAACTGTAAAAAAAATCCCACAAAAATCACACTCAGCCCACATTAGCCCCAGCTTAACGTACGCTGCCTCCTCTGCTATCACAATGAAGCACTCTAAATTCAACTCTCAATTAAAAGAAACAAACATTAAGATGAGGGAATTGTGAATTCATCATAGCACACATTCTAAAGCAATGGCTGCCCATCTTTCATATCTAACTGGTTCTGAACGGGGCTGGAATTACATTGGTTGCTCAAGAGCCAGGAGATGTTCATCTACAGCTTTCCTTGACTTCTCTGAAAACATGAGTGGTACCCACCACTATGACACCTCCATTTAGGACGACTCACCTTAGCAATAGCCCCCTTCTGCATCCCGACAAACTGCACAGACCTCCTTTAAAAGATGTGAATTTATCCTTATATAAACCAAACTGCAAATAATTTTTTTCCTCTTTTGTGGAAGAGTTCATGAGCTCAGACCCTATCAGAACTCAGCTGGACTTGCTGAGGCAAAGGTGATTAACTCTCTGTGGAAATAACACTGTTGTTATCTAACCACAACCACCTACAGTGTTTTCTCCCACTACAAGTTGTCTTATATTTTTAACTCTTTGGGCTACAGCCTCAAAGTCAGTCAGAGTGGCAGAACAAAAATCAACCTGCAGAAGCACACTCTTTCAACACAACTCAAATGGAGTATCTGCTACTCACAGAAAAGGGAATCAGTGGCTGGGTAGGGTGCAACCTGCTCAGGAAACACTGAACAGTTGGCACTGCTTGGTGGTGCCTTTATCCGAGATCAGCACCACACTGTGCGGCTGCCTAGCATCCTCCAATGGCTTTGTGAACGTTAATCAGTCTCTAGAAGGACATTAGTTAGCATAAACTCTTCAGACAACAACCAACCTCTTGAAAAGTGAGAAGAGAATCAAATTAATTGAAGCCCAGACTCAACAAGAGAAGCTGTACGAAGGACATGTTTCCAAGTGGCACATTCAGCTATGCTCGTGGAGTTTTGCACTTCATACACTAATACAAACTGAGCTCTTTTGATGCTAGGGCTGCCAAAGCGTCTTTCTGGATAGACAAAATTACTGTCATCAAAAATCATGGTTTAGAAATGTTTAATTGGGCTGTAGAGTCACTCTGCTTTATGTTATTGCTCTTCTTTATAGGCTGAAATGTTAAATCACCATTTCAGTCACACCACTGTAGGAAATAAAGAATAAAATGTTAAAACATTGTTATACTTGTCTGGGAAAGCAAGCCTCTTGCTTCAAAATATTTTAGTGAGTCCAAACATTTTTAAGTTCATCACTGCTCTATGTTCAGGGGCGTTTTCATTGTGTATTAATAGACATAAATCATTATAACCCTAACCCTCTTCATTTATAAAACAGCTTAAAGAATCACCTAGTTCAGAGATAAGTGAAGTAGTACAGTGCTCTGCTCATGATGCTTGGTGTAAAAAGACCTGGAGTAAAAATCAACACATGGGAGACTGGGGAGAAAGCAGGCTCAGAAAACGCATTAAGATTTCCTGGTATGTCATCCTTGCAAACTAAGAGAATCAGGACAATAAGGAGGCAAATCGGTCTAAATGAGAATGTTTCTGGTGTTAATAACTGCAGAGCATTCCCTTGCAACTTGTTCCATGGCTTATCTTAGTCTCTGGCTTTGTTGTTGTCATTGTCATTTGATACACACTTCCTCTTTTGTATTGTAAATCTGCAATTTGTTTTGTCTTTGTTGACTACAAGGATGAAATAAAGTAATTTCTATAGCATGCCTTGAGGCTCCTCAAGACGGTTCTAGCTTTTCTTTCACTTTTTTCCACCCTGACCATAAGTAATTGTCTTAATTTTTTTTATCAAGGGTCTTATTTTCTCAAGTGCATAATCATTCTCTCTCAAAGCATGTCTGTATGCGTAAGGGTTACAGAAGAGTGACATACAGAGAAGAAAATAATGATCTCTCAGAACTAATGAAAACAAAAAAAAGAAAGGCAAAAGGCTTCAGCTGAAATTTCTCTGTTGCACTTGGCTTTATTTGAAAAAGGAGCTAAACTAACCTGCTTAGAAATTCTCCCTGATTGCTCCCATTGTAGACACTTGGTAATTTAAGGCAGGAAATTGCTCAGTCATCTCAGACAAGGCTTCTCCTTGCTTCTGCATTTCAGTTATCCAAATTTCGGATCATTGCTTGGCTGGTTTTTCACAAAGTATTATCCCAGCCACGTCTCAAGGGACATGGCATATGAAACAAGTAAACTACTGGCCTTGGTTTTTGTGAAAATAAGCCATTTCATAGCACAGGCTAAACAATACGAAGTCATCTGAAAAAATAAAATGCCATCCTGCCCTCGGCAAACATTATTCAGTTCTCCCTTGACTGAACCTGAACAGCTGTGACATCTGTATGTGAAGGTTCTTAGCATCTATTTAAAAACTGCGTAGTAATACATCTGGAGAAGGAAAGTGTTTCCCAGATAACATTTCCAAACAAGCCCACAAGAAACAACTGACAGTTCCAATGGCTGTTTTTGAGAAACAGCTGAATTTCTCCATCTCCAAAGAGACAGATTAGAAACGGTGCTTTCAAAATTACCAGGGCGAAAGAAGCAATGGATTGATTTTATGAGAAACATAAACATCGATCCCTTACCATTTAAACTTGATAAAAGTAGTAGAAATATTGCCTAGGATAGATTAAAATTCAGCAACAAGAAAACTTTCCGAGCAAGGAATTAAGGCGAGACTGAATCGAAGCCACTAAAGCTCTGTGGGTTTGGCATTTGGGTTGCCTGTGTTTGTTTGGAGTCTTTTAAACCTGGAGCCCAACATGGTTCATGATTTGGGAATTTCTGCTGAGCCCTAACTGGCACAGAGTGTAAAATGGCAACTGGTGTTGGCAGCAACAATTCCTAAGCCCAGCGACTAGGAAGTCCTGCAGCAATGGACCTTGTTCTTGTCACGCTGACCATTCAGTCCCGGAGTCTGAGCTTTCGATGTTTAAACACCTAAACCAGCCACTGTTCCTTCCTGCTTTCATAAACACTTCAAGATTTAAAGAAGGTTAGGTCTTTGTAGCTCCCACCACACGAGGGTACCCCGATTATGTGCCAAACTGGCTTCTATAAAATCTGCACTCTGTTAATCGTCCCCTTTTTGAAACCATGCCCCTGCCTTCACCATAACAGGACCTTCCTTCTCGATCTCAGGAAGTCCTCTCTCACTGCCCTACATGCAAGTAAGGTTGATTTTTTACTAAATTTATTAGTGATGAGAATATGGTCAGCACAAGGCTTACGCTTTCAAAAGGGATGAGGGAAAGATGAACTGGGCTATAGTCAGGGCTGTTCTCAACAGCAGGCAAAGCTTCAGAGCAAACGCTGAATGAAAGGAAGTAAAAATAAATGGAGCCAGATAAAGACTGGAATAAATATTGCACAGGCTTACCAAGAAGAGATCAAGTCTGATTCCTCTAATCTTCTTTGACAAAATAACTACCGTTTCTCATGGATGAAATGTGGTGGACTTTATCTGCACAGCAGACAGATTAGTTCTCCTACACCTGACTTGTTTTAAGAAAAATAATTTGATGGAACACCGTGTGGCAGACAGAAAGGCAGTAATTCAGCTAGAGAAAATGGGATTCAGTACAAGAATTGGTGAGGCAGCTGAGATGTTGGCCTCATATGGAAATGGCTAAAAAGAAAGGGGAACTATTGAGCTACAAGTGGTACCACCGGAATTTCTCAAAAGGCAGACTCACACTGAGGATTTTCATTGAAGGTGCTGGCATAAAACCTAGGGAGTATCTCCTTCAAATCTGCTCAAGTCCAGCGCTGGTGGCACTGCTGATGGTACCCCAAGAAATGACTGGAGCGTCATAAAGGAAGGACTTTGTGACCTAGAGAAACTGGAATGGCATTATTCTGAATAGCATGAAACATTTTGAGTAATAAAAACCCTCATTCTAATCAAAAATCTCCAGTTAGTAAAAAATACAGAGATATTGCTGCAATGAATGCCCCAAGAAAAGCAACAGTAACCCCAAAACACCATCAGGGAGAGGTTTCTAGCACAGGGAGTTATGTATCAAGAACACAGCACAAAGCACCAGCAGGACACAGACAGGACTAACACCTGCAGTTAGTTCTGGCCACCCATACACAAGACGCGGGGACTTGAGGAGAAGGGAGGACTCCAAAAATGTTCAGTGAATCATTAGACCTAGGCCAGCCACCCATTAGTCACCAGCTATTGTAGAACTTCTGCATTATTTTTTCCACCTTCATTTGACTGATGTAGATTTAATGAACACACGTTGACCTTAAAGGCACACATGAAAACACTCAGCATTTCAAAAAGTTACTCTTTTTGCACAACAACAGGTTTTCGTTTTTACTTAAAACTTCATAATTCTTTACTGGAAGAAATGTAAATGGCACTAACAATGGTGTTACATCACTGGCCAGAGCAAGCATTAGAGAACTCTAGGAAGAACAACTCCAGGTCCCAGAATAGGCTGGGGACTAACCTGTTGGAGACCAGTGTAGGACAAAGGGACCTGAGGGTCCTGGTGGCCAGCAGGATGACCAGGAGCCAGCGATGGCATCCTGAGATGGATTAGAAGATTAGAAGGGGGGTGGTTAGTAGATCAAGAGAAGTTCTCCATCCCCTCTTCTCTGCCCTGGTGAGACCACATCTGGAATATTGTGTTCAGTTCTGCGCCCCTCTGTCCCAGAAGGACACAGAACTGCTTGAGAGAGTCCAGCACAGAGCCACAGAGATGATGAAGTGGAGCATCTGCCTGATCAGGAAAGGCTGAGAGCTGGATCTCTTTAGCTTGGAAAAAAGGAGACTGAGGGGTGGCTTCATTAATGTTGATCGATATGGAAAGGACAGGTGTCAGGAGGAAGGAGCCAAGCTGCTATTTAAACATTTCCTATGAAAGTGCCATTATTTAAAGGCTTCCAATGTTTAGAAATCCACATTGTGTTCTCAGCTGAAGTGGCTGGAATTCCAGGTAAAGCCCTTCAGACTTTTGCAGCAAAGACTACACCTCCCTCTGCAAGACCATTACTGCCAAGATGGACCCAAACCATCATCTTCAGTAACTTCCGCTCGACAGCTATGCACTAGGATGAATCAACTGAGAGTCAAGTGATTTAGGGTCTTTTGGTAATGTAAGAGTCATCCCACACGATCCAGTTTCCTCAAATACACAACAGGGATAGCATTTCCTTTCCTCCTTTGAGAGTGGTTGTTTAGATGTTTTAATATTCATCACTTCTCATGATAAATCTACCAGTATGTTAGAAACAACTTTGCCCTGGGCACTCATCATTCCATTTTGCCTTGACAGGAGGAGGAACACTCAGCTCTTCTAACAAATGGACTCTGCTGCTCCAGCAAGGTGGTATAAAAGTCAACTCCATCTTTGACTCCCACGGATAAACAAAGAACAGGCTTTGAAAATGAGGCACAACGTTTATCATTATTAAACAGATTAGGCAGTATTACTGAATGGCTGACTGCGATTTCCTTATTGAAGAGCTCACCTCTCTGAGAAATCCCTGCAGAAAGCTTTACATTTGAACACCACAGATTGGTGCTTTTTTTTCAGGCAAATCTCAAAAGGTGCAGAAAAATGTTAAGCACAGTCATGCACTGCATAATGATGGGTCCTGCCAGATCTGATGCTGAATCTACCAGAACCAAGATTTTTTAATCATACTGTAAAGGTATGGTTCCCTGGCTAAAACCTTTGCCCACCTGCTGCTCAACAATGCTGCTGCTGAGGGTCATTACAGGTCTCAATTTGCCCTAAACCTCTTGTCTCCTCAAATTTCAAGGCAGGGAAATCAACCTTAGAAAGACAGGGCATAGAAACCTGGGTTTTTAAAAGATCATGTAAAGAAATCTGAACATTTCCAGAAGAGCTTCAAGGGGAGAAAACTATCACTGTCCAAAGGCAGAGCCAAGCAAAGTGGTCCAGCACAAGCCTATGTGATAAATCTCCCTATTATATACCCACATCTTAATGAGAAGTGGTTTGGCTACAAAAGATTTACTGCAGATAGAAATAAAACCCCAAAATCAAAACCTTGTATCAGAAGAAATTATTATTATTGTTGTGAAAAATCCTCTAAGCCATTTTTAGTTATGAATGGTCCTGATCTCCACTTTACATGAGTCACGGTGGAGATGCTCTATTAATTCGCCTCCAATATGGTACATTTTACCATACGAGTCAGGCATTAATGACTAAAGCCTCAGCATTATGACACAGACTAAGAAGGGTGAGTGTTTGGGTGTGCACTCCTCTCTTTCATTATTGACTTTTCAAACTGGCATCTTCCAACCTTTCACATGTCTAATACGCGAGGCAGAGGAAGAGCTGTGTGAGTCCATGGTCTTAGACAGAATCACAGAATGTTGGGGATTGGAAGGGAACTTGAAAGATCACCCAGTCCAATCCCCCTGCCACAGCAGGATCATCTAGATCCAGTCGCACAGGAACATGTCCAGGAGGGTTATAAACGTCTTCACAGAAGGAGACTCTACAACCTCCCTGGGCAGCCTGTGCCAGTGCTGTCACTATCACCAGGAAGAAGTTTCTTCTCATGTTTATGTGGAACCTCCTCTGTTCCAGCTAACACCCACTGCCCCTTGTCCTATCAATGGATGACACTGAGCAGAGCCTGGCTCCTTCCTTCTGACACCCACCCTTTCCATATCGATCAACATTAATGAGACCACTGCTCAGTCTCCTTTTTTCCAAGCTGAAGAGACCCAGCTCCTTCCACCTTTCCTCATCAGGGAGATGCTCCACTCCCTTCAACATCTTTGTAGCTCTGCACTGGACTCTCTCAAGCAGTTCTGTGTCCTTCTGGAACTCGGACCAACTGGTATTTGTCATATATTAAGAACCAACCTCCAGGCTTAAGGAAGAACTTACATGCTTGTGAGATTGTTCTTCCTGTTTCTGATATAGTGGGGAAAATGTGATGAACTTTGCATTAACAGCTACTCTTATTATTTTGGAAAAACCTTTCCCTCATGATGTCCTTCAGCCTGGAGAAAATCTATCAGTCTTACCTCTTTTAGAAAAACATCTAAAAAGTACCATCTTATATGTGAAGAACACGAAAACCAAGTATCTGCCAATATCCTGGAATAAGCCCTTCCTCAACTTGACTGAGAAGAGCTTGACTACCTTCAAACAGAGACTGAGAACTGGCTGTGCTTGACTCTTCTGCAGTTTTTCCTACTTTCAATTCATATTTCATGCCCAAATATTGTTCAAAAGCTAAATATTTAGCAGTTCCCTTTACTGAATTGCATTGATCCTACCAAGATTTCTTTAAAGTGACAGAAGGTTCCCCCAAAATGACACATATCACGTAGTTTGAAATGAACTGCAAAGACCCTCAAGAACACAAAATCCACGCCACACCATGACAGCTCTAGATTAAATTAAACCAAAGCAGGGATTCAATATGTATTTATAATATCTGCTTCCTAAGAATAAGAATAAAAATAATATAATAATAATAATAATAATATAATAATACCTATAATATTAATATAATAATAATACCAATATGTATTCATGATACCAGAAATAAGTAAAATAATAAGAATTCACAGTGTCCCTTATTCCCATGATAAATCTGAATCCAGAAGACAAATTTTGTGGTACAAATTCAATGTGGGTGGACAGGGGAAGCAGTTAGAGGGAGGTGGTTTGTGTGTGTTTGGTTGTTTTTTCTTTTCAACCTTTCTTCCTCCGCTGTAGAAAATAGTTATTTGTGTCCTTATTGGGCATGAGCCATTCTTATGACTCAAACCCACCTGCTTCAGAAACTGGGGAAAAAAAGAAAGAACGGAAAATAAATTACACTGCTCTTCTAGCAGGCATAACAGAATTATTCACAGAGAAAGGTAGATTAGTGCCTGACACGCTTATTAGGAAGAAACACCAAATGGTGTGTGTGGGTATTGATGGTCAGGGACCTGAAACATCAAAACAACCCAATTTAATTATAAAACAACACTAGACAAAGGGAAGGCAAGAAACACTCTCCAGTCCTACCAGCATTAGCATATCTCAAGACAGAGAATATCCTGCAAATATTTCCAGAGGAAATGTCTTCTAATTAATTTGAAGAGTGAGTAACTGAAGCCAAAGAGTCTATTCACATAAAAACTTTGTTCTTGCACATCCATTCCAATGGATAGGTGCTAGAGATGTCTGGTAATGGTGTTTGAAGGACAGCATTAATATGCTGCTTTATGTACCGGCTTCTCTCCCCTCTGAATATTCAGTTTTGATTAAGTATCTTGTAAAGGCTAAAGAACACAACAGACAGATATGTGAAGCCCTGCATTTCTAATACTGCCTTTGGAGGTCTGTCTCAAATGTGTGGGACTAATTGTACCAACCCATGGGAATCACAGAACTACTGAGGTTGGAAACGACCTTCAAGACCATCAAGTCCAATCATTAACCCAACTGTCCCAAGGCCACCGCTAAACCATGTCCTTAAGCTCCTGATCTCCATGACATTGAAACAACCCCAGGAATGGCGATTCACCAGCTCCCTTATATTTGGATTAATTTATTCATGAAGGATACAGTTCCTCTACAAAAGAGGTCTGCAGAGAAAGGATTAAATTCTATAGAGAGTAAATGGTATTTAATTAACAAATGAAAATGAAGTTAAAGAGTAACTTCTGAGAACAACACAGATTATGATTTGAATAGAATTGTCCTGGACATCATTTCAGGGGAAAAATTACTTAAATTTACTTGTTTACTGCCCCTGGATTTATTTTCCATGGATTATTTTCCCTTTTATTTAAAAAAAAAAAAGAAAGACTCTTTATCTAATGTTTCTTTTCTTTTTTTCAAACTTTTTTAGATCTCTTCTACAGGGGATAAAATAAAATCAAAAAAGTGAAGGAGATTTCCCTGAGCCCTTTTCATTGGTTGACTTAATATCAATAACTCAGTAAACTTCTGGTGTTAACTGGATAAATAGGAACGATACTGTGATTTCAGTCAGAATAGTGGAAAGGATGTCGGGGAGAAAAGGGAGATTGTTTTCACAGCCTAAAAGCACAGGAAACAAATATTTTAGTTGCCTGTAATTACCTAATTGCCATCTGCTGAAGACTACACACGTCAGGGTGGCTGGATTGGGAGTTTTGTTTGTTGGCTTGTGTTTGTGGTTGGATTTTTTTTTCCCTGGTTTGGTTTTTTGAAATGTTTTAAAAGCAAACAAAGGGCAGATTTTCTTCTGGACCTGGAAGCTTGTTGTGATGTGAAGCAGTATCAGAGAAAGCTCAGGAGCTGTTAGTGATGGAAGAAAGGATGTGAGAAGTCTCAGCATCCTGTAAGCAACCCAGCCTGTGTCTGAGAGGAAGGTAAGAGCACAAAAGCTGCTAAGAGTTGTTTGTCAATATGTAGCCTTAAGCGCAAGCTGTGTGAAGAGCTTATTTATCACAGCTTGACCTGGACTAGAAACTTCACCAAAGTATACTTTTCTATATAAAAAATCACAAACAAGACAAACTGTGTATGTTGAGGATCTGTCATGAACATCAGTGTGGGAAATCTGCTCCCTAGATCTTATTTCCAGAATGAGAACCACCTCTTCTCACAGAAAAAGGTCTCTTGCACTTCACATCTCCTTAAGGACTCAACCAAGTCTTGTGCTTCTCATGGGTTGGTTCTTGGAAGTCTGAATGGGGTTCAGCTGCTACCTTGTCATCCGAGGAGAACTGACTATCAGGCCAGTTCTTCTAGACTTGATTTTATCCAGTGTTGCTCAGGCTTATTACTGTATTTGCAAGACTTCTCATCAATAATTTTTGCCATTTCAGACTTACAAGGGTGTTAAACTGCCATGACCCTACATGATCTTATATGGATGCAATATATAGGCTGAGCCCTGTGCTTTTTCCCCAAAGGAATCCACACATTCTTCGATGATGCACCAAATTCTGGGGTAAAACCTTGTCTTTTATGTTCCACCACTTGGAAATTGAAGCAAAAATGAGGAAGCCCCAGAGACACAATTATTTCTTGCTATCAAGTGTTCAGATACACATCTTCCTTTTCCTAGAATTACTATGTTAAACCTTTCATAACAAAAAACACACATCTTATAGGTGGTACTCTTACAGAGGGCTGATGCAAGTGATACCAAGCAACTCACTGCACCCAGCAACTGTCAATATTGCATTGACATCCATTGGAGACAATAACTGACAATGCCTCAATCAATTGACCTAAGGGAAATAAAATCATTGTGTGTTGGTACAGTACCAGAGGATCAATACCTCCTTCAAACACAAACATCTCTGCCTGGCTTTGATGTTAATTACCCACAAATGTCTCCACATTGATATGTTAGTGGAAGACCATCATCCACTGACAGCATTTAATAACTCTGCCATTCCCCAATTAACTTTTAACTGTGCTGGCTCTACTTCTCTTGACAGCCTTCACTTCAGGACATCTCTCAGTTCCATCCCTTCCCACACAAAAGACTTACAATATTTGTACTTCATGCACTTTCCTCATCACCTTCTTTTTTGCTGAAAACCGTGTCCATCAGACCTGGAGGCTCATGCAATCGAGCTCACAGTCAGGGTGGATGATAAATGCCAGGAATTCCACTAGGAAATCAAGTTTTCTGCCTTCATGTGCACTTTGTAGCTAACAGGGAGCCATTCATGTCACCTACTGTCAGTGGTTACACAATACATGCCAGCAGTGCTCTTTGGTCTGTGATAGCATCGACATGAAGCGTTCACAGGGGAAACAAGCATTATGAAAGATATGATTTAGTTTTCCAGAAGGATCAATGGGACTACTTTTCTTCTTGTGGATTTAGGTCTCCATTTAAATCCCCCAGGATCCCACATAGATCTGCCGATTTCTAATAAAACAGGAGACTGCTGCAAAGCTGCCCTTTGCAGTGAACAAAGAAGCCTAGTGTATTCAGAAAGCTGTTTTCTCTTAAGTTTTTGTAATTTCAAATCTCCCTTTGTTAAAGTGGTTTGAAAACAAATCACGTGCTCAATTTATGGGGAAAGACAGGCACACATATCCAATCTAATCACATCTGGTTCGTTTTCTTAAGTAAGTAGACTGGAAATAACAGTTTGTCTTTCTAAGTGTGGAATAAATTCATAAAAATAAAAGAAACTCCAAATGCTGAAATACAAAAAACATAAAGAAAACATATAGGATTCTATTAAAAAAATCAAGGAGTTAAAGCAGCCTCATATCTTAAAAGCAAACAAAACAAGTAGCAGGAGAAATGGATTTGTGTTGTACGTCTAAAATATCACCACATGGAGTGGAGTTGATTATGAAATGCCAGTGAAGCAGACACAGTTGATAAAAATCATCAGTCTTGGAATTGCTTCTATGAGCTTTCACAGAGGCTGGTAAATGCAACAACATCAATACTCACTATGAAAACCAGCACCTTTCTGACAACATTTCTTCTGTGTAATTCAGATTCTCCCTCTCCCAACACCTCAGAGACAAACAATCAAACCCTTAACCGGCTAAGTGGTCCTTAAATTTTCCTGAGCTGAAACAAAGTCTATATGCACCTCTGTTGCCGAGCCTGTAAAATAAAACTCTGACATCTCTACTTCTATTTTCCTTCATTACTATGTGGGACAACACCTAACACACCCTAAGGAAGACTTTCATAGAGCACTGTTTTGAGAGATAGCTCTTCTGTAATGTTCAGCCAAGTTACTTTCAAAACATTCACTGTATTTTTCCAGAATTCCAGTTTGAATTTTCCTTACTGGCACCTTAGCATCTAGCCTGAATCTCATTTTATTGCTGCATAAAATTATTAGATAGGCATTTGGTCTTTTTTTTTTTCTCAGACCCTCACAATAAAACAGAAAAGAATCAATTCATTAAAATGCATGGAAGTTGCACAGAATCCCAAATAAATTGCTAACACCCCTCTCAAGCCTTTCTTATTTGTATTCTCACTACGTACAAATTTAAACAATTCAGTTGTTGGCTTAATTACCATTTCTCATAAGAAGACAATTAAAATGGAAACAGAATAGGGGAGCAGCTCTAAACAGTCTGAGCTGATTCATTTGAACAAGCCCAAAAAAGACATGAATCACTTCTTTACTAAAGATTTTAAAATAGTAAGAGTTACTTGGCAAAAGAGTAACACACAGAACCACGTATCAAAGGTAGCCTGTGCACATCCACACTTCTCTGTCAGAAGGATAAGCAATGAATGACACATTTAATGATGACAGCAGTCTGATGAATTAATGTGCCTGTTGACTACACTGATGATGCTCCTGTTTTAGAGTGAACATCCTCAATCTGCAGGAAAGATGCCAAATGTTGGTAGCTCTAGGTTATATGGGGAGTAACAAAGCATGCCAATGCCCCGATAAGCGTTTTCCTAGGGCAGAGCAGTTGGGAAGAGGTTGTAGAGTTAACCTCTATACCACTTTTTCTGCATATGAATCATAGAATCATTAAGGTTGGAAGAGAACACCAAGATCATCAAGTCCAACCATCAACCCAATGCCACCCTGCCCACTAAACCACGTTTCTAAGCACCACATCTACACTTTCTTTTAAGACCTCCAGGGACAGTGATTCCATCATCTCCCTGGAGAACCTGTTCCAATCCCTGACCACTCTTTCAGTAAAGAAACTCTTCCCAAAGTCCAGTCTAAATCTAGCCTAGTGCCACTTGAGGCTGTTTACTCTCATGTATATGCTTTGTTGATTCCTTTGCCATTAAGTGCAAGAGATTGTCCTGTGCATCGTTTCTGTTCACATCACCTCTTGTTTTAGCCCATGATAAAGGCAAGGTGCACCAGTTGCCACCACACACTAATAAGTGGCAGAACTTGGCCTGTAGTGGTTTACCCCTTAAAATGTATGACTTGATATAATAAAGTAGAAGGATGTTTGTGGGTGCCAGTAGTGAGCTCTAAAGACCAAAATAAACCAGGGAGGGGGTTGAATCACCATCCCTGGACAGGTTTAGGAGTCATGTAGATCTGGAGCTTAGGGACAGGGTTTAGCAGTGGCCTTTGGACAGCTAGGTTAGTGGTTGGACTTGATGATCTTAAAGAGTTTTTCCAACCTAAACAATTCTATGATCCTTGTACTGAAAGAGTATTTTCAAAACGAGTGATTAAATTCAGTGTGTAACATGTGAGCACTAAAGAAGATGTACTGAGGAGCAATAGCCAAGCAATGTAATAATACATTATGTTTTGTCAAGCTCTTCTACGTAACCTAAGATGAAGTTAAATAAATGACTTCAAATTTAATGATGCAGCCCATGGGGTTATCTTACAAATGTTCCAAGTACAGAATACCTACAAGTTCATGGCCTGTTGTTACAGTTTAGTATTTTCTCAGTAATGATGAACAATTATCTTTCATGTAATGTTGGCTCTTCAAAGCACATCTAACAAGAAGACATGAGAGGAAACTCAAGTGGACTGTGATTTCATGGGAACCAAGGGTCACATTAGTCACTATTTTCCTCTACGTTTTCTAAACCATCTTGAAAAACACTATATTTTTAAACCATTTCCTCCCTAATTATAGATACATGGGCAATTTTGCAGATCCCTGACTGTCAGCATTGCTTAAATTCAGACACAAAAAATCACATTCCCTAAATAAGATTTTGATCATTAGACATTAATGACAGGTGCAGTTTTAAGGGCATCTCCATCTCAGCTTACTCTGCATAGTCACTGGACGATTCTGGATACTAAAGAAATTTGCCTCTGCTAAAGTGAGGTCAGTTGTAGTTGCACATAGCAGTATAGTAATGGGTTAGGTTGGAAGGAAACTTAAAGATCATCTAGTTCCAACCCATTGCCATGGGCAGGGCCACCTCTCACTAGATCAGGCTGCCCAAAGCCCCATCCAACCTTGAACATTTTCAAGGAATGGAACATCCACATCCTCCCTGGGCAACCTGTTCAGTGCCTCAGCACCCTCCCAGTGAGCAACTTCTTCCTAATTTCTAATCTAGATCTACTTTCTTCCAGCTGTAAGCCATTAGCTCTCATTCTATTACTACAAGCCCTTCTAAAACCTCCTTTCTTGTAGGAACCCTTGAAGCGCAGTTGTCTTAACTCGGTTGGACATGCTGCCTTTGCTGAATCAGAGTTTCTTTTAGCAGAGCAGATTAGCAGAGATGCTTTTCACATTCACACCAGAAAGCAAACACAGCAGCTTCAGGGAATTTGCTTCCCTAACTAGTTAGGAGAGTTCTTAGATCAGAAAAAAACATCCTCTATAAGAAAAGGAGATGAAATTAAGCATGAACCAGCAAAAATTCCCTCCTCTCCTGCCTTTAAAAATGCAGCATATTTGCAGTTGTTTTATCTCATTTCAGCTCGAGACTTGATTAAATTATTCAGGGTAGTATCACCACACCGAGACCAAGTCATTATTCAGTTCTTTCCCTTGCACAATGTCTCTGAAGGGATAAATAATATCCAAACACACAAATGCAACCATGTGAAAAAGTATGGAAAAGAACTATTACAATGGTGACTCTCTACTATCAATATAACAGACTGATCTAGAGTCAGTCTTCTAGTCTTCTACAGCCCAGCAACCAGATGGCACATGCTGACACCACTCTGTAACATGTACAGCTCCAGTCTCAAGTATTTACTATGAAACAATCACCACTGTCCAGGGACTCTCTTTAATTCACCGTAACCAGTTCTGTACCCTTACTCGGCCTCATCTCCCTTGGCACTAACAATTCACAGGACACTGGGAGACTTTTAGCACTGGTCCTGAGAGACTTCGGACTAACTGGATGAGATGGCTTTAACTCCACTAATCAATAACTGGGAAGACTTCACATAAAATATTAAAAGCTTCCAAAAGAGGAAGAAATCATAGTATGGGCTACAAGAACTTTTAGGCAACCATTAACCTTCACTGCAGCTCTCATAAATGTGCCTCGATTCATGGAAAGCCAGACTAGAAGCAGGACCCCAACAACCAGGATTTAATTTAAAGAATCTTTTACAACACCTGCCACAGCAACATCTGGCTCCCAATGCTGAGTGCCAGCTCCAGACAGGCTGTAAACCTGCCACTGCAACGGCATACATGGAAAAATTAAATTTCATTAGTGAAATGGGGTTTGTGAGCTCAAGCTGGCAACTGTATGTCATTTAATAAAGCAGAAGGACCCTACAAACATTAAACATTAGGAAGACTAAACCTGCTTTAATACAAAATAGCTCTTGCCCTTTGCCATCTTAGCCACAGTTGCATTAGTTACGGATCGGGCTGTACCACGCTCACACATGCTCCTCTCTCCTCTTGTGAATGGTACAGGTCAATATCATTGCTGCTCACAAAGTTTATCACATTTTTTCCTTTTCTAGCCACTAGGCATCTATCAGACTCATTTGCATACAACACAAAAGGTCAAATTGCTTGGCAGAAAAAGCCTCTTAATTAAAAGGGTTATCAGGCATTGAACAAGCTGTCCAGGGAAGGGGATGAACCACCATCCCTGTACATGTTGAGAAGTCATGGAGATCTGGAGCTTAGGGAATGAGTTTAGTGGTGGCCTTGGGCCAGCAAGTTAATAATTTGATTATCTGGAAGGTCTTCTCCAACCTAAATAATTCTATAATTCTGTAAGGTAGGAAAGAAAGGCAGAAAACTTTATCATTTAATGGAACACTGACTTCTTTGAATTGTTCCATGCAGTCAGCATCCATTTATGTGATATACTTCAAACCTTCCTTCTGGTTCTGTTCTCCCTGTAATCCTTCCTCCGTACAACACAGTGCTCACTCAGTCCTTGGGATATTCCCATCTGTTCCAGGGAGGCCACAACATCCTCTAGTCAAGATGAATGGAGATACTAACAGGCTCGTGCGTTTTCCTGCGAAGTGATGTTTCAGCACAATGATTTAAATTTGGTACACGAGTGATATTTCACCTCCAGGAGCAATGAATCCATCATATTTAATGCCATCAGAGTTACATTTTTCCCACATGAAGAAAAAAAATAGCTTTTAAACCTAATGTATTTCAGAGAGTCACCATTTCTCACAAGCAGAGAAATCTCCACCGACCGAGTACATTGATCTTGGCTTTCAGAAGTTAATTTCTGGGGCTTCCACCTGGGTGGTAAAGAGTAGCCAAGGCCTTGTTTTTTGACAAGGTGATTCAACACTGTGAAAACCGAGTCCCATGGACTTTGGTTTTAGTGTGCTCCAGAACTGAAGCTTTCAAAGCTACCTGTCACTGCTGGGCAAAGCCTCAGCCACTGGCTAATCTAATCTTGAGCTATTTCTGCTGTGATATATCCAGTGCCTGCCTGTAACTGAGGTACCTAAGTTTTAATTCCATTTGAGAAAAGAAACACTGCTTCCAGCACATGCAACCGCAGATGAAATCTTCTCAGGAAAACCAAGTGTGACCTTCTGCAAGATGAAGCACAGAATACTTTAGATTGAAAAAGACCTTCAAGATCATCAAGTTCAACCATTAACCCAAGTGTCCCAAGGCCACCGCTAAGCCCTGTCCCTAAACTCCACATCTATACGACATTTAAACATGTCTAGAGATGGTGATTCAACCCCCTCCTCTCTGAACAGCCTGTTCCAAGGCCTCATGACCCTTTCAGTAAAGAAGGTTTTCCTAACATCTAACCTAAACTTTTCCTGACAGAATCAGAATCATTCAGGCTGGAAAAGACCCTTGAGATCCTGAAGTCCAATCCATAACCCTAATGTACCACATTCAACACTAGACCCTACCTTTAATCATCACATCTAAATGAACTTTTAACACATGCAAAACTAAAATAGCACTGATAGCCATCACTCATTTCTGACACACACAAGACAGAGTTCTAAGTTTTTTGGAGGAATCAATGCCATACAGGCCATACTTTTTTTCATCATCTCGGTAAACACAACCTTGATCTGACCTTAGAAACTCGAGCTTTAACATATGACAGCAGATTAAAGAGGTTTGAATAGAAAGATAATGCATTTGGAGAAATGTGCGTAGGCTGTTCATCAGCATTAAAGGTTTGTCACTAAATAGATTCTTCTCCATCTGAAAAACATCATCAGCTTTTAATTTATCCCAAATAAGCCTGGATATAAATCTTGAAGACCACAAGATTCAAAACACCATCAATCTGTTCCAGGTGAATGGCACTCTTGAGATTTCTGATCAGGCTGTAATAAAAGCCTGTGGCACTTCAGAAACACAGGTGGCAAAGGGGGGGCAGGAGGGGGGTGGAAATGCGGTCTGGCTCCTGGGAATTCTCAACTCATAGCTCACATCAGCTTTCAAATGTCTAAGCAATAAAAGGGAAGTCAGAGAACAGAAGTCCTATTGCTGTATGATTCTCCTCATTTCTCAGGCAGGAGTGAAAGATGAAAACGTCCTCCCTCAGAACTTGTATGAATCCTTCTACTGCAATAAAACAGACACTACCACAACAGCTCTCGTAACGTGGCTTCTCTGGGTAGAAGTACTGCAAGACTCAAGACACCAGAACAAATGAAACGCTCTGCATAGGGTTTGGTTCCATACTAAGCAGGGCACAACTTGAAAATAGCATGAAAAAGCCTGTGATGTGTAAGCACAGAATGAAGAAGTGGTGCTTGGTTTCCCATCGGCGCTTGGGTACAATCGTTACTGCCACTTCCATGAGCAAATTTCCCAGTATTCATAGAGGGAGAGGAATTACACTGTTCCAAACAGGTTTTTGAGCATGCACAACTATCCCTCCTCTTCCCAAATCATTCATCTGCCTGCAACCTAATGGGAATTGATGCTGATTTAGAACTGGAAACCTCCAGGCATGGCATGCACACAGTATACGTGAGTTAAGCCACCTTGGAAGAAATGTGAGCAGATGGGCTCCCACTAATGAGATGTCTTACCGAAGCCTACCCTTCAAAATGAATGCTTGATAAAAGGGAAATAAAACAGTCTTGCTCTGCATAGCATTTTTTCCCCAAAACTAATTATACCAGGAGTACACGTTACTGATTTATAGAAATTATTTTTAAAAGAAATATTTCTGCTTCGTAAATTTACTTTCTGTTCAAAAAAATTATCATTTGGGATTTTTTAAATTATTTGTGGGTTTTTTTAAGTCAAAAGGTTCCCTGAAACTGTGAGTGGGATGCAGTTCTGGCTTCTTCTTCTGCCTTCTGATACATCTTGAGGCTCCTGACAGGTACACACTAAGGAAAACTCTTTTAACAGTGAGGGTACAGCACTGGCATGGGCTGCTCAGAGAGGTTGTGGAGTCTGCCTCCTTCTCTGGAGACATTCTAGACGCTGCCTGAACACTCTTCTGTGCAATCTTGTCTAGGTCACCCTACAGAAATACTGGATTTTGCAGAAGTTCCCTTAATGGGAAAACTAAAGGAATTATAGAATCATAGAATGACCAGGGTTGGAAGGAACCTTGAAGATCATCCAGTTCCAACCCCCCTGCACAGGCATGGACACCTTCACTAGATCAGATTACTCAGGACTCCATCCAACCTGGCCTTGAACACTTCCAGGGATGGGGCAACCTCAACTTCATCAGGCAACCTGTTCCAGCATCTCATCAGTCTCACAGGAAAGAATTTTTTCCTAATGTCTAACCTCAATCTAAAGGAACACGCACTGTACAGGAGGCTTTAAAATGGAGTGAACAGTAGAAGAAAACAGCTGCATTAGCTTTGCCAGGTACAAAAAGCATTTACAAATTCATCATTTAGCAGTGACAAGGAAAAACATTGCTAAAAAAATAATCAAATTTTCAAAATGAATAGATATCCGAAAACACATCGAATCGTTCGCAGCTGTCACCACCCACCTCTGGAATCTGGGAGTGGAAAAGAACTGCTGCTGATGGAAATGCTCTGTTATTTGTTCACTGTCAGCAAGCAGGGACAGAAATAACTCTTCCAGGGTGCTGAGCTGATGTGTAAATTTGTCCGTTTGAGGGTCAATTCAGCTTTTCTAATGCTAAGCTATTCAAGACACTGCTACTGCAGCTATCTGGGAAGTTTAAAGGATATAAATTCAATGAGATTTTAAATTCTCTCAAGCTTGCTGAAAAATTCAGCCTAATACATCCATCGTTAAGTCGTGCAGCATCTACCTAATCCAGAAGATGCAACAACTGGGGAGTTCTGCTCATGTCACGCTGTATTTGGTGTCACCTTGAAACTCCAGCTACGCACATCAAAAGAATGATACTTTTGATGTTTATTTCTAAGCTCTAAGATTAAGTCATCTCTAGAAAAGGGCAGCAAAAGGAGTCATGCAAGAGGTATCTTGTGATGCTTAAGTCAGTCTTGGGACATCCCTTCCTAATTTAAAGAAACCACCTCTTCCCGTTGCTCTCAGTTGCCCAAAACCATTTTTTACACAATACAAATTTCTGAAGCCGCATGTGCAGAGATTGGAAAAGCTTCATTCACTCACCTGCAGCGGGCAAAACTCAACCTTAAGGCAAAGTATTTTAAAAATACCCCACCGTGACTTCACAGAAAATTATTTCCTGGATAAAAAATCCCAAAAGCACAAACCAAAAACACCTCACAAAACTCTTCCCTAAACCATCAACCCAACCTCAGAAAAGCCCAGCAAGGGATGGCTCCTCTCCAATATTTTAGTGACATTTCCAAACTAACTCTATCATTTATCATTTCCAAGTCTTTTGTACTGAACTGGAGAGGAAAGGAGAAAAGTTAAATAACAGGCAGATTTCATCTCCGTGGTTGATGGTAGCTGTCTACAATTACCCTTAAAGGCCATTTGATTTGATAAGGTATTCACCGTGGTATGAAATTTACATAATGTTTTTTAATGACTTATTAATATGTAAATAATAGGAAAAAGACTGAAAATGCAACTCAAATGCTCCTAAAACAGGATGATGTGCTATTTAAAACTGGGGGGAGTGGGGGGAGAGAATCAAATGGGACCTCATCATTGCCCAAACACAGCACAGCCAGAGACTACAACAGGTTGAGTTCTAGATGGGCTGCACTGCAAATCCAGTGGGCATTCACAAACCCCAAAACGTGCAGTTTCAAATGCAAGGAACAAACCTTTGCTGTACAAAAGGGGTTGCACCACAACCCCACACATGTCTTTGATACCATGTCAGGTCTGAAACCACAACCTTTCATTTTTTATTAATAAAAGGAGGGGAGTGATTGAGCATTTTCAACTTCCTTTACCTAGTAGGGCTGGGCAAATATCATTAAAGGGGTCCAGAACCCGCTGGTTTTTGGGATTTAGCCTTGGTCTGTTGGGTTCTTTTCAAGCCAAGCACTGTATTTTTCTAATGCTAAGCACAAATACCAAAAGCCTAATTAAAGAATAAACTTTAGGCCTAGACAGACATACTCACACCTGTTCTCTGTGGAAAACTATTCACTTCTTTATGGTCTCTTTGCTTCAGCTGTTGCTCTGATTATTTCTTTTCTCTCCAAAAATTGTTTCATTTATTTTTACGAGAATCTCTGCCTTAGGCAAAACTGGCAGGGGCACTCCCGTCTTACGGCTTAGCCAATTGTTTGCCTATTAAAGACTTCAGGAAACTCTTCCTGCTTAAGTATACACCCTAAAATCCCTTTGATGCCTCAGGTTTGGCATCTACTCTAAAACCCCTAGATGAAGAGCAACTGAACTTTTCTCACTAAGTGCTTGGAGAGGCCCAAGGTACAGAGCATCACAGATCCTGCCTCAGATTCTTACTGTGAAATACCAACTACCTTTTGTGCCAAGAGGACATAAGCTTGAAACCAATATACAGCCAGCTGATAAGCAATCAAACAACCAAAGGACTTGCTATCCACCAGAAGATTTATTGCACAAGGCATAAGAGAGTCAGTGTCACACCGACAAGCTTGTTCACACTCCTGTGTGTGCAAACAACCACTGATGTTTTGTGTCTCAATAACCTACTTCAGACGAACAAAGAGGCCAACACTCTTCCCTAGCTCTTTATCACTCACTTCATACATGCTTGCATGGATTTTCAAGCATCTGTCATCAAGGG
This sequence comes from Upupa epops, assembly GCA_013397515.1. Classification (NCBI taxonomy): domain Eukaryota; kingdom Metazoa; phylum Chordata; class Aves; order Bucerotiformes; family Upupidae; genus Upupa; species Upupa epops. Next base: position 14,493 of record VZRI01012183.1, on the reverse strand, counting down.
GGTCTTTGATGCGAAGAGACAACAAATCTGGATAGAGCTGATGGATGTTTCAAGTCCTTTCTCAGAGGCTCAATAGAATAATTAAAGTGATGCTCTGTAGTGATAATTAGGAAAGAAAACAGAGCCACCGGCCTGAAGGATTATTAGCAAGTAACTTAGCAAGCTGTGCACATATAAAACCCAGGAAAAAATATGCAGAGAGCTTAGTACTGAAAGAGTGGGAACCTACAACCACTGGTGGCCAGAGGACTGTTAATACACAGCATTGGAAGCTGCATGAAATACACTAATGTCAGCGTACAAACGTCAGTAACAAAGGAGACCTAAGCTAAAAAAATAGATGTCTAACTTGAGCATGATTTTTTTCCTTTAAAACAACTAGTAAAGCTCCAGAACAGAGTGTCATGGCTCTCTCTGCCAAAGGGGCACACAGCATGAAAAGGTGTTTGAGGTGGCTAACAAAACTTTTCTGTCAGAAAGCTTTTACATGTTCTTCACCCAGAGGTCCTTTTTATTCCAATATTCCTAATACCCAAAATTAAAGATAACAGGCGACAAATTCAGACAACAACCTGGCTTCAAAGATAAAGAATGAGAGTCTGTACGGGAGTGAGAGTGTGTCTCTGATTATTAATAAACTGTCTACTGTAGGGGATTCCTGGATTAAGCAGCATATAATTATATTCCTCTAATGACTTAGCAGCATTTATAGGCTCACTGCTAGCAGGTACAGTGAGCGCAGCCCTAATTTGTCAAGAAACACTCATGTTCCCCATGCTTTACCGAAGGGATTGCAGTATCACAGGATCACAGGGGTTGGAAGAGACTTTTCAAGCTCATCCAGTCCAACCTGCTGCGCTGAGCAGGGACATCTTTTCCCTGAGAGCACAGACATTCTACGATCTCCAACTAGAGTAGGGCCCGTCCAGTCTGACCTGGGATGGCTTCTCTCACGTCTCTGGGTAACCTAGGCCAGTGTTTCACTAAACTCAGCATAAAAAATATCTTCCTTTACCCTAAATCTTCCTTCTTTAAGTTTAAAGCCATATATGCTAATGCTAAGTTTTCTAGAAGTTCATGATTTCACCTCCTGGCCCCACCTCACCACAGATCAGTTGTTCAGCTGTTTTAATGCCAGAAGCCAATTCTTCAGGCTACTTGAAATTCCCCTTCCCAAATCAAGCCTCTTCTTTACTCATGGGTATTAAAGCTTTGAATTTAAAACTCATACTGATGTTATTTTTTCAAAACTCATGGCAAAATCTTATCACAATGAGACCAGAAACATTACAAAGCCAGAAACCAAATTTCTTGTCACAGGTAATGAAAGACATTCCTGACATTTAACATTTATGCCAAGTTTCAGCTCAGAATGCCACTTGCAGAGTAGAGAAGTAAGGCTGAAAGTGCTCCAGCAGTGGCTGTACCATTTTATGAAGAAAATCTCAGGCGCACATTATGCTGTTGTCATTGTTCTGATCAGCTCCCTGAGAAAACACTCTGGCAAAAATAAAAAGAAATCAAGATCATGCATTTTCACATGGCTCCGAATGATCAATGTCCAGGTACAAACTTTCCAGGAAAACAGTTCTTCCACCAGTTTCAAGCAGGTACAGGAACTCGTCGGTTTAAAGCAGCTTTCCACAGCACTGGGTGGTGCCAAAATGAAGTTTAGTTACATGACAGAAGTTAACTATTCTCTGGTGGTTTTTTCTGAGAACACCTGTATTCATCAGTTTGGTCCAGGAGGTAACAAAAGGAACCCCTTGTGGCTTCCTGAATAAACACAAACAGCAGGAAAATTGCCTTTAAAACAACATTGGGCTTTTATATGCTGTTCCGTTCTGTGCACAATTCACTAAGCAACTATGTGCCCTTTCTAAAAGGAGCAGCTGCAAAATTTCCACTCTGCTGCCCAGCAGTACCGTGAAACCGTAAGGGGTTACTTCAGATTTGAGGCACAGCGTGCAGCAAAATACACAGGACTTTGGCTATTTTTAATAGATCTGTATTTATAAAACATCAACGCCGAGTGAAATAAGGAGGTCCAGAATGTGTTCCAAGATTACTTTTCTCTGCATTTCAATCTCCTCAACATTAAACTGTCTTGGAATGATGAATAACTCTTCAGATCTACAGAAATGGTTCCAGATAAGCAACAAACATTCAGATAGATCTCAGCTATCTGAAGCTCCTTCTTTCTGCAGGTTTGAAAGTGAAGTTTAAAAGCCTGATTATTATGATTAAGGTTATGCCTACTTCTTCTTTCTCCAAGGCAGACACATGAGAATCACAGAATCGTTTAGCATGGAAAAGTCCTTATGTCCAACAGTTAACACTGCCAAGTCACCACTAACCCATGTCCTGAGTGCTACATCCGTAAATCTTTTCATTCCTCCCAGATATGAGGATTCCACCACTTCGACAGTGCAAGAGGAATGTTCATTTTTCTATTTTTCCATGTTCATTTATGTGTTCTTGGGAAGCCCTAAGTTGGTGTATAACACACAGACTTTTAAGTTACCATATTGCCCACTATAGCCTATGCAAAAACAGTAACCACATGAAATCAGCGTGCAACTCTTATTCTACCACACCGACTGATTTGCCAAATCTTTAGCTCTCAGCAGGAAATCAGCATCAAGGTTTTTTTCCATTTCTCACATTCCACATCCTTCCATTCTGCTAATTCCCTAGTTCAGCACCCTCACACCTAATGCCTACAAACTTACTCCCAGTCTGAATTTATCAAGTTTTAACTTACAAGTCTTGAGTCTTGCTATCCCTGTCATCAGCACATGGAAGGGTTCTTCATGTTTGATCAAGTTACCTCTTTGTTGTCTTCTGGATACATCAATCTGTTTCTAAAAGAATCCCTTATATCCACAAATCTTTCTTGCCCTTATGTCTTTTCTGATGTCCCACAACCTCCTCCCCCCATGCTTTTCATTATTATTATTATTATTATTACTGCAAATTGCTCTTATGTCTTTTTCTGATGTCCTACAACCTCCTCCTCCCATCCTTCTCATCATTATTATTATTACTATTATTGCAAATATTATTAAAACATTGAGTAAATGTAATTTAAAAGAAGTTCAAGGATCCTGCACCAAGGACACAATAAGGTCAAGCATTTCACGCATACAAAACAAGATTCCTGATCCAAAGACATCAAAGAGAAGGCACGTGGCTGTAGACAATAAGAAAGAAACACAAGACAACACTAGACAGACCGGGGTGTTCAACTAACTGACCTATGTTGAACCAACACCGTACTGTCCACGTGCAGAAAGTAACATTCAAAAAAATCCATGTCTGTCACTCAGAGGTAAAAAGAAATCATCAGTCTCATATTCCCACAGATTGCAGGAGATGTTTTGTAGAGATGTCATGGGTTACCCCAAGCACAAAGAGGCAGAGACATTTTAGAGCAAGAAGAGCTTAATTGCAAAGTAGTATCCTACTAGACAAAGGAAGCTTCATTCTGTCTCTCCTGCAGGGCTGTACCAGCAAAGAGAAAGAGATGACTGTTTTATATAAGACTCTACTAACACAAAAAAGAAAAGCACCATTCAATCTACTCAGAAAGTTATCAAGAAGGACAAGTTTATTTCCAGAATCATACTTCATTCATGTCCCTTTAGTCAGAAATGGCTAATTTCCTAGTGGCATTTGCAAAGGAACCCTTAAAACTCCACATGAATGACTTCAGGTATTTTCCTGCTACTGACATTTTTTCAAACATAGCTTATCTTCCAGCCTTCACTCTTCTGCTTCATTTTGGCTTGACTGTGACTTATCTGAAGTGGTCATGGTTTGTGCAAAAGGGGACAGAAAGAGGGGATATGTAAGAATGAGTGCAGTAAAAGGCTAAGACAATGGTGGCAAGGATTTCTTCCTGATTATTTTATAGTATTCTAAAGCTAGGATGAAAGTTCAGGGTGAAACAGAAAATTGCTGCCTTTCACAAGCTTCCTAACAAACGTTTCCTGACTCAAGAACCCCCTTCAGTCTCAAGAAGATTGAACTGCAAGACATGTGAGAACAGTAAAAGTTCACTTATCTAATTTTATTTACTGTTTCTGGGGCTTTATTCTATTTAAATTTAAGAGGAGGAGGGGGAAGAGGAGGGTGAAAAAGCGATTAGTTTTCAAGCAAGGGGAAAATAAATTAAAATATGACATTTGCTATAGAAATAGGAAAAAAAAAATCACAGCAGGTGAGCCCTCGGGTCTGGAATGCTGATCCCTCAGCAACCAACACACTTCAAGGAAAGACCAAAACAACCAAACTACGCTGCACACTACAGATTGTGCAAAGATGAAGAACTGCTTCCTGGCCCTTGCAGCAATGAGCTTACTCCTTGAAGCATGAGATTTGATTACCTTCACCTTGGCAGGCACAGCCATCACTATCGCTGTGTATGTTCCGAAGCCCAGGGTGTTCTACTTGATAAAGGAACGATAATGGAAGAATTTCTAGACCACTTCAATTCTGCAACCTGGGCAATAATCACAATGAGGAATCTATAGCAAGAACCCACACAAGTAGCATCACGGGCATTACAATACATCAGCATGTAGATCTGCTCTATCAAGGGGAAAAAAATCCTGTCAATGAATCAAGTTTAGCAAAATCCCATGGCCATTAAATTCCCCATGACAGAAAAGCAAAAAAACCCCAGAGAATGCAGTATAAAGAAGTCATTTATCCATCAGAAGCTTTAGGACAGCCCACATACCCGACACGTGGCATATACCCCTGTGGTCTGTCATAAAGCTTGAGTGCAGAGTTTTGCAGAAGCTCCTGAATGCCACCCATCAAAACGTTCCAATATGAACACTGGCAGCTGAACTTGTAAGTCCTGCTCAAAAAGACACTGAAAATATATTTGAAGTTTGACATGCTGTAACTATCGGATAACTTCAGGAATGCAATGATACTGGCTTACAAACATCCCTAGACTACCACTCTGTTGGTAGAACCATGTTTCCTCAGAGCACGTTGCACTGATCTATCATTCCTCTGTCAGCTACAAGCCAATTCACTAGCTTCAATACTAAACAATTTCAGTTGAACCTGTGCAGCTACAAGACAACAAGTGTGGGAGGCTGCATTAGTCCTGCCTACATCAGCTAACACAGTCAAGCATCACTTTTCACCAGGACTGAGAGTCTGAAAGGGTTTTAAAGTCAGGAACAGTGTCACCCACTGGGCAGAGGAACTGGCCATTGTAGACACGGGTCAGATAGAATTAGGGCTAATTATGCAAAATTATTCTTATGAGAAACACCAGGTTTTTAATCACTCCAAACCTCCCACTACATTTTCTAACTCCAGCTCTGGAAGGTCTTTTTGATCTTGTTTTTCATTTCTATATCTACGTCTGCAATGTTATCGGCCAGCAAACCCAGGAGTCTGTGGCATGGTTATTCTCTCTCCCCCGAGCATGTATGCCATGTACTGAAGGAAGAAGAGGGAAGATGAAGGTTACCTCAGCTTTCGCAGCTACCAAGGAGGAAACAGGAATCTGTTGTGCTCTTTGTCAGGGCCTTATCCTACAGTGGAAGGAATACTAGCCACTGAGTAATGGCATTACTGCGCATCAGCTCCAGGAGAGAGGATAAGAAGCAAATGATCTTGTTAGGCAAGATACGCACAGGAAGCTCTTACTAGAAAAATTGGAATCAGCATAGTGTTTGTTTTTGTATAGTCAAATATCCCACTCTTTCCTGATTCAGAGATTTCACCACAGAACTCATAGACATGTTTCATCCTAACTTCTATGTTCCTTAAACACTACACCAACCTTTCTCTTAAGCTTTAGCTCCTCTATGCTTCAAGTCCACCTCTGTAAAGCAGTTACCATATGCTCAATTTACAGCTTGCACTTGAGCTTTCTTTACTTGCACAGGATTTAAACATATGCTTAAATGCTTTGCTGAAGAAGAGCTGAAATTCCAAGACATAAACATTTTGGGAGCCAAAGTCCAAGAATTAAGAACTCTAATCTAGATTTGGGAAAATACAAAAGTTGATGAGGTGGCACACCTTTAATGCTTCCCTGTGAGTCCTTGCTGGGCTGGATGTGTGCTTGGAAAGACACAAAAGATAGCAAAATGTCTTCTTGTTGCCTGGAGGTATTTAGTACAGTGGAGTGAGGGGAAATATAATCAGCATTAAAGTGCTCTTCATAAATAATGGACATTCTAGCAGCTTTTATCTACTGTGCACTTTAAGAAGATTTCTACTGCTGAATATTGAACGAGCAAGAGGTCATTTATTGTGGCTTTTAAATTACACAATTCTGATACTGTTAGGAAAAAAGTTCTATGTTGCAGTGCAATAATAAAGAGGTTTGAGTTTCTAAAGAAACACTGGCAGCTTAAATACATATTTTGAACCCCATCACATACAAACTACCAGAAACACCTTCACCTTAAACTGTAACTACTGATTTTTGAGACATCCAGTCTTACTCAACAATACAGTTTTTATTCTCAGTTGAAGAATAAACCTGAAGGCACATTTTCCTGAGATGTCAGCTCTGGCCTGCACTTCCCTGCAAAATATACTGCAGATCACGGGTCTTTCAAGATATGGATCTGCAACAGTCACGTCCAAGAAATCTGTGTTTTGTACACCAGTCATAGATTCATAGAATAGGTCGGGTTGGAAGGGCCCTTAAAGACTGCCTAGTTCTAACCTCCCTGCCATGAGCAGGGGTACTGCCCATTTGACCGGGTTGCTCAAGGCCCCATCCAATCTGTCCTTGAACACTTCTAGGGAAGGGGCATCCACAACCTCCCTGGGCAACCTGTTCCAGTGTCTCACCACTCTCATCACGAAGAACTTCATTTTGACTTACAGTCTAAATCTACCCTCTTCCAGTTTGAATTATTCTGAAAGTGTATTTAACTACAGCCCTTCTAAATGGTAATTAAGAGTTCCACATAAACAAAACCATTAAGGAAAGATGAGTTAGATGTAACCTTAGCTCTGTCCCCAGTGAATTTAAGGGTACCACATGTCCTTATTGCTGTATCCAGCAACAGATGCTCTGCAAACACAGATTAGCATGACTTTACAGAAGTCAGTCGTGCTACATCTGTATTCTATCAACAGAAGCACCAGTGGACTTGTCCTTGGCATCAAATCTTCACAGTCCTATGAAAGAACACCCAGGAGAGCTACAAACCAGTGCACCCAACATCCCAGTGACTTGCAGCTTCAGTAGCACCGAAGTAAGTGGCTCCAGAACATGAACTGGTAACACTCCTTGGCCAGAGCTATCCTTGTTGAATTTTTCAGTTTCTTTCTAAGTCCACAATTCTGAACCACAGAGCTACTCTGATTAAAAAAGCCAAACAACAAACCACCCAAACAAAATGAAAAACCCCCACAAATTATAAAATATGACCATCCATTCCCTTTCTAAAACTGACAGAGCAAAATCAGCTTCCATTTCTTCTTTTCTTCATGTGGTACTTGAGCCCCCACTCCAGCTCCTCTTATTTTATTCACTGTCTTCTCTTTAAAAGACCAGATAAGTAAAAAAGTTCAAGCTACCTGCAGAAGTTAGAAGTATTCTGAACAAATAATATACAGATGATTTGCTACATATGGTGCTAACAATCCTGTGGTGAAAGAGAGGTCTATTTATTGAATGGCTTATGATACAGCAAGAAAGAACCTTGAGACATCTGGTTAACCTCTACATCAATCATCTAAGTGCAGCACGAGTCCCACTGGATGATGGCACATACAAGAAACCACCTACTTTTCTGTGCACTTGTACCAACAAAACTGACTCTAGCACTTAGAACAGGCTTACAGCATTGTTTGGATCAATGTCCCTCCTACATTTAGCATCGGAAAAAGTCAGACCTATCACAGAAGACCTGGCATTAGACACCTCAGCTGCAGCAAGTGAGATTATTTTAAGGAGATGTGTAAGGTTCAGACTGTAGCAGACATCATATCATCACTGATGTGCATCTAAATCAATTGCTCATCTGTTTATTTGCAGGTGTAGGGAATGTGCCCTGTAAAGACTCACTTGCTTAAGACAGCATTCAAAAATAAACATAATTTCATTTATCTGGGTCTATTAAATACGGATTGTCAATTTGGAAGGAAAGAGGAGGTTTTATCTGTGGCACAGAACCAGATTTTAACTTTGTTCAACAAATTCTTTCAAGACACTGCATTTAAAAGCTTCACATGTACTAACAGCCAAATGAGACTTTTCAAACAGAGCGTTTGATGTCTATGGCAGAGCTGATGGGAAAAAGAAGCAATTATGACACCTGTAGTAAGATTTTCTTGCTGCCTTTTGCTTTGCTCTTCTCTCATCACTTTTCTCTCATCATTAAGAAGCAAAATTAAAAAAAAAAATCTTTATTGGAGGAAAAAATTCAAAAGAAAGGAAGGAAAGGTCTCTTCACTCTTTCAAAACAAGGGGACATCATCTCAGTTGTGCCCCCTGCTTGTGCAACAAGAAAATGAAGGTTGTGGTAGTGCTTTTCAAAACAGGCTGCAGCTGGATTCCAAACATTATTGCTGGGTAACTGAGGTTTATATATATTGACAGAGTTAAACACCAACACTGTAGACTAATGAAGATATAGACACGTTCTTCTGCTTGATAGTATCTAACAATTTGTCAAGGGACTGTAATCGAAGCCAAAGACAGCTTGCTTACTCTGGATTAAAATACAGTATTTCATATCATACTGTGAGGGTAAACAATCATCTGGTATTTAGATAGAGCTTGAAATAGCCAGAACAAAATGGGATGTGTCAGTTTGGATGAGCAATCCCACAAAGAATGACTATGACACCCGTGTAAAACCAACCTACAGATGAGTCCATGGAATGTTAAGATCATGAAGTCTCCTATACCAAATCACCTGATGGGAAATGAACTGATGCAACTGCCCTGCTTCACGCTTTTCCTATTCCACCCTTATCCCTGGTATTCCCACAAATGAATAAGAGTCAGAAAAACAGTCAGAGTCCTTTTGAGTGCAGGGTTCAATACATAACTATATTGAGAAACAGCTTTCAGAAGAACATTCTTGCATTGAAAGCAGCTTTAGGTATCACTGAACTTGCTCCATGGTTCTTAGAAATCAAATAGATCTACTTACGTAGCTCTCCTACTTTCAGGATTTCACACAGCATCTTTGTCAGCTCAATGCTGCTACGGCCAAATGGGCACTCATGCTTGTCTTCTCGACTGCTGTTCTCCAGAACAATCTGAAGGAGGAATCAAAATGGAAAATAACCAGTCTGAATAGCCCAAGAGTTCAAGTACTGGCCTCCCCATCCAACATTCAAAAGATATACGAGGCTGAACTTAGGAAGCTGTATGTGGAAGTTTTGCTTGCATAAACCTTAGCCTTTCCTCAGCTGCAAGACCTATGTTGGAGGCAGTCAGCAACACAGAGGTAGGGTTGATCCATTACCAACTGGGAAACTCTGCTGTTCCTATTAGGTATTGCTGTTCTGCACCACTCCTCACTTGGAGGAAGTGCAGTAAAAGCCAAATAGAAATAGCTTGGTTTCCATCTACCTGTTAAAGGAAATCAGATATAATATAGATAGATTTGTAGACATGAATAAAACAAGTATTAAAAAAAAAGTGCTACAGAAGTTGCTGGACCCAGGCTGTAAAGAAGTTCCAAAACCCAAACTGAAGTCAACAAAGAAGGAAGAAGATGCATCTGTTTGTGCCTGTTTTCTCTATTACAAAAGAAACGTGTGCTTGTGTGCAAAACGTCTGCACTCATGTCAAGCATATTAATGTTGCAAAAGCAAACTGGGGAGACCCTCTGTGTTCTTTGTTGAGTGACACTGCAAAACACAGGGGAGAAAATAATTCTATGTGCGTTTTTACACCGACTGAGTTTCTGCCATATCAGATACATCTGGGATAAAGATTTCTCTGGCACTATGACTACATAAGACATCTCACTGTAGATGAAAAAATGAGTTATAAGGATACTACAGATTTCATCGAAGCTGTGAGTCTGAAAACTGAGCAAAATAGGGGCTGGAAGAGGAAAGAGATGGTCAAAACAGATTTGCAGTAGGAACTGCCGTTGCAGTAACAAATTTTGCCACTGAAAAAAAGAAAGTAAGAAAACACCTCCCGAACAGCTGCTGCATAGCCTGGGGACATGAAACAGAGGAAGAAAATTAATTTCAAAGGTAAGAGATTTTGCCAAGCACCACAGAACCTCAGAGGCTCTCTAGATTTTCTTCATCAACAGGTGGTTTAGACATCACTCTCTGCTTTGCTTTCCTTCTGTCTCCTTAGCTCCCAGCTCTTTGTCAGTTGTCGCTCTGATAAGGGGTTTGTTTCAATCTTTCAACTTTAACAGTGAAGAAAGCTTTGCAAAAGGCTCCAAGGCAGTAACTTCACCCAAAACCAGAAGGTATGGAGGAGAGGACCCATGCAATTCCAGATGCCAGCAAAACCTTCTCCTCCCTCCCTATATCTCATTTGTGAAGATTTCATACTCTCTTCTGTGCACAAGCCTTCTTGGTGTGAAGCAGTTGAAGGGAAAAAAGGAAGAACCCAAAAGCAAGTGGGAGTGTTACATGCTTCACACAGCGTGTCAAAACCCCTTCATCAAGCATTTATTTCAGTCCTAAGTGCACGAAGGGCAGCCTCCAGCTGATACTCTGCTCCCCACCTATCATAGACTCACTGAATCATTAAGGTTGGAAAATGCCTCTAAGATCATCAAGTCCAAGTATCAACCCACACCACCATGCCCACTAGAGCATGCCCCAAAGTGCCACGTTTGCATGTTTTTCGAACACCTTCAGGGATGGTGACTTCATCACTTCCCTGGGTAGCCTGTTTCAATGCTTGAAAAGGGTGTAAAAGGATGGCTGCTCTCTTTGTTATGAGAGTGGATGATCAACTTTGGTTTATTTTCCAGTGGTGATGGTGGGTTTTTTTTTTAATATCAACTACACTTACCACACAAGCTAGAAATTCATTAGGGATATGGTAAATATTTGACCCCTATGAATTCCTAGTGGTCTTTTCCAACAGGACAGTGTCAGAATCATGGTCACCATGCCACACGGTGTTACTTTTCCCTATAAATGTTTGGGGTTTGAATGCATCTAATCGTTCCATGTCACCACTACAGAAAAACTGTACCAAAGCCACGAAGCATTGTTAAAAGCTTTGTGTTCAAGACCAGGTTGGATGGGGCTTTGAGCAGCCTGGTCTACTCAGAGATGTCCTGGCAAATGGCAGGGAGACTTGGAACTAGAGGATTCTGAGGTCCCTTCCAACCTAACCCATCCTATGATTCTATGAACACATGAATGTGACTTTGCATCCTGGGTGGGTCACTCTGCTTCAGCCTCTGTTATGGATGACTGGGCTACATTTCCACATTCAAAAGCAGGAACAATGACTGAGTGGCACAAGGGCAGCATAAAGCTGCATCTCAGTACCTCCCTGAGATCGCTTCTCTTGTTTTATTATTATTGCATTTTATCTCGCACATAATAAAACATAAAATCTGCATAGTGGAGCAGGGGGCTGCTCTGTCACAGATTTAGATACACCAGAGAAACACTGGTCATAAAAATCAATGAAGAGGCAAATTGAAAGGGGAAAGGGGGAGGGGAAGGCATGCACTCGATCAAAACTCCTGCTCGGTTCTGGCAAATGCATTTTGTCGAGTTCCACATTAACCTGACATATTAACATTTCATGAGTGCATAAATATTTGATGGTGACACCATATACGCATATAATGTAAGGCAGAATTACAGCAATCAATAAGAATGCCAGAGAATTGGTTAAGGTACTGCATACTGCTATACAGCAAATTAAATGGCAATTTGAGTAATCAATATGTAAAGCAGCCTTGGAAATGGATTCTCAGATGCAATCTCTGCAAGCATCATCTTTTAGCATTTGCTGTGCAAAAAATAAGGCAGAGCTGACACACTACATTTCTGTAAGAAAGGAAGATGGAAGGCCCGTTACTAGAGCTAAATATCTGTAGGCAAATTTAACAGATACTGATTTTCTGTTAGAAACAGCAATGGTAAAAAGGGAAATAAAAAATATAAAAATACTCAAAGAGAAATCATTCCTAGCCTTGGCAACAGATTTACAATATTCATTATTGTATTTGTAAGACTCATTTTCACGACTTCGCGAGTCATATCCTGTTCCAGAGTAAAATGCAATAGTACCAGCTATAAATACAGCTGATACGGGCATGATTTGAATGTTATTTCCGTTATCACTTCAATGATGGAGGAGAAAATAAGCAGGGAGTGGACATGTTTACTTCATAAATGGATAAAAAGAAAAGCTGGGAAAGACAACAGAGCTCCAGAGTGAAAATACTTCTTATGCGGCTACAGAGAACACCACTGCCTTGATTCACGTTTCTATCACAATGAGTTATTTTACCAAGGAAAGGAAAGGAGTGAGGAAGCTGAAAAGCCCACACAACCTTCAGTCACAAGGATGTCTGTCATTAATGCTCATGAAGAGGCTGCACCTTATTATCTTCTGCCTCCTCCGCCTCACAATTCCAGTGAGTTGTGAATCTGTCAGGCATTTCACAATCAGCAAGTATGGTGGTTAAATTTTGCTTGAGGGGAAGCAAAGACAGAAACCATAATGCCAGAGAACTCAAGACCACGGAAACATAGAATCACATACATTGGAAAATACCTTTAAGGTCATCTAGCCCAACCCTGGTCCCAGCACTGCCAGGTCCCCACTAACCCATGTCCTTCAGTACCACATCTCACAGATTCATAGAATGGTTCAGGTTGGAAGGGACCTTAAAGATCATCTAGTTCCAGCCCCCCTGCCATGAGCAGGGACACCCCCCCACTAGACCAGGGTGCTCAAGGCCCCATCCAATCTGGCCTTGAACACTTCCAGGCAGGGGACATCCACAGCCTTTCCAGGCAACCTGTTCCACTGTCTCACCACCCTCAT
>VZRI01012182.1:23497-42842 GCA_013397515.1 Upupa epops | reverse complement strand
TTGACCTCTCCCTTTTTCCAGAGATGATACATTCTCTTTTTCTCTCTCAGTTTTTTCAAAATTTCCTTACTCATCCAGGTTGGTCTTTTTCCTCTACGGCTTATCTTCTGACCCACAGGGACGGCCTGGTTTTGTGCCTTCAAGAATACATTCCTGAAGCATACCCAGTTGTCCTGAAACCTCTTTTTGTAAAGGCTTGCCTCCCAAGGAACTCTCCTAATCAATTCCTTAAATAAACTGAAATCTGCCCTGACGAAATTCACTTTAGATGTTTTGTTGAGCTCTCTTTTTGATCCACTATTAATTGAAAACTATCACTGCCTCCCAGACAGCCTCCGACAACCACATCACCCACCAGGTCTACCCTATTTGTGAATAGCAAATCAAGAAAAGCCTCCCAACACTGGCTAGTGGACAATATTCACCACTATAAAAAGACATGAACAGCAGTATAAAGGCATCAATAATCTCATCAGAAGTGTTATCAGAAAGTTCCGTAAAGTTTTGGAAATCTTTTCCCTTTTTCTGCATCAGAAATTAACAATTTTTGTAAAGTAGAAGGAAGTAATTGTTCACATTTTAAAATATTTATGAGAAAAATGCTGACATGTCATTACCTTTCAAAAAAGTGTATTTTTCACTCAGCTGTAAAGATATTAAAAGTCTGGGCTCTGTGTAAAAAGGAAATGCTCTTGTCAAATCATGTAATATGCATATTGCACATTTGGACCTTTTAAAATATTTTAAAATTCTTAATACATTTTTGGTAACAAAAGGAAATAGTCAAAATATGAAATCTCACATAGTTATCTGCTTCTACAGAAATGCAAATGACGTATAAATTGTGTATATTTTTTGCTACTCTGTGCGGTTACTAAATCATATAGAAAACTTCCTTTTCTTCAACACAGCAGAAGCAAATAGCATCCTTGCCTTTAATCCAAATGGTTGTTCAGAAGACATTAAACTCTGCCTTCAAGGACTGGATTTGTAACTCTGGTTTTAGACTTCTTAGCTAAAATACACCTGACATAAAACTGAACGCTTCACCTGGCTATTTGTAATCAGTGAAATACTTCAACCACTGTATGACCTAGCTCTGATCTGTTGTCAGCCTTAGGCAGCTTCTCTGTCTGCAGCTATCTTAAATATATAAAAGAGCATAACTGAATTCTTTTAGTGAATGTCTGAAAAATACATATATTCAGTAAGCTTGCATTATTTTTGGATGGATTAATTTTAGGACAGGCTTGCTTCATTACAGTATTTGGAACAAAAATCTTGAGCCCAAATGGGAGCTCAGAGGAAAATGTTGGATGGTATGGGTTAGGGTAGCAGCAGAGCTGCATCAATCATCAGATCAAACCTAAGAATCATTTGCAGGCTGAACAAGTTGTCTGTGCTGACTTAGCATAGGGAAGATTAATTTACTGCTTCATATCCTCAGGACAGATAGTCTCACCTTTTCTCTCACTTTTCATCTATCTTCTTAATCCTTTAGAGCTTTGTTTCCTTCTTTCTTTTCTTTTATTATTGGTAGAGCTGTTATAACTCTCTTTTTCCACCTTTAATTCAAGAAACGCTGACTTTCACCTCTATCTGGGGACTTCACAGTATCCTGTACAGCTCCTAAGACCTCCTGCTGAGCAAGCAATCACTACAGCACATCAAGAGGAGATTCAACACTGTTACTCTTAAGGAAACAGCTAAAATGTACTGATCACTCTTTCCTTTCTTTTTTCACTGTGTGCTTAAGTGTACACAGTCTTTTACATTCATCCTTGCATAGGCAACACTGCATTAATGCTGAAATCACTGAAGTTTCCTACCTTGGGCTAGTTAGTATTTTATCCATAGTTACATGAAGGCAAAAATGAATGATTCAGATGAATAATTTTAGATAGTTGAGAAGACTTGTGTAACCCAAACAAAACTTGGGGTGTGGGGACCTTGGGGTCCTTACATGGGGAGACATGAAGTGCAGAAAAGAGGGAAGAGGTGTTCCCCTGGCTTGTAAAAGTCAGAAGTAGGTCTGCCAAGTCTCTCTCATGGGTCTGCCAAGGTCAGAGATTAACTTCATGTCTGAATCTTTCTTAATACAGCATAATGCTTGGATCACCTTCCTTTTCTTTCACTGAAATAGATTTACTTGTACAAAACGAATCGATGCCTTGATCTACTGTTCTATGAGAAAGCCAATTGAGCACAGACCTCAGATTCCCCTATGTTGTAGATGACAATAACTACCCTATGGATCACTAGCTGTTGATGTTCTTGTCCACATATGTTGAGTAAGACAGCATCTTTATAAAGATGAA
Source organism: Upupa epops (assembly GCA_013397515.1). Lineage (NCBI taxonomy): Eukaryota > Metazoa > Chordata > Aves > Bucerotiformes > Upupidae > Upupa > Upupa epops. The sequence continues at coordinate 40,524 of VZRI01012182.1, read as the reverse complement.
ATTAACAAAGTGATTAATCCTGAAAGAATGGTTTAACAGTATGCACTAGTGAAACGATACTATATTACTTAAACGAGCTCTGCAAAAATATAGCTGGCTTCACTGTGAGAAAGACTGGTGTAATAGGTTGATGGTTTCCTGAGTACTAACTAGAAGTTGAAATCCGTTAAGCAATTTACATAAATTACAGCTGCCAGCATTAGTCAATACCTTGTATCCTGTTTGTCCTATCTATGAGAGTTGTTTGAATTTATTTTTCTCTGTAAACCCTAGCTAATTAGATCCAACTAATTTATAACTAATGGAAATTTCAATCATGTAGCTCTTTGGCCCAGCTCCTAAATAAGGCATCCAGTCCTAAAGTTGTCTTTGCAGAGTAAAGCTTTACTGGCCTCCTTAACAACCCATCACATCCCTGATCAGTTGTAATTCATTAAATCCAAAAAAGATTGGTTATCACTTGCATGTGATGACAGATCTATAAGGACTGTTCATGTCTTAGTTCTCCTAACCACAATTCAAATAATATATTTTGTTTCCTTTTCTTTTGATTATTTGTTCCTTGTTTGTTACTCCAGTCCATTCTTGTTAATCAGCAGCAGAGTTTTGAACCTTCATTGGGCCAGACAAGAGCAGGCAAATGAAGGGGGACAGACTTCTACCACCAAAATTATCACTAACTGTTGCTTTTGCTAACAGAGGTGACCAGCTTGTTAGAAAATAATCTGGAGCGTCTTATTAACAGGGATATATTACCCAGTCCAAAGCTGTTGTGAAGCATCCCTTCTAGGCCTGACAAACCCTACCTCCAGCAGATGGCATCCATAGTTCATTCTCCCTGATTACAAAAAAACCACAGCGAGGTTGATAGTGCCTAGTCAAAGGTCTATTAGCACTGTGCAGTGTACATGGCTGCCTGTTTCAGTTCTACACAAAAACCAATAATCTAAGCATCAGCTTCCTATACAAAAATACAGGAAAAAAAGCTACAAATGGCAGCTGTTTTGAAAAAAAAGGTGCTTATTTGCCTTAAAAGAATAGCTTGGGGCTGCTATCACTTTTATTTTCTCTCAGTTGTGATGCCTGCCAAGTAGATTGTCAGGGAAATAAAAACATCATAAGACTGATGTGTATGTGTGTGTGTGTACTACTATGAAATAAAGGCCTTTTGTCCTTTTCTTCGTCTTTCTCTAAGCTAGGGATCTCCTGCTGAATCTCACTTTACACTGAGCACATCAAGTCCCAAGGAAAATTCATTGCCATTCAAAAGATAGGATGTTAATAACAAGAAATAATAACAATAACAACAACAACGACAACAACAATAATAATAAAACAAGTAAGAGATGATGGCACATTTGCTTTTTTTACTCTGGTAGATAATAACAAAGTCATTTCTGAGCTTCCATGAAGGCCTACTGTGTTGTATTTCTTTCAATAGGCTTCATGCTGACAGGATTGCACATACTAATTAAAGTCTTGCAATAGGCAAAGTGAATATTACTACTTTTGTGGAACTTCATTTTTCTGTTCAAAGTAATGTGGAAATTTAAGACGAAAGACCAATTCATGGATACAATGGCTTTTGGTATATACAGAAATGTGTATTAAATAATTATTCTAAAGCATTTTGTGCCATTTGTTGCGGTTCTATCAGAATGAATATTAATTCAGCCTCTGGGATTTGTGAAGAAAAATTACATTTATAGATATTATTAATACACACAGAAAGTCAAAATCTCAGAACCCTGTCAGATTCAAACCAGAAAGGATAATTTGACCAGAATACTTACCAAGTGAGTACAGAGTGAGTGAAAAATACTCTCTTTGCTTTAATATATGTACAACTTGCTGCATCTTGTTCATATATGAGTAGGCACAAAGTATGCTGTTAATCACAAATGTTCCTATCTATAGTCTCTCAAAGATTTTTAGTACTTCTGAATACCTAGAGGATCAAGTTTCCAGTGTGCTTGCATGAAGAAGTAATGCAGCTGGGGAAACATGTGCAGTGTATTGCGAAGTATGGTAAACTGGTGAAACTAATGGATGATTACTGCTAATGTAATATAGGGACTTGCCATTGTCCGACATTGTTTCAGATCTATCCCTCTTTGATACTGAGAACTGTTGGCAGCTGCTGGCCATTTATGTGGGTCTCTGAATTCAGTTGGCTTTAATTAATTTTTTTTGATGCAGACATCAGGGTTGCAGGGAACAGCAAAACCACTGGCAGTGGCTAGCAGTTTCCTGACTGAAAGGCCATTTTCAGTGATTTAGTTCTGGAACCAGAAATCATCAATAGCTTTCAGCCAAATAATTCACCTGTCTTTTTATGTTACTTTCTGTCTTGTAAAAACTATAAAAATGGACCAATTGTTTTTGAAGGTACTTATTTAACGGAATTACACACAGAGTCATTTTCTGCATGTTGTGATCTGTACACATCTTTAAGGCCCAGCCTAATCCTAACAAATCTGTGTAGAAGTTGTTAGAGGTCAGAGTCATTTAACTGCTGAATCTTCAGATTTAATGCCCACAATATCTAGACTTTGGCCAATGGCTTTATGTGTTTTTTTGTTTTGCCCTGGAGATAAAGAAGGCAGCCACACTAATAAAATTCTAGCTTATTTGGCAAGTTGAGAATGACTGTTATGACACATTCACTGAATGTAAATTAGATTACCAAAATAAAATTATATAGGAAACCTAGGAGCAATGTCTCATCTGTACCCTTTCCATCACAGTTTCTGAATTGCCTAAGAAAAGATTTTGCAGGTGCTTATGTTTATGTACTACCTATGATGGAAGAAAATATCATTCTCAGCCTGAAAGACTTTCAGAGGGAAGTCAGAGGGATGCTTCTCATATGCCTTTGTTATGTTGTAAAAGCTAAAATTTTAGATTTCCTGCACTTATTTTCTACTTGCTGTACATGGGGAATATATTTGATTCATATGATAACTGAAATGTTTAACTTAGGAAATTTTCTGGCTTTTGATATTTAATATTCCAAAAATGAGGTTTGAGAAAGTCTGGCAAAAGTGGTTTGAAGGTCATTATGCTTGAGGATGTAAGAAACAACTGTTATCAACAGTTCTGCTGTACACTTCAGGGTGAAAAGTCAGTAGCACAAGGAATGAGACTAGTGAGGACAGTGAGCTTTGTGTCCACATGCTCACCATCTCCAACCTTGGCACTGCTGGTGTGAGGATGTGTCCTGACCAGGCCAGCCAGCCTGCTCTTCTGATAGTACTGCCCTGACAGCTTGCGTAAACCTGGGGGTCAGCCTGGACACTGAATTTCACATTTCACACTCTATTTACATGACTTTCTATGAGTATCCACATTTCCCCACTAATAGTCATTACATGCATACAATTGTTTAAGACTTCAGGGGCTAGAAAAATGGATACAGATTTAAGGCATACATATATTTTACAGGTTTGGTTTTCTTTTTTCTAAAGAAAGGAAAAGCTGGGAAAATTCTTGATGTGTCATTATGGAGTTCTGAGTATGTGAAAAAAGACTTGAAAACAATTTTATGATGGTAACTCAAAAAAACTTGCGCACACACAACAATCTTGTAAATATGTTGCCTAGGAATCTAAAGATATCTATAATGGCACATTGCCTTTTTTGTTCTTTTTAGTTTTGACCTTTTTGTATTACCTTGTATAGCTTTATTTGTACCATACAGGAAAAAAGAAATAAAATGTTGAATACCCTTGTTTTCCCTGTCATGTAATTCTTGTTCTTTTTTCTAAACAAACACTAGTCAAACAAATTGCAGTCAGTGGTGCACAAATAGATCTCCTCCTATATTAATATAATTTTGCTGTGAACTATGCTGTTATATTAATTTGAATTTTGATTCACTCTTTTTTTTTTTTGTAAATTCTTTGAATCTGATTAAATAATAGGAATAATAATAAGAATAGCAATTATATTGTCTTGGATAGATGAATTATCTAAGAATTATCTAAGAATTACACATTAGCCATGGCATTAATTGTATTTGAGGTTTAGAAGGGAAAATGAAGACTTAAAATTCTTAGTTAAATTATTTATGTGGTTATAAATAAATCAATAAATCATCTACTCAGCAATGCAGGGTAAAAGAAATTCAGAAAGAAAATGCATTTGTCATAGCCATTTTGATATTAATAACTACCTTCAGCTTACACAGCTGTTACACGGCTGACTCTTCTGGTATATGTGAGCTTTGAGAACTCACCAAATAATGGATCAATACATTCAATTTTGGTAATTTTTAACTGCTGCCTAACTGCTATTTCTACAGTCACTTCAGTTAGTGATGTATATGGGGACAGGGAATCATAGGACATGCATGTAAAGCCACAGCTTCGCTTTCAAATCCAACTGAAACCTTCTCTTTGGAAAACTGTGAATATCCTATGACAAATGTAGAACTGTGAATGATTGTCTGTAAATAGCTTCTTAACTGACAAATCTAGATAGAAGGAGTTGGAAATAATACCAGACTGACCCACAAGCAAAACTCTTCTGCAGAGAATTGTGATACAGGCTGAAGCCTAGATCTTGAGAGCATGTATGTACCCTCTGGTCTTCTCTATGGACTATTAGTAGAGTAATTCAAAGACAGTGATAGTCACCATTTTTAATTTGCCCTAAGCCTTCTGATAGAAAAAAACCCCTTATTAGTGTTTATTTCCTTCCTTGGTGTAGACACCAGTAAGTTGAAAATTGTTGAGAATAAAATAAGAACTGGAAAAATAGCAGCTATTTGGCAATTTATGAACCTGAGGGTACAGGAGGCCTCCTGAATAAGTACTGAAGGAGTTAGATGTCCTTCCTGTTATAAAAGTGCCAGAAATTAATTTAAGTGCTTAGATTCTTCTCATGAGAAAGCAATATCAAGCTCATTTTTTTTGCATGTGTATTTCTAATTGCAACCTCTCAGAAATACAATTTTCCTACTGACATCTTACTTCTATAGGAAGTATGTTACTTTAAAGAACAGAAAGGAACATACTTAAATACTTAAGAAAGTTAATAAAAAATAATTTTTAAAAATGTTTTCTGATGAATTTCCTTCCCACACTGACTTCCCACAAAGTTAAATAAAGAACTATATTTAACTTTATTTTAACTTTATTTTACCTTATTAACATTTTTTTTCTTAGGTTGCTTGTACTTAAGTAGGTTGTTGGGAATGCACAGTGCAATTATGCTGCTAAAGATAAATGCAGCTAAAGGATTCATAACAGAGGCCACAGTAACTTAGAAAGGTTTCTGTATCTAATGCTACCATGCCTAACGCTTCAGAGTCTGTGATGCTTCCTTTCATGGTTCCTTTCATGGTGTTTGCTCTGTTCCATATTTCTCTCAGTATTAGCTGGTAGTCAGACATGATGCATCTGAAGCATATAGCCACGAGTATTAGACCTTTAAGGTGTCTGTTAAATAATATTCCATAATGTATGGATGGATAACAATTAGAAAACAAACCATCCAAGAATTACAAAATTTTATATTAAATCATTGTATAATCCTTCCTGTTCCTGTTGACAGCAGATGTAACTTGTAAATTTACACAGCAATATGACTACATTTTCTGCTTTGTACATCTTTCTAAGGGGTATGAGGATTGTCAACTCCCGAGAAGACATGATTGCTAAATATAAGGCCCCACAAATTTACCTAAACAGACATACATCAATGAAAGCATTTTCTGAGTGGGCATTCTATTCCCATTGATGAAGAAAAAAGGCACCAGTCAGACAATGTTTTTGAAACCTAGTATTTGGGCCATGAACAAGAAAAATAGAAGTTATTTTAAGACGATATTTTAATCTCAAAATTCTTTGAAATGACATCAAGTCAGGATTTGGTTAACCAAGATAGTCTAGATGAATGCAGGCTGGACAAGTGGGATTGCTCTGTTCTGTGTACATTAAAAAAGAGGGATTCAAATCCTGGAACCTTCCCTCTGTATGTGGAGAACAAGAACAGGTGAAACATTGTGAAAAAGATACCATTAATCAGGTGCAAATACAGTAAGAACATCAAGAAAGATGCTTCTAAATTTCCTTATGTTGCTAGAGTATTTTATGTTAAGGTCTCTGTTTCTCTTTCTCACTCCTGCATGATATAAAAACAAGCAATTTTTAGGTAAGATAACTCACACCAGCTAATGGTATTTATCAACATTTAAAAAAGTGTTTCTATAAACATACGTACAAGAAAAACAATGAGGCCTTGTTCGGAACTGGCAAAGGTTGTTTCATTGTTTGCTTGAATTGTTTACATGTAAGTTAAGAGCTCCTGATTGCTGCTCAACAACTTTGAAGATACAGCAGTTAATTAGATATTCCTGTGCACACTTAGAGAACAACATTCAGGCAGCAGTCTATTAAAGTTACTTGTTTGTACTATTTCCAAGTGAGAATTCTGCATTTATGGATGGTAAACTACTAATATGTGATGGCCTTTATTATAGGTATTTTTCAATGTCTTGTTTAGATAGGGTAAGTTATTTCAAAACAGCAGTTACAGCTGCTTACTGAACCCTGACAGAACCCCTCAAGATAAATACTAAGCTGTTTCTTTTGTGAAGGCACATTTCCTTTTTAACTGTCATAACATTTAAATATCCCAGCTTAGAATTTCAGCATAACCTTGCAATTGCAATGGTAGATGAAACAAATTTTAAGAAGGGGAAAATGGTTTCCAATGGTTTTGCAATTCTTATACCCTGCGATAAATCCATACAACCTTATGTCCATAACAGAGTTGTTCTAGTTTGATAGTCTGTCTCTGCTAATGACTGGAACTAAATATTTCATAGGAAGTTTATGAAATCATAATGTGTAGGCAATCTAGGATTCACTGTCTGCTTAAAAAAACCCTTACTTGTATCTTTATTTCATAGCAGACCTTGGTAACTATCTGTGTCTTTTCTGAACTTTCTTGGCATAATGCAAGTAAGGATCAGATACTTTATGAATGTAATTCCCCCTCTTTCCTTCAAAATTAATTATTTTAAATTTGAAGGTATCTCATTATAGCATTATAGCATTATATGCCCAGATTGTAGGAAGCTTACCTAAGGGAAGATGTATAGTTCTTTCATCTAAATGCTCTGCTTTACCAGGCAAATTTATAGTGAATCCATGGCTCTCAGGTAAAGTCATTACAGAGTTGTATAAGAGGCACTTCCATGCAGTGACTGGACTTCAAAATTTCTGTGGTACTCTATTAAAGTTCTATAAGGCTATTTATTTAACAATATAAGGAAATTTTTGCCATTTGAGATACAAAGCTAAATTCCAAATAAACAGAAATACCTTTCTCATTGTGACTCTGGATGTCATGTCTTATCCCCAAAAAGAATTTTTCTAAAACATATTGTATATGTTAAGCTTAAGATTTTCTTTCATCTTTGTCTCTTTTTGCATTAACATCTGAGTTTCTATTATCTGCTACTGTTTTTACTGTCTTCTCCCCTCCCCACATGCCTGTCACTAAAGAAGAGACACAGCAATTAATTAGACTGCATTTAAGACAAATTTTTTAGACCATGATTTCTCACACACTGAAAACCTATTCTTGGTTCCAAGCTATCTGGACTTGTTATCAGTGAAGGGTAAAGGACTTGCATCTGTACTCAGAGCATTGACAAGTTTTGAAATTGCTTCTGATCTGTGCTTGTTATAGTTGATCATTGCTGTCTGGAAAACTACATGTTCATTATCCAGCACATGTTGGGTAATGATTGTGTGGGTTTTGCTTTGGATACTCTGGTGAATGACTTTGTCTTTGGGTTATGGCATTTAAGGAAGAGGATTGTGGAGTGCAAACCCTGGAGTTTGTTACATTTTTTTCTCTTCATGTTTCCATCAGGGAAATTGGAGTTGTTTCCCCTCAGAATGTAACTTTCCTACTTGCTCACAGAGTGCAGAATCAGGTTGTGGGATGCAGCAACAACACAAGATGTTTTAAAAAATAAGTCATGATACCATCAGTGCCTGTTCTGGTGATAGAGAATCATGCAGTTTTACAGATGTTCATGCTGTTTTTCTGCTTGCATGGCAATCTGAGTAGTTGCCCCAGGGGCAATCTTTAATATCCAGAAAATATTAATGGTCAGAAGTAATGGATTGATCTTTCAGCAAATCCAGCTTTAGGGTGCTGGATACACAATACAAAAGGCTGATACAGCACAAGTTTTATATAGCACAAATAGAAATTTCCCTTCTTTTTCTTTGCTTCCACTTCCTCACCCTTTTTGAAGCAAAGAACATAGCTCTGGCACCCAAAGAAAAAACAAGAGCAATAGAAATCATGTTTGCTGTATTCCCGCATGCTTTCTAACAGATTAAGTCTCATCCATCCTCCTGTATACAGGTGAAGCTCCATACTGCATCTCTAGCTAATTCTTCACAAAAGTAGTTTTGTGTTCTTACCTGACCTGTAATAAATTTGTACTGCTGCTAAAACCCCAAAGTTGCGTGTTTTCTCTGTTCTTTACATTTTAATACCAACAATGAAATTTTCTTATGACTGTGGTAACCTTTCTGTGGTAAGATTGTTGATAGGAAGCTGACGTCACGATAGCTTCATGATGCTGTTCTCAACTTAGTGTAAATTTGGAATAGCCATGCTTATGTCACAGAATAGAAACATGTCAATAGAAATGTGTGTAAAATAAACTGATCATAGTCTGTGAAAATTGAACATGTGGCGGTTCTGTATGTAGAAACGATAGAAAATCCTATTAGTAGTGTCTTACTGTTGGGAAATAGACTATTAAAATACCCTTACTTGGGCAGGGCCAATTTTGTCAGAAGTAGGAAATTCTAGGATGGTATTATGAATTTTTATTTTTAAAGTCAGCTTCAGAATGTTGTTTCAGAAAAGACATTGCATGAAATATAGCTCTTGAAAGGTGGGTTTCAGTGTTAGGTGTAACTTAGTTACCTGAGTGCAATCTGGTAATCATCCGTAATTGGGGTCACATTAAGCAGTTCCTTTTTAATTTTCCAGCCACTTGTCTTAATCTTATTCCTTTCATTCTACTACCAGGAGTTTATCCGAATATATCACAGGAGGGTGACTGGCGTGGTACATGGTGGTGATGGTTTTGATAAGCTAGAGGAGAATAGCCAGGAGGTTAGAATTGTTTATTAAGCCTCAAAGGGCCAACCTCTGCTGCTGTCAGTTTCCATATCGCTCCATCCATTTCATGTTTCATGACAGCCTTCTTGATGTTGAGCGGCAGTGTTCACTACAGAGCACATGACAGAATAAGCAGGAGAGTAGAAGCAAGCAAACCAAAATACCTGCTTTAAACATGAAACCATAGATTATTGTGGTCACCTAACCCAACTTTCATAATGATGGACCCATGCAAGATGTTTGGAGTTCAACTGGGGCCTATCTGTCACTCTGTGAGACTACTCACACATACGAGTGTCCAACAGCACTCGGTGAATAATAGTTTCATGCCACATTAGTGAGCTGAAATGCCTCTTGAACAGTTTGAAGAACACCACTATTGGTGGAAAGGAGCTGTCAGACTCTTCAGCTAAGAGCAGGTAGAACATCTTTCTGGTAGTAGTAGGGATCAGTAAAATTCTGCACAAAAGACATCCTGGGAAAAATAAGATGGTGGCCATGGCTTCAGGGCCTGTTCCTCCAGGACCTGGGACTCCCTCCCTGCCACTGTCACAGGGAAAGAAGTAAAAATCGACACCGCTCTGGTGTCTTCAAGAGTGACCAAGTGCTGGGTTGAAGCCTCAGTGCCTGGCCATGAGGCATCAGCAGTGATTCAGTCAGAATGCCAGGATATAGTTGCATGGTTGCACTGCACTTGGAGTTGGGGCCATATTGCAGCCACACAGCCACAAGTGGTGGAATGGCAACAACTGCCCAGCTCCACCTCTTCTCAGCAAAGAAGCATTCAGCCTGTCCCCGTGCAAATGAGGGGCTGCTAGTCCTGTCCCAGCAAGAGAGAGAGATATGCAGATGTCCACCTTGCTTTATAGAGTGCCTTGTCTCTGTCCTCTGGTCAACTCACTGCCTGTTGTAGTTTGAAAATTTGCCAGATTTTCAGATGTTTGATTTTGCGCTTTTATGATGAAAATGCATTTTATTTTGAAACTAGAGCTAGCTTTCCCATCAGACCCCTGTTCTGAACCCAGAGGGGATTGGTGGATATAGTCTATAAAAGGGAGTGAACTTCTGCATTTCTTGCCTTCTGGAGCCCTTGGACTGTAGCTGCTGCTCACGGCCTTGGCCCAGTTGCTGCCTTCTGATCAATGGCCGTGGTCCAGAGCAAGGAACAACTGCCACCACACTGTTTCTGTGGCTTATTTGTCTTTGAGGATCAAGAGATGGTGGTGCACTCTTAACACTTTCCCTCCCTCAGAACTCTAACCACTTGGGAGTAGGAAAAACAGGGAAAAGAGGAAAAGGTCCTGGAGTAGGGATTTTTTATCACTATGGGCATGCCTCCTCATGACTAGGGCCATGGGGCTAATGCAAATACTGTACCTCAGCTCTGCCACTGAGAGAATGGAAAATGCTTCTGAAGGTTCCTACTGCTTGGGCAGAAATTTTGTGCTACAAAGAACAGATAGAACTGATATCTTAAAAAACCTTTGGCAAATAGAAAGAGACTGGGGTTCAGAAGTGTCTTCCTGCCTCAGCTGCAGGATGGTGCTGCAGCCTCAAAAATTTTATAGGATCTGGCGGCCACAGTCACATAGTGAAGAGCTTCCAAGGCAAGAGGAGTCAAAAGCATGTCTGAGACATCCAGAGGAAGCTGGCATCTGCAAAAGGACCAGAAAAGGGACTTTTCCACAAGCAACATAACGTAAAAGGGCCTGAAGAGCCCTACTGAGTTCTATGGATGGAGGGGATGGCTGAATTCCCCCTCTGATTAGAATGTATTTTTTTCCGGGGCTCTCTTCTGAAGCCAAATCCTGATACATCAGCTTTCTCTCACTTCTCTCTGAGAGTGTGTAAAGATATCATGATACAGCTTCTGTTTTACTGTTTTTGGTCCTTTTACTTATTTTGGAATTTTTTTCCTTTGCTTCTTGGTTGTGGGTTCAATAAATTGTTTCTTTTTAGCAAAGTTGCTTCATCTCCTGTTGAATTCTGGGTGAGAGCTGGTTGGTGTGCTTGGATTGAGGGCACCAATCCTGAACTTGTAGTGTAACCTGAATTTAGTGCTGAGGAGTCAGCTCATTGTTTTAGTTAGATTGTTGATTAAGTGCTGCAAGGCGTTGCATACTTGTTAAGGGACATNACTTGTTAAGGGACATACCTCAGGCTAGCATGGGAGATAAGTAACTTGTGATCGATAACGATGTCTATGCCCTGAGGCAAAGAACAGCTTGTGGCCACGAGATAACTATCTGACCATTATGTGGACGATGCTCTGCCTTAGCAGCACACTTAAGTGTTTGCAAAAATGTTTAACGAATCAGTACAATACGTGTATGCCTTAACTATATAAATATGTGGTGATTCTGTAATAAACTAGACAACTTGCTTGCATCAAGCTGTGTCTCCGTCTCTCAATCGCGGCATGAACTGATCTAGATCTTCATTCTAACCCAAGACACTGCCCCAAGGGGCTCATGGGAGAAACTTTTTCTATAAAACTTAATGCATTTTCTGCATAAAAGCACAAAATCAAACAGCAGAAAATTTATCAAATTTTCAAACCAGAGCACCCAGGCTCTACATTTGTTGGGCCATGCTGCATACTGCAGTATGGAAAACATTTCCTAAACCACTTCCCTTCCTAGAAAGTAATCTTTTGAGAAATCACTTCCTGAGAGAGGTCTCAAATTATCTAAGCCATATTTCCCAGACTTAAAGATTTCTGAAAAGTACTTTTCTTAGCACCAGTAATTAAACAGAAAATTCCCTTTATGACTTCACTACAAAGATCTAAGCACGCCATGGTGTTTTTCTAATGATTATGTTTAATACTGTAATTTCTAAAATTTCCTCCACATTTAGAAGGTTGGTTAAGACGTTTTAGTACAATAACAGGAAGATGGACAGCACCATTGGAGTCTGTCTAAAAGCAGGTCCAGGTATAGCATGGTCCCCAAGGCTGTGTTCATTTGAGTCATGAATGGAATCACAGAATCAAAGAATCACGCAATCACAGATTCATGGAATTATAAACTATAGAATCTCAGATTCACAGAATGATTTGGGCTGGATCTACTTCATGATATTGCCTGACACAGAGGTGAGACTGAGTGCCTTGTAGTTCCCAAGGTCATATTTTTTACCCTTTTTTAAAAAGAGGGGTTATACTTCCTTTCCCAATCAGTATGAACTTTATTAGACTGCTATGATCTCTCAGATATGATGGATAATGGTCTAGCAACTTCACCAACCAGTTCCCTTTGTATCTGTGGGTGTATTTCATCAGATTCCATGGACTCATGGATCTTCAACTACTTGACATGGTCGTGAATCTGATCTGCCCTTGCTGTGGACAGTTCTTCCATCTCAAAGTTGTAGTCTTTTACTTCTATGTCTTGAGTAGTGTAGCTTGAGCACTTGCAGTAAAGACTGAGGTAAAAAGTAATTGACTGGTATAGCCTTTTCCAGCTAACCAGGGCACCTGTTTTGTTCCAGACAGGGCCCTAATTTTCCTTTTTGTAAGCAATATAGAAGCTTTTCTTTTTGATCTTGATGTTTCTGGCCAGATCTAATTCTATCAGGGCTTTGGTTACACAGATAATTCCTGTTTCCCAGCAATGTTGGACAATTTCTCTATATTTCCCCCAAGTTACATGTCCATGGTTTCACCCTCTGTAAGCTTCCCTCTTATGCCTATGTCTGTCCAAAACTTCATGCAGGCCTTCTAGTATTTTACCTGACTTCCTTTTTGTAAAGATGCAGTGCTTTTCAGCTCATAGGAGTTAATCCTTGAATATTAACCATCTTTCTTAGGCTTCCAAACCCTCCGGGGCTTTATCCCATTGTATTCCATGAAGTTCTCTGAAAAAGCCAATGTCTGCTCTCATGAAGTTCAGGCTAGGAAGCTTGCTGGAACCCTCCTCACTGCCCTAAAGCCTTGCAAGCCTGCCAAGACTGCCCTTGAGTTTCACATGCCATACCAGTTCCTCCTTCTTGGTGAGAACAATGTCCAGAACATCATTTCCTGTTGCCTATTCTACCACTTGGAGGAGGAAATTGTCACGAATGCATTCAGGAATCTCATGGATTTCATACACCCTGCTGTATTTTCCTTCCAACAGATGTCAATTGGAAATGTCAATCAGATCTTGACTTCACCTTCTTTTTTCCAGTCTGAATCAGCCCACTTCCATTGGTGTCTCTTTATATTCCAGACTCCAGCCCTCAGCCATCCTGTTGACATTCTTTCTACATTCCCAGAATCAAAAGCATAAGGAGTGACACAATTGTATCACCCACAAATTTCCACATACCTTTCCCTATAATTTTCAAATCAGGCAAAGAATTACCTAGAACCTTGCATAATCCTTGATTATTTTTCTCATTTAAGACACAGAAGGTCAAGTACAACTGTTTATAGCAGCAAAAAGGAAGGCTGTCTTCCTCCTAATTGCTCTGCCATACCAAGGAAAAAGAAAAAGCTGTTCTACCAGTTTGTATTCAATCACGAAAAAGTAAACAGTTACACAGAATTTAGGGATTATTCTATGTGTATCTTGCCCTACTGCACACAGAATTGCCATTGGCCTTCGATGCCACCTGGGAACACTGCTGGCTCATATTTAGCTGGTTGTCAACCGGTACTCACAGGTTCCTCTCTACTAGGCTGCTCTCCAACCACTCATCCCTCAGCGTGTAGCTCTGCTGGGGGTTATTGTGGCCAAAATGTAAGACCCTGCACTTGGCCTTGTTAAACCTCATCCCACTGGTCTCTGCCCATTGACCTAGCCTGTTCAGATCTCTCTGCACCATCCTCCTCCCCTCCACTAATCCAACCTACACTGCATGATGTTCCTAATGAGAATATTACGGAAGACCTTGTTGAAGTCAACACAGACAACATTGATGTCTACCCAGACAGACAACATCATAAAAAGCTATCAGATTAGTCAAGAATGATTTCTCCTTGATGAATTCATGCTGACTCCTACCAATAATGTTCTTCCTTCTAGAGGATTGAAGAAGGCACCCAAACATGTTTGTCCCATCATCTTTCTAGGAGTGGGACAAATCTTGCAGTTTTGTGGGTCATTCTTATTGGCCTTATTGAAGGCTGGAGTGACAGTGGCCTTCCTCCAGTCCTCAGGCACCTCTTATGCTCTCCATCAGCTTTCAAAGATGATGGAAATTGTTCTGGCAATAACATCTGCCAGCTCTCAGCACTAGTGGGTCCATCCTGCCAGGGCCCATGGATTTATGGCTGTCCAGCTTAGCTAAGAACTCTGTAACCTGTTCCTCCTCTACCAAAGGAGAGTCTTCTCTCCAGACCTTGTCTCTTACATCCAGGGCTCAGATATCATGAGGCCTGACTTTAACAATGAATACTGAAACAAAGACAGCATTAAGTGTCTCTGCTTTTTCTGTGTCTTCCACCATTAGGATCCCTGTGTCATTTCCCAGTGAGACCACTTTTTTTCCTAATCTTTCTTTTTTTTATTGATATACAGGAAAGAAATGTTCTTAATGTCTCTGATAGCCTATGCTAGACTACTTCCAGACTTGCCTTAGCTCTCAGTATTCGCTGATAACATTGCTATATTCCTACCAAGTGGCCAGTCTTGTTTTTGTAGTCTGTAAATAACTTTCATCCTTTTGATTTTTTTTCAGAAGTTTCTTATCAATTCATGCAGGTTTCCTGCATTCTCTGCTTCCTTTCTTAGTCATAAGGATGCATCAATCTTGAGCTCAGAAGAAGAAGCAGAGTTAGAATATTGACCTGTTCTTGTGAACACCCTTGTCCTCTAGACACTTGACCCTTGGTATTCTGTTAAGTATATCTTTGAAGAGGCCAAATGTAGCTCTTCTGAAGCCTAGGGATGAAATTCTGCTTGTTTCTTTACTCCTTCCTCACAGGATACTGAACTCCACAATTTCATGGTTGCTGCAGCCAAGATTGCTCCCAATCTTCATACCAAAACAGTCCTCCTTTATTTGTTAATACAAGGTCCAGCAGTGCACCACTCCTTACAGATTCCTCCACCACTTTATCAGAAAGTTATCCTCAATGCACTGGAGGTACCTCCTGGACTGAGTTAACAGTCTGTGTTACCCTTCTGGGGTAGGTAGGTAGGCTTGTGAACATGAGACTGCTTTCAGTTGTCTGTAGAAGGTGTCATCAACCTGATGATGAAATCTTGGTTCAGTGGCCTGTAGTAAACACCCACAATGTTATCACCCAGATTAGCCATATTATCTTTCTACTTTGGTATGATAAAGTGTCTGCTTTGTGGCATTAAGAAAAATCTGTTCATTTAAATATTAATTTCAATTTAATTTCCTTGTTATTTCCACTGTTTAGCATGTCTAAATTTCTCAGGTTTTTGTTATGGATTTCAGATGAGTAATTGTTTCTGAAGTTATCACAGAATATTAGGCATTGAAAAGAAACCTCAGAAGTTCATCTAGTCCAAACCCCCTGCCAGAGCCAGAACACCTACAGTAGGTCACACAAGAAAGCATCCAAGTGTGTTTTGAATGCCTCCAGAGAAGGAGACTCCATAACCTCTCTGGGTAGCTGGTTCCAGTGTTTTGTTACCTTGCAGTAACCTGTGTTTATGTGCAATCTCCTACCCCTAAGCTTGTACCTATTGCCCCTTGTCCTATCATTGTAAATAACTGAGAAGAGTCTGGCACCTTAAGTAGTTATAAATATAAATGAAGTCACCTCTCATCCTCTTCTCCAAGCTAAAGAGACCTAGCTCCCTCAGTTGTTCCTCATGGGTAGGTGTTCCACTTCCTTAATTAACTTTGTGACCCTCTGCTGGACTTTTCCAAGCAGTTCCCTTTCTTTCTTGAATTAAGGAACACAGAACTGGACACAATATTCTAGGTGCGGTTCCATGTGGGCAGAGTAGAGGGCAGAGGAGAAAATCTCTGGACCTGCTAACCACCCCCATTCTAATTTTTAGTCATGGAAGCCATCCCACCATTTCTCGGTGATACCAATAACGTCATAGCCCTGAAGGCAGGCAGACAAGTATAACACCTCTTGTTTATTTCCTATTCATTGTGCTTTGACATAAAGGCATTTGAGATGTGCCTTCTTTGAAGTGGTCTTACCGGTAGGGCTTGTAACAACCCATGCACTTGCTTTCCTTTTGGCCTGAGATACTTTTCCAGGCTCAGAGCATCAGTGTTTCTGGCCTCAACATGATGAATGTGGAGTGAGCTGATGATTCTCTCCCCCCATGCTCCCTAGTTTAAGCTCTCCTAACTAAGATGGCCGGGTTCAGGCCAAATAATCTTTCCCCATTCTCTGACAGATGGACCCTGTAAGCCCTCAGCAAACTGGGTTCATCAAAAAGAGTTTTATGGTCAAGGTAACTAAAGCTTTGACTGTGGCACCACTCCTTCAACTCTGTTTTTTTGACTAATTCTGTCTTGCCATCTCCTACCCCTTTCCTTTGACTGGGAAGATTGATGAGAACACTACCTGTGCTCCCAAGTCCTTCACTGTTGCTCCATGTGCTCTGAAATCCTTCTTTATCATTTTCATATTACCCCTTTCTGTATCATTGGTGCCTATATGAAATAGTCAGAGAGGATATTAATCAGAAGAATGCATGATTTTTTGGCAAACTTTGAGTGATATCTTTAATTTGAACCCCTGGTAAGATGCGGTTGTCTCCAGTAAGTGGGTCAGTGTCTTGGGTTATGGAATCAAGAAGATTGTATTCTATTTTCATCTGTTGAAAGCAGTTGAGAAGCTGTATGGTTTTGTTTTTTGTAACTCCAGGGGGTTGGGGGAGTGAATGACTGACCCAATTGTTAAAACCAGGTGGGGCGACATTTCTGCTGATGGGCCATCA
>VZRI01012182.1:0-23411 GCA_013397515.1 Upupa epops | reverse complement strand
CTCCCTCCTGCCTGCCGCTACCTCTGTCTGCGCCCGCACCGAGGAGGTCTCTCTCCACAACAGCCGCTCCGGGAAAACTGAACTGTGACAGGTTTTGCTCTTTCGGGATCCCTAGGACTTTTCTTTTGACTGGTTGTTTGGGTGTACTGTTGGGTTTTCTTAGTGTTCTTAATAAAGAATTGTTGTTCCTTTTCCCAAATGTTTTGCCTGAAGGCCTTTAAATTGAAAGAATTTGGTACCTGTCTTCCCAAACTGAGACAGTCGGGTCTGCAAACAGGTCCCTCAGTGCCTGTCAGAAGACAACCTCCTACCACTATTAATATTCTCTGTTTCTTCTGGGCACTGACTGTTATAGGGGGAACTGAGGGGGCTTCCTTCCTGTGCTCTGAAGGCTTGTTATGCTTGGGTTGGTCTTTCCCTTCAGTCTGCAGAACAGCAAAGTGGTTCTGCAGGGGCACTATATGTTTGGGGAGGATTCTGCTTTTCCTTTGGCATTTTGACTTGATTGTCTTCCATTCATCTTTGTCTTTGGTATCTTTGTCCACCTCTCTCCTTTCTGTGTTATATGTCAGAGCTATTTGCTCTCTGGAATTAGGCCTTGGTATGTATTTGAAAAAAATAACCTGTCTCCCTCTGTGCCTCCCAAATGACCCTTAGCCTTCCTTCTAAGTGCCTCCTACAGTTTGGCCACCTGCTGCAAAAGATCCTCCACTTGTTTACACCTTTTACATACAGGACTGACATTAGGAGTCTGTGCATGTCCCACTTTATGTGGTCTATGCAGCTACCTTCCTATTCCTTGCCTCTGTCTGGGTGAAGATGTCCATCACCACAGAGATGGATGGTGTGGACCCTCACATGTATGCTGAGTACTCACCATTTCTATCTATCACTAATGACTCAAGACACAGGTAATTGTTAATGAACTCCAGTCACTTGGGCCCTGCCCGTGCTGCATGACTGCTCTGCTTGCTCTGCCTGCACAAACTGCCCAAATATTTACATCTTCATAGAAAGCTATAAGGTTGCTTAAACATGACTTCCATAATAACCCTCTTGATGTGCCTAGAATCAGTGCTAAGGATAAGTTGTTCCATCACCTTTCGAGGGATGGAAGTGAGGCATACAGTTCAATAGTTATCCAGTCTTTCTTCTTACCCTTGTTGAAGATTGGAGTGGCATTGGATTTTCTCCAGTCTTCTGGCACCTCGTTTTAATTTTTTTCTTATTTGAAAGTAATGTCTAAGCTAAGTTGATCTCAAATGTATGTTTTTTAAAAAAGATACTTAAAGATTTGTCAGCATCTTGTGTAAAACCAGCTCCTTTGAATCCAGCAAGACTTCCTGAATTTACTGAACCCAGTCTGAATCCCAACATAGTTCTCTAGCTAGAATTTGCAGTATCTGTTAGATCTTTGTCACCAGTTAGTGTGGTAGTTTTCTGGGGGTTGTGAGTCATGCCAGCACTTGACCACTCCAGACATGGTCCTTTCAGGATACATCACCTGCTCCATGTCCTCAGGGCCAGTCCCTTGCCTTCATGGGCTACAGACAGGAGTTTTCTCCACTGTGCATTACACCATGGTTTTTGCAGAGATTCTTCTCCTCCATAGCTTTCTACACTGTCCACATTTTCACTTTGTCTCCTCCATTATCATGCTGCAAGGGTAAAATGACCACTGTGATGTGCACAGTCCAGTGACTACATGACTTCTCCCAAACAAAACCTTCAAACCAACAGAAAAATAAGAAACCCACCCCTGAGATTTTTCCCCTGCCTAAAATGTATTTATTCACAGAGGCACTAATTGGCTCAAACTTCCAGAAGCGGGTGAATAACCAGAACTGGGGGGAGCTTCTACCTTCAGAGATTCTTACAAGGGTTGTACCTGTAAACTCAGCACACGTACTTTTTTGTCTTGAACAGACGGCGCAATACTCTACCCATATTATGTCACTCACATGAAAAGATTTAGCTGATGCACAAGACTTTTATGCTTATGGTATGTAAGGAAAATATTATACAGGAACTATAATAAGGAAACACAACTGGAGAGTATCTTTTCTCCATTCAGAAACGGTAGCTGCCATATTATGCAGATTTTTAAATGAACTTAATTAGATCTCTCTGGAGGAGGGTTTGATTTCTACCTCAATTCAATGTAATTTGCAGCAGCATGAGAAAAAAGAAACAACAACAAAAAAAAAAAAACAACCCAGCACAAAGTAGTTCAGAACATAGCCCATGAAGTGTATGTCTAACATCTGAAGACAGTGTAGCAAGGGAATGAAAACACAGATATATTCCTGCTTTTGAAGGAATTAGAGAGTTAAAGGGAAGCACAAAATGTGCCTTAATCTTCCTGTTGTTATGGTATGTCCAGGTATTAAATGTAGAATGCAAGCAGGAGAGAAAATTCAGCCATCCTGCAGACAGTTTTCTGTAAAGTCAAACTATTCAGGAAGATAGCAGCTGTAAAGAAGAGTCGCAGGGCCAGGTTAGTGATTATAGAGAAAAAATAGATGGTGCAATGGTTGGATTCATATTCAAGGTGCCAGTTTTTTCCTACTGAAGGGAGGACTGTTAGCTGCAGGGGAAACAAAAACTGAATTCAGACAAAGAATCTGAAAGTGAAGATTCATAATTCAGAAAAATAAGGTCTTGTGCAGATCTGTTCATGTGACTTTGGACTCTGTCAAAGTAACATGTACTGTTCATTAAAACACCATAAGTCCACAGTTTTCTTGTTTTGTCTTCCCCCTCATGAAATAAAAGCAATAAAATGATAAACAGCTAAACTGACTCCTGTGATGAGATTTTGTTAAATATTTGTGTCAAAATAACAGAACAGATCCAATAAAATATGCATGCCATTGTAACATAGAAAGCATTGTAAGTACTTGAAAACTGGAAACAAAAATAGTATTTGGGTTTCTAGGTAAACATATTAAAAAATAATCTGCCTAAATTTTTGGGAGGTATTGTGGAATACAACAAACAAACCTCCATCCTGGAGATGGCAACATATTTTTACTTGCATAGCTAAAGAATATTCTTGCATTTTGAAGATGTTTATATCTTAGTGAATAACTTTGTAGATGAAGGTAGTTTATTGCATTTTCCTAAGAATGATTTAAAATACCAAACAAAATAAATAGCTATTACTTTAAATTAATGTGACCCCATTTATTTTTCTACTACTATCTAAAGTTTTATATGTTGCTCCACCTACAAAGAAAAATGGAGAAGTCCAATTTCAGTATATTATATCCTGGGTGTATCTTTCAGTCTAATCTAGTGATACATGCACAGAACGGGAGCCTGCCTGTTTTCTGAGTTAGGTTAACATTGTCCAATGGCACTATTGTGATTGATGGTGCTTTTCTAACAGCTGAGTCATATCAGAAATACAAAAGCATTTTTCCTGGAGGTTAATCTCTACAGGACAAGATTGCATGTAGATATGGACAGACACATACCTGGACTGAGACAATGGAAATACTGCATTTGGGCTTTTGAAACCAATGTTATGTTCACCTACCCTCTTCCTTTTAAACTAGTTGTTGATGGGATGAAATAGATACTGGTGAAATGACTTTGCTTTTGTGAGAATCTTTTCAGAGAGTATAAATGTGTTAGAAAAAACTTGTTCCAGGCATTTATATGTAAGCTACCTCAGTTACCCATTGTTTACCGATTCTTACAGAAATCAGACAGGAAAATTATAGGCAGGGTGCTGGAAAGACAGCTGTTAACTGTGAGTAAATGCTTCTTGTGACAAGAGATGACAAAATTCTGTGGGAAATACAACTCCACTGGAAGCAGTAGAGCTGCCTTTTTATTAAATTTTATTTGTTTTTCAGTGAAATGAACTTATCTGACCCTGTGTGCACCTAAAGCCAAACTTCTTATCATAAATAAATACTTTTGTGCACCTCTCTCAAAGAGAGTGTAGACACAGAATCCTTTTCATTGGAAGAGACTTTTAAGATCATCAGCAATTAAATCAGCACTGATAGGTCATCACTAATCAATATCCCCAAGTACCACATCAATATGTCCTAAATTCTTCCAGGCACAATAACTCATTCATTTTCCTGGGCAATATATTCTGGTGCTTTACAACCATGACACAATTTCATACCAGGTTGTCTTGTCCTGTCACTTGTTACTTGAAGAAGAGAACTATCCCCACCACAATATGAAGGCCCTTAAGGTAGCTGTAGCAAGCAATAATATCTCCACTGAACCTCCTTTTCTACAGACTTTATTGTAAGGAAGGGCCGTAGAATTATTGGCTCAATGTCCAAGCATAGATCAATAATGAGTAGTGTTTCTCAGGAGTCTGGTGCTACTTCACACCTTTGTTGGTCATATGGACAGGGGCTTTGAGTACACCCTCAACAAGTTTGCCAATGACAGCAAGCTATGTGGTCTGGTTACTAGGTTGGAGGGAAGGGAGGCCATCCAGGGGGATCTTGACAGCCCTGAGAACTGGACCCTGTGCAAAATGCATGAGGATCATCAAGTTGAAGAGCAAGGTCCTGCACCTGGGTCAAGGCAATCCCAAGCACAGATACATACAGGGTGGTGAATGCATTGAGAGCAGCCCTAAGGAATAGGACTTGGGGGCATTGGTAAATAAAAAGCTCAGCAGGAGCTGACAAAACGTGTATGAAATGCAGCATGGAAGGCCAGTTGTATCTGGGGCTGCATCAAAAGAAGTGCCATCAGCAGGTCAGGGAAGGTAAATGTCCTACTCCATTGTACTCTGGAGACCTCACCTGGAGTACTGAGTCTAGTTCTGGAACCCCATTACAATAAGGACATGAAACTGTTTGACTTAGTCCAGGTGAGGGGTACATGGATAATCAGAGTGCTGGAGCACGTCTCCAATGAGAAGAGGCTGAGGGAGTTGAAAAAGAGAAAGCTATGGGGGTACCTTGTAACAGTCTTTCAGTACCTGAAGGGAGCCTACAGGAAAGCTGAAGAGGGATTTAGTATGAGGGACGTAAGTGATACGACAAGGTGAATGGTTTCAAGATAAAAGGGTATAAATTTAGGTTGGAACTTAGCAAGAAATTTGTCGCTATGAGCGTAGTGAAGCAATGAAACCCCTCCCATTCCGCATCTCTGCCTTTGAGCATGGGCCATTCATACCCATATGCCTTTCTTTTTGGCTTGGCAGAGGAGGGGTGGGAAGGGGAAACTGCATTGGCACAAATTCTTCCCTTTCCCATCTCTGTTTCCTGCATGCAAGTGTGAATTTTCTTCCCTTCCCCCTATACGTTTCCCATGCATGGGAAGCAGAAGAAGAGGTGGAGCACTCAGGATAAAGGAGGACAGAATAGGAAGCTTGGTGTGGTTGTTCCAGAGTGGAGTGGCATGTTTCAGTGGATCTGGTTTTCCTCCAGTCCCTTGGCTTTTCACATTCCTCCAACATTCCAGTCTCCTGGATCATTGGTTCCTATTCTCAACTCTGAAGTCTCCTTGTTTTTTTCCAGCTCTTTTTGGTGCTTCAGTCTGCTGAAGCATTAACTCTTCGGTGGCAGTAGTTCAAGGGCTTAGCTCACTCTGTGTTTCAGCCCTTCGGAAGGAGCAGCCATGGCTGCCCCTTCTTCATGGTAGAATCACAGTGGCCAGGCTGGGCCTTTTCCCTCCCTCCATGGATACAGGGTGTGCCAACAAAGCCCTGCAGCAGCCATGCAATTATCAATAGACAGAACAAGAAGAAGGAATATCTGGAAGTCCACTCCCTTTTACAGTCTCTGCCCATCAATCCACCTCTGGGGTCACATCAATGCCACAGGTGTCTGATTGGAGAACTATCTCTAGTTTCAAAGTAAAAGGGACTTTTGGTATAAAAGCACAAAATCAAACATCTGAACACCACAACATTTGTGAAACCAGTCTCACAGTGATTTTCTAGTCAAGCTCTGTCAGATTTTAGAATTGATACTGAAATGTAGTCTGCAGTTAACTGTCTGCACTGATCATAAAGGTACTCTAGAACTATTTAGTTCCTAACATGTTGAATTATTTTATTTATTTTATTGGTTTTTTTTGGAAAATGCCAGTTAGTTAAGCTACTGCAGCTCTCATCCTAAAATTGCTAAGATTATGACAGAGAAAACCCATGCAGTTTTAAGGAAAACTTGGTGTTTCAAACTGTATGAGGATTTAGAAGTTAATACTTCTCCCACTGTATAACTATTTCAAACACATTCCTTCCGAAAGCAAAGCGGAAATCACAGTGTGTTGCTGCAGTGCTAGGAGACCAAAGCTCATGTGGCATAGTTCCAGGTTGGCAGTGAAAAATGCTGGGGTTTTGGAGCAGAACTCTATTACCTAAACTACTCCTTTGTTATCCTGAAAAAATGAAGCAAAAGAGAGTAGATAGTACAGCAGAGAACTGAGTAGAAAAAACATTGTAAAATATCAGTGGGCAAATCGAAAAATTATTTCTGGAAAAATTATTTCTGTTTTGCAATGACAGATTCAACTCCAGGTTCATCAGTCTTGTTCTTTGTGAGACATTTCTAACAGACTGTATTCAAGAAATGTACTTGGAGCAATAGTTGTGTTTACGAGTAGTTTTTCTACCGAAAGCACTTAAATTTGCATTGCCAAATCTGTGATTGCATTGATCTTTGAGACATTTTCACTGGATCCAGTGGGTCCAAATAACAGCATCTCAACAGTCCCCTAAGAAAAGTATATGGAAGATGATTGGCAACTGAGTTTTTTGGACGATCCTTATTTCCCTAGTGTATTAGCAAAGGGTTTGTACCACTCTGAGTGCCTGCTGTGTGAACCTGGATATAACCTCAGTTACAAAACATTCAGATGCAGCCTTGTTTTAAGTGTGTCTCTTTTATCTATGTGTGCAAAGAATAACAGAATGGACACATTCACAATAGGTCATTCAAAATTGATGTCATAGCAACATAGAATCATAGCTCTGTTTTGACTGGAAGAGATAAAGCTTTAAGTCCAGTCATTAACCCAGCAATACCAGGTTACCAGCTCAGCATCACAGCTACATATCTTGTAAATACCTGCAATGATGACAACTTCACCATTTTCATGGGTAGTCTGTGACAGTGCTTCACAGCTGTTTTTGGCAATAAACGTTTTCTAACCTAAACCTGCCCTGGTGTAACTTGAGGCTGTTTACACTTACCTTTTCACTTGGCACCTTTTCACTTTTCACAGACCAAAGCTCACCCACACATCTCTGTAACTTCATTTCAAGTAATTAGAGCAGATCGAGGTGGTCAGTTCTCAGCCTCCTTTTCTCCAGGTAAACATCCCCAGTTCCCTTAGCTGGTCCTTACAAGGCTTGTACTCCAGACCCTTCACTATCTTTGTTGCCCCTCTTAGCGTCAATACATTGTTGTGGGTTCTTGTCTGGATACCAATGCATCCCATTTTGGATTGCCATTATAGAGAGTGTACACCTTGAGTATATTTTAACCAAGAACTTCTAGCTAAAGCATCAGACACAGAGGGAGGGTTTAACAAAACCACTTGCAAATCTGCAGGCAATGAAACAACTTACTAAATTTGAGGAAAAAAAAGCACGAAAACATTTTAGTTCATTCCTCTCCCCACGCATCAAAACCCTCTCTCTGCCACTCCCCCCACCTCCCTCCCACTACCCCCGCCATCATACACACAGACACCAAACTCACATTGAATATCCCTAATATCCATTCTAGATAGCTCCTGCTTCTCTCTGAAATTGCAGCAGTTATTTGATGTCAGTCTTGATCCTCATAAGTCTTTAAACTTCAGAATTCTCACAATCTTTCCAGGTCCAGGCGAAGCTATCCACCCACAATAAATTTTCTTCAGATACAATAACATTTTCTCTCAGTGGCAAATGACAGTTCTGAATGGACACCAAGATGGAGAAAAGGAAAGAAGAAGGTGGAAGTTGGTGAGGGATGATGGGGATGGGGGAGGAGAGGGAGAAGTCAGGGGGAAGAAAATTTTCAAAATTTTAAAACCCACAATTTTCTGCAGAAAACAAACAAATTAAACTTTCACATTTTGCTCATCTTTTAAAGCATAACACATCTCAATGTCCTTCTTGTAACCCAAAACTGAACTTGATATTCAAGATGGAGCCTCACCTGTGTTAAGTATAAAGGAACAATCACTTCTCTACTACTGATAGTCACACCTTTCCTAACAAAAAAAAACAGTCTGCTTTTGGCCTTCTTAGCCACCTGGGCACACTGCTGTATCATATCCAGATGTCCGCCAACCAATACCCAAAAAATGCCTGTCTGCAAGACAATTTCCAGCAACAATTCCCTAAGCCTGTAGCATTGACCAGGTTTATGGCCAATGTTAAGCAGGACTAGCCCTGATACTGAACCCTGCAGACTTATGACCAGCCACCAACTGGATTGATCTCCACCAACATTTTCTGGGTCTGTGCTGTATAGCCAGTATTTAACTCAGCTGAGTATATGCTCATCCAAGCCATGGGTAGCCAGTTTTCTCATGAGAATACTACGAGAAACCACATGGGGTAGGTGCAGGTGACCCAGCTCCTTGACAAGGATGTGACAAAGACACTAAACTGTGGTACTTGATGGGTAATCTATGTTTCATCTCCTTGGCTCCCTACAATCTAAGCCACTCAACCCCAGTTTTGTCTGTTTACTGGTTACTACTTAGAATGACCACAGGCCAAGCTTGTAAACAGATTCCTGACAGAATAGAATTTGAACTGATCTTCTTGGACCAGAAGGTCTTTCAGTTGGAAGACTGTCCCCTTGGGATTAGCCATCATCCAAAGTTACTTCCCCAGGATTTAGTGATTCCTTGTGTCCCTGTTGGTGAGTGGCTTTTCCTTTGGGTACCCTTGGGGAGAGAGATCTCTCCCTTGTAGGTGTGAATGCATGCACATTTTTGATCAACTTTTCTACTTTTCTTAGAGTATTCCTCAAAGACTAGGAATTTTTCTGGACAGAAATATAATTTGAACTTGTGTGTTGGAAATTGATGAACCCTTCTAAGTCCTGTGCCAAACTCTCCACTTTTTAGACGTGTACTCCATCTGTCACCAGCAGGCCTGGTGTCATGTAAACTGATACATCATCACAAATTCTTGTCATAGTTTGAAGCTTTAGATTTCTTTTCTGAGACATTGGAAGTTTGCTGTAGCAACTTGGAATGTTTGACTTGCAATTCTATGTGAAGATTTTGCAGCTCTGCGAACAAACAGAAAAGGTTTGGATCTTCCAGGTTCAGGATTATGGCTTCCTCTTCTTCACTACATTTCATTAAGCTAGACACAGTGTCTATCTTGCCCTGGAAACATGATGAATAGAGAAAGTGGTACCACAAGGATCAATGGATGGAAATTTTTTGTCTGATTTCCATGTTTGTTGAACTTGAGATAGTTCTCCCCTTGTTTTTGGCCATAGGAATGAGCACCTTGGAAATGAAGGACTGGTGTTGAAGCACTTGACTCAAAGAACTAGACTTTAAAATCCCCCTGATGTGGAGGGATGAGTTGAATGGACATCAAGAGCAAGAACTGCTGTAAGTCTTTTCCTTTTGAGTGGTTGGAGATTGCTATGTGGCTCAGTTATGTAAGACCATGTAAATTTATCTTGTTTTTTTCCCCAAATTGAGTTAGTTTGGGGTTTTTTTTGCCTGCAGTTTATAAGATGTTTCTGAACCCTCATTTTGTTTTCTGTTTTGTACCAGTAGCACATTAACTAAATTAATCAGTTAATTTCATCTCAGGATTAAACCCTTTGACAGGTTTGAAGTCAGTGACACCAGACTCAGAACCTGGTGGATCTGACACGTCTTTCCATTTCTTGTCTCATTACTGAGTGCACTGGAGGGAATGAAGATGGAAAAAATCGTGTAAAACAATCAGAAAAGTGTAGTCTACGAGTAACTTGTCTTAAATTGCATTGTCACACCCATTACTGAGTATATTTAAACAATTTTATGCTTCTAACATTTAGCAGAAAAATGTAAAACCTCTCTAAAACTTTCACTTTATACCTCAGTGATTCAAAAACTTCAAAAGAGTAAGATTCATAGTTGATCTTTATCAAAGCTTGAGTCAAAGTTGTCAGTGAGTTTTACATTGTCATTTTTAATCTTTTCCTCAATCTGACCTGAAGATTTTACCTTCTTGAAAAAGCTGATTTTGCCCTGACATTTCACTATAAATCTATCAGGAAATAAAAAAAAAGACAATTTCAGCTCCTTTGTTGGAGAAAAATTTCTTCATTATCAAACAATGTTTTATTGAGTTGAGATTGAGAAAGATAGAAAACACTTTACCTTCATAATTCTGTATTTTCTATTCATTCAGTCTTGAAGTATTTTCTCTGTATCTGTCATCAAATAATGAGATTACCAAAATCCTGTACTGAGAGTCTGATCCATCTGCACCACCAGCAGAGTTTGTGTTACTTCTCTTTGCATGCAGATGATTATCTTTAAACTAAATAATATTATAAATACTTAATAACCATAATATCAGGCAGATTCTGAAGACTTCTCTGCTAGCACTCTACATCCAGTGTGCTGAGACTAGAGTATTTGACTAAGAATCACTATTTCAGTTGCAATTCCCTTATTATACATAGATTTTGTATTATTTTCATTTTTTCTTTTTAAGTGTGAGTGTTATGTCTTCATGGCAACATACAAACCACTCCATAGCTTAACCACCTTTTGTCTGTCTCCTTATTGCTTCATGACTGTAGGTAGACCTTCTATCTGTATGTGAATCTATTCACTGTGTCTGAATCTATTGATTATGGACTCCACATTGTTTCTTGACCTGTGAGGCAGCTGAGTTGTTTTTTTCACATTGTAAGGTGGTGAGGGGCCCTTTTATTCTGGCTGTCTAATGAGAATTGCTGATAAGGTGGCAGTACCAGTTGCATACGGAGCAATCCTCTCTACAAAGATTTACAAGATTCTGTATTCTTGGAGCAGTGAGCTCACCTGCTAACTAATTAAAGCGAATGCAGATAGCTTACCTACTAGCACTAACTAATTAACTGATACTTTGAGACAAGAAACAGCCTTCTTGGCCTTAAGAATCCATGTGGCTTAACAAGAATAAAGAATTCAACCATGAAGAAATTCCCTGAACCACCCTTCCTGGGAAAAAGCAGGGAGAGGAATGCTGGGCAGGGTATAAAATGGTCTCACAGGAAATGAACTGGAAACCTTCCTCACTAAGGACTGAACACCAGAAGAGACCGGTGGGATGCTGCTGGATCACCAGAGACCTGGGGACATATGGGAGAGGTACCCCTGCGGTGTATATCCTTTCCCCACTTTACTCCTTTCTCTTCCCCTTTCTTTATTTTTCTTGTTTCACCACTTTCCTTCCTTCTATCACATACTGTTGAACAATAAGGCTATATTAAGGTATAAACCTAGGCATGTTTACCTTATTTTTGCACTTTAAGGTCACGGTTAAATGAGCCTCTCACAAGTCCACCTTAATTCTGGACTGTGACAACTTCTCTTGGAGAAATCCTCTATTTGGTCACTGGGAGTATTGTATGTATATACTAATGTCCCCAGAGTTAAACACAGGTCCTGTTGAAGTCAATATTCTTTAAGTTACTATAAAAATACTTAAAGATATTACAGAAAAAAATTTTTACAGTCAGTCTGCAGTTTCTAAACTGTAGAATTTTTATTCTTGCACTTCATACATGGTCACTAGTAGTGTAATCTGATTTTTTTGAGTTGTAATTGAGAAAATTCCAGTGGTCAATTTCCTCTCTTGGAGACATGCTTACCAATGTTATTTATTGTTCAAATCACTTGATCATGGGCTTAAGAAGTGAAAATGCATGTGGGAGTTCTAGGGCCTAGAGCTGGCCATAGTCTTTCTAAAGCAGAACTTTTATCTTTGCTTTTGTAGAATCAGTAATATCTCGTTTCCTTCATTTCTGTCATCAGCTGAATGAGAAGACATTTGTGGTGATGAAAAGCTATCTTGATATGTCTAAAGATTATATGAAAGTGTGCCTTTTGGTACTGGGAGGGGAGATGAATGAAAAAAAGGCCTTTGGTTTTCAAACTGCTTCAATGACCATGGAAGATTACAAGAAATAATTAGGGAAAAGGCTTTCAATATTGTTTTGTGGGTTGATGTGAAAGAATGAACACTTCTCTCAGTGCAGTATGAAGCAATGTTTTATTTGGCATTCAGCCACAGCAGTTCATATTAGTTGCTTCCATCTTTGCAGTACAATCTCATCTACCATGTTAAACTACAGTACAGTGGCTAAGCTGTTCATGGACTATTCCCAAATTAATCAATTAATATTTTTTTTATAGCAAAAATTTCAAAGGCTCACAGTGTATAAAGGAAATGCCATCAAATGACTAGAGAGTAAGTAAAAGCTGTTCCATGAAATTCTGAAGACAAAGGAAATAAAATCTCACACATTGCCATGCAAGATGAGTTTGGGATTCCCACCATACAATTTATTTAATTATCTGTGCCAGCTTCACAAAATGCGGCCATCATAAAATGAATATATTGTGGGAGTGTTGAACTGGAGTAGGTTTAAAATGTTGTGACTGCTTTAATGGCTACATATTCTGTAAAATGCATTTGTTTTCAAGAGATTGATTATGGTTTGCTTTTTATGTGCTATTACGTCTAATTTATTTTATGCTTCAACAGAGAAAATTATTTTCCTTCTTCCAATTTATATGAGAAACACAGAAGAATAATCAAGTGAAAAATATATTCATTTAATATGATCATACTGTGCTTCCCTGGACTATATTAGTGACAATAATAACTGTACTCTCTAAGCATGCAATTCCCCATTACCTAAGGAGTTGATTTGACTAATAAGTTACTCTTGTAATTAAAGAAGTAATAATGGACATTTTTAAGAAACAAAACATAAGGCAACACTGATTTTGGGTCTGTGTGAAAGCATGTGTTTTGATATTTTAGAATGAGGACTTTTGTAAAAAAATTTAAAAAAACCCAATTTGAACATTTATGTATTGTCAGCATGATTAAGTTTCTTTTAATTGTGAAAGAGAATGTTCAAATGCTTCATACTGCTCTCATATAGTTTTCAGACTTTTAAATAAAATTATTTTAACATAATATTTCTCATTTTCACAAAATGATGAGCTAGAATATTAGATAATAGTTTTAAAAATTATTATCTAGTAAATTTTACAATAGCATTCATTAACTCCATACATATTTTTAGTGAATGTGATTTGGAACTCACATTTTTCTTTACCTTTTCTGAGGCTGCTGAATGTAATATTTTTTTCTTGTTTTTACTGTGTTAGGCAGGGTTATTGCAGTGATCAGTTTGAGATAATGATAGCAGAAATAGAACTGACCTCTGTGAATGTAATTTTTTTGAAGATGCTGCATTTGAGAAGATACTTTCTTCTGTCTTAGTAACCTTAAGAATCAATTACTTAGAAATTGAGATTGTTATAGCCTAAGTTAATCAAATGCAGGAAACCTCTCTGATGTAGTAAAAGATGCTTTCAGAGTTCACCTTTTGATTTCAGATGTGTGCCCTTGGTTTGAGAAAAGATGTAAACAGTCAGGTAAAGAATAAGACAAATGTCCACAATAAATTTACTGCTTCAAATATAGTAGAAGCCATAAGAGAAAGAAAAGATAAATTGTACTGCAAAATTACTATTTAAAAAGATGACAGAATCTGCATTTCTTCTCACAGGAACATATGATTGTGAACCAAGATAACATTTAAGTGAAGCACAGGATAAATACTGGTATTATAGTATAATTAATCAAATAGCTCTGCTGTTCAGTTTAATCTTAGTAAATGGCACCTGGAACTACAAAAAGGAAAGGAAAATAGATGTAAATTGTTGTATAATAATGTTAAGCAAGATAAAAATACATGGGAATAACATACCTTTACTGTCCAGCTAATGGAAATTTTCCTCAGACTATCTCTCAATTTGTTAGGCATAAGGCTGCCACAGGGAGGGATGTGAGGAACCTGTTTCTTAAAGACAGGGATCTTAACTATGGTGTTTTCAGTCTCAATCCTAATGTTTTCGACATATTGTAAAGGTGGTGGAGAATACAAGCCACAGATTTCATTATCACTTTCATTTCTGATCTTACAAAACCCACCACATCTTGCGTTCTAAACAAATATGTCATAATTCAATTAGTGCACTGAAATCCATACAGTTGCACTTCTTTTCAGTGAATCTTCCTAGGTCTTTAGTCTCTTCATATTTCATTCAGTTGTTATTTCCTTGATTTATCTTAAATCAGTCAGCCCTTTCTCCTGCCACTCATTTAGGGAGTACAAGAGTAATACACATGCTGGGTACTCACTCATGCTTATCATGAATAACCTTTATTTTTGTTCAGGTGGCTTGCCCCAAACCCACACAAGTTGACAGCATGAGCAGAAACAGCCTATGTCATATTTATCACCTTTATTCTTTTGTGGAAGCTGGCTTTCAGGGATCCAGCCTGAAAAGAAACCTTAACAGTCATTCTGTGAACTTGTGCACACCGCTACTGTGGAGCTAGAGTCACCTACATCATTTCACTAGTGAAAGTGTTCTAATTATACTCTCCCTATAATGTTGTAAAAGAAAAAAAACAAAACCAAAAAATTTCTTCATTGAGTATTTCTTATTCTCGGTGTAAACTAATCTATCAATCTTCACAGTACTTCCCTGGAATGTAATAATTTTGCAACATACCTTCTGATGTGTTGGGGGCACATCAGTGCAGCATATTCTATAATCTATCTTACTATTTCACCATTCAGAAATAAAGTCAGCACCCTACAGTTTTCATTTCTCCTTTCTTATTTAACTTCTCATATAAGTGTTGACCTTATCAGGGAAATTTGGGCGAAGGGGTCTATCTTCTGGCAAGATATATAGAACAAAGCAAGTCAACCGTACAAAGAAACATTTAACTTTTTGTTTATAAAAATATTTTATTTTGTTTCTGTTGGACAATTATTCTACTTCAGCCTGACAACATGTAAAGGCTCAAGTCTTTCATGAAGAGAAGATGAATTATACCATCTCTGTCAGAAGGCAAAAACCAGACTGTCACATACCTTAATTCTGCATGAGAGAACACGATAACTGAAGGCAAGGTGGCAAAGAAAACCCCAAAGAAGCTAGATGCTTTCTGAGACTAGAAACGCCCGTTTGATTTGCCCATTGTTTTGTAGAAGTAACATAATTAATTGCTTAGAATCATAGAATCATAAAATGATTTATATTGGAAGACATCTTAAGGATCATTTAGTTCCAAGTCTGTCCATGGGATGGAACACCTCTCACAAGACTAGGTTGCCCGAGACTTATGCAACCCGACTTTGAACATTTCCAGAGAGGAGGCATCTACAGCTTGTCTGGGCAGCCTATTCCAGTGCTTCACCATTCTCACAATGAGGAATTTCTTCTGAAGATTGAATCTAAATCTACCTTCTTTCAGTTTGAAGCCATTCCCCCTTATTTAAGTCATACAGATGACTTAAATGAAACATGAATTTCACTATCAGTCTGTATAATATGCTCATGGGAAAATTTTTCACCCTTTTGACTAACTCTGTGACAAACTAATAAAAATTGGGTTAACACATAATTGATTCATTCAGCTAAGACAAATGGCTGACATACTCAGCTAATACAGATCAAGTAAAAACAACTTTCATTTCAGATGACTGAAAGAATTAGTGGACATTATGGCAGAACTCCTCTTCATCATCTATCAAAGGTCTTGGGTTTCTAAAGTCACCCTGGAAACATGAGTGGATTGTCTGGAGATCAGCCTGCTTTAAGAGGTCCGGCTTGATGGGCTGAAACTAAGCTTGGTAAGAGCCAGCATTGTGCCCTGGGTTCAATCTGCATTTAGACACCAGGAGAGACATTAGCTTTAGTCTAGTGTACATCATCTGCTCAGGAAAATAATGATCAAATATTAGTCTATAAGTAATATTTTTGAAAGCATCTATACTGTCTGTTTAGCTTGATGGACAGCTACAAGATCTAGGCAAGTATGATTTTGTTTGGATATAACAAAAGGTCTGGGACCCTAAATTGGTAACCCATCTAGATAACTTGTTCAACTTCTTAAAAACAGATTGCATGAAGGCAAAAAATAATGGTTAATTAATGAAATAGTATATATAGCAGATGCTAGTAATTAAAAATTAGTGAAAACCTGGTGTTGTTCACAAACTCCTACGTATCTTGCTGTATGTTGAAAATTTGGGCAACTATGACTCATCTGGAACTGCGAATTTCAGACTGAAAACTAAAATTAGCAAAAACAAAAACAAAGAGTACTGTGAGAATTCTTTTTAAATCTCAAAAAACATCAGTTAGACAGGAATAATTCCTGTATATATATGGTATTCTTCACTGGATGTGAAGAACAAAGGAATACTCCCTTTTCAATTGTGTCAGACAGGACAAGGGGTGATGGACACAAGCTCAAACACAGGAAATTTCATCTCAACATGAGGAAAAACTTATTTACAGTGAGGGTTATTACACAGTGGAATGGTTTGCCCAGGGAGGTTGTGGAGTCCATTTCTCTGCAGAATTTTAAGAACTGTCTGGATGAGTTTTTGTGTGGTTTGAATTAGGCTTTTCAATAATATGTGAGCACTGGACCTGAAGGCCTTTAAAGGCCCCTTCCAACTCTGATAAACTGTGTAAATTGTGTAAAATGTATAAATAGTTCTAGTGCAAGAAAGCGGAACATGATGGTTTTTCTTAGGGGTGGCTCAAAGAACAAAATTTTGAAGAAATGAGATATTCTCAACATGTGGGGAATTTCCATACTGTTCTGACTCCTGAAAGATAGGATACCATCTAGGCAATCTAGCATCCTGGCATAAGTTTCCTTTGTGGCTATGACACAAATAAAATACTCATGTGTGAAACAACTAGAAGGGATACCACCATCTTCTGCAACATGAGGATTTCAATACTCTTTCTTAATTTCCTGTTATAAAACGTGTAGTGACATCACCACTATCATACCTACAGGATGATCTGATCTTGACAAGAAACACTCATGCAAAACAATTTAAAACCTGTATCTTCACAGTATCACAGTAATTACAGTAATGATTAGGCTGAAAAAGACTTTAAAGATCATCTAGTTCAACCTAAAACCAACCAAGTAAACCTAACATCTAACATCTAGATCATGCCACTCAGCATTTCATCCAGACTAACCTTGAACACCTCCAGAGATGGTGACCCGAGCACCTCCGTGGACAGCCCGTTCCAAAACCGGATCACTCTTTCAGTGAAAAACCTTTTCCTAATGTCAAGTCTAAACCTTCCCCGATTGGAGCTTGAGACTGTGACCCCTTGTCCTGTCTCCAGTGTCCAGGGTGAAAAGACCGAACCTCTGCCTGACCATAACCACCTTTTAGGTAGCTATAGACAGCGATAACGTCACCCCTGACCCTCCTTTTTCCAGGCTAAACAGACCCAGCTCCATCAGCTTCTCCTTGTAAGGCCCTTTACCAGGGCCTTCCAGGCCCTTTACCATTCTAGTTGCTCTTCTCTGGACTCGTTCCAGTACCTCGACATCCTTCCTAAACTGAGGGGCCCAGAATTGAACCCAATACTCCAGATGTGGTCTAACCAGTGCCAAATATAGGGGGAGGATAACCTCTCTCTCCCTGCTAGCTACACCAATCAGGACCTATAACACCATCTTAGAACCTACAATGGCAGTGTACCTTTCTCAGCAACTGTGAAACTCAGAGAATCATTAAATAGCACTGAAGCTAGTAGGAACTACTTTCTTGGTATTTAGGATTACACTGTTCTTATAATGAATGTGTACCTTAAATAATGGAATGTAGTGTTTGTATACCAAAATAAGGCTGTATATGACAAAAAGGTTAACCAGTCACAGCAAATCACATTTGAAGTGGCCCAAGTGTAGAATCATGATATCTGTATATACAGTGCCTATGTAGAAATTTCCTCAAGAAGAAAATCCTTTTCTCAAGCCTATTTAACATGGAACTAATAAGCAGAGTGGAGAAATGTAGGTAAAAAATATATGTATATGGTTGACTATTTTTATTTGCTTAGGTTTAAAACTTTTTTTCCAAGTAGTATTATGTAAAACCTCCTCAAATGATGTTTCACATTTATGTTGTAGCTGCTAGACTCATGGAAACAGTGAAAGAAAGAAAAAAGTGCACCATGAGCAGGAATAAAAAAAATAGATCCTTAGAATGCATTGAAAATAATATAAATATTTACTAAAAATATTCACACAAAATTAATACCACCACATCCATAAATAATTTGAAAAGACTAGAAATTAGTTCAATGTTTGAATAGGATACACTAGTTAATTCTGTTTGCTATTAATTATGGTATAAAACAAACAGTCATCAGTAAAGGTCATCTTTGTTTTGATGATCTGCAACTTTGTGGGCTGTTTCTATTTTCTGTCCTAATTTTTAGGCATATTTTTCTGACAGAAAGCAATTTTCATTCTTTCAGACAGGGTAAAACAAGGGATCATTATCCACAAATGTGCAATTAAGCAAAATTATGAATGATCTGAAGCTTATTACTCCTCACATGTCTTATGTGACTAACACCATATTTCTGATAAAAATGCTTCCTCTATTAAAGCCTAAAAAAATCCAATATAAATACTTCATAGCATTTGATAATTTCAGTTTGGGGGAAAAAATCTAATACAAAGTTTTATAAAAAAGGGAGATTATTTACATTATTCTAAAGTTGAAGTAAAGAGGAAGAGGATATTATGTTTGCAGTTCTTTTACAGATGTATTACTTCTTCAGCTGAGAATCACATGTATTTTTTGAGTGTGTTTAGCAGTATTTAACTGATTTACACATTTAATATACTCATCTTTCTTACTTACTTACTTACTTACTGGTGATCTTACTATATCTGGTTTGTTCCAGCTTTGGCAATCCTGAAAAAAGCAGACATCTTTCTTCTATTAACCAGTCTTATAGTAAAATTATTTAATCACCACTCGTCTTTGTCACTATGGATTAATAGCATGCAGCTAAATCAGTAATGCTTTCTAGTTTTTTTTCTTGTCTTTTCCCTTCAAATTGGATAAGGAATTTCTCAAGTCATATTTTGCTATAGAATTCTCTGCCATAAAATACGAGTATATCCAGTCAATTATGTCACTTAGCTCTTGCAAAAATTTATTCTCTCTTTTCAGGAGCTTTACGTTAATATCAGCACCCTAGTCTTAGAAAAGGTACATGAAAGCACTTGCAAAACCCTAAGTCACATTGATGAAGAGTTCTCAGATTTACGTGTTTGAACCAATGATGTGGTGAATACCACACAGAGTTACCTCGTACTAAAGAATTAGCCTCTGTGTCGCTCTGCTGTTATTATAATGAAGCTGTTATGCACAGCAAGAGCAGAACACACCTATTGAATCTAAAGTAGTCTGGAATAAAAAAAAAATACTCAATTAAGAGAACACATTAATAAAAGAATCAAAGTTGGGATGCTCCTGAAGAGCTGAAACCTTTAGTGGAAAATGTATGTTCACGATTCAGAGTAACACTCTCTACGTCTCTACAGACTTTTCTGTGTTTGAAACTCCCAAATGGTTTCTCCTGAACAGTGAGGCTCTGCAGATGCTGCCCAAGGGAAATATGAATTTTGGGATAGTATGGAGTTACCAGTTACATGTTTGCTGGACATAGAAGAGGGCTGCTGAGAAGATTCCACTGATGATGTGCACCAGCTGATGTTTAATAGCTAACAGTACAGAAGGATTCTTCATTTTTCAGAAACACAGGGAATTAAGACAGAAAGAAAACATGAGCAGGCTAGATAAGGCACTAGACTTCAGGGACTGTAGATGTCTTGACTCACATCTATGCAGGGTGTTCATTAACTATGGATGAGGCTGCACTGGAGAGCTTGCAAAGTGAAATAAAGAGAGCAGTAAAGGATTTCCTGGAGCTCAGTAGTACAGAGCTGCTAGAAGACAGAGGATTTTTCAGAGAGAAAGAGAAAGGAATTTAGGGTTGGGAGCAGCTCACAAGACCCTAGGCACCCAGCAATACCTCTAGGAGAACTGTTCTGTGATGTGACAGTGCAGTGTTAAATACAGAGTAAACACAGAAGTCTGAAGAAGAGCATACCTGGATTCACTGATGCAAAACATTTCTGTGCTGAGCCTAACAGCAGGTGCAGTATACAGTTAAAGAAGTAGGGAGAAGATAAGCCACACACTAAAGTTGGCAGTAGTAATTTTTGCTTTTCTTATCCTACAGTGAGTTTATCTCTCAATCCACTTGCTTATTTTCCATTGAGCTGATTTGTAGTGCAGCCAAAATAGAGATTATTCTCCTCCAGTTCAAATAAGCGGAAAATAGGTGTGATCTCACTTTCCCATCTGTGTCTCAGACTTGACCAGTAGAAATGAGGTTCAAGAAGGAAATAATTTGATAGTGATCAATGTAGCATAATTCTGTCCTCTTCTCCTAGGTGATGAAGTGTGCTACCCTTTTCTTGGGTTTAAATTACATTTGGGTTTTGGATGTGCTAATTGCTTTATGTAAACTGGGGATGCTCTCTTCTGACACTTACTGGGACAGACCTGTTTCATCCTGAGCCTTACTGCTCAAAAGATGCTTCTTTTAGATTGACTAAATGCACTCATATAATACACTTCTGTGATTTGAGCCAGGTGGGGTTCTGGTACATGGGAATAGCACCTAAAATGGTACCTGTGAAGTATCCACAAATCAGGAGAAAGTTCTCTGCATCTCCAGGAACAAACTCA
The DNA here is from genome assembly GCA_013397515.1 of Upupa epops. Taxonomy (NCBI): domain Eukaryota; kingdom Metazoa; phylum Chordata; class Aves; order Bucerotiformes; family Upupidae; genus Upupa; species Upupa epops. Next base: position 2,562 of record VZRI01012182.1, on the reverse strand, counting down.
CTTAGCCTCAGAAAATCAGCCTCTTGGCAAATGAATATATTTGTGTAGAGAAACATGGTTTTGTGGGCTTTTGAGTTGTTCTTTTGTTTGCTTTGGGGTTGTGTTGTGTTGCCCTGTATTTTCCTTTGGGGAGCTTTCAATTTCATTTGGAAATTGGGGCAGAAGAGACATATCATTTCCATTCCAATTCTGAATAAGTAATGGTCCTCATCTAGCAGTTGTTACTTCACAATGTAGTGGAAGGTGGTGGTAAACTAAGGTTGTCCAAAGCAGAAACCAGGCATGGAAGAGAGCCATCGGTGCTGAGGTGATGACATTTTAAAAGAGAAGCCATGACTTCAAACACTGGTGTTGGAAACTGGATGGGTAGATTTAGATTTGATGTGAGGAGGAAGTTCTTTACCATGAGAGTGGTGAGAACCTGGAATGGGTTGCCCAGGGAGATGAATGGGGCCCCATCACTGGAGGCTGGATGAGGCTCTGGCCAGCCTGAACTAGGTGGGGGTGTCCCTGCCCGTGGCATGGGGGTTGGAAATGGATGATCCTGTGGTCCCTTCCAACCTTGACTGATACTATAACTGCTTCCCAGGGAGGGTGATGGGGCACTGGAGGGGCTGCATGGGAGGATAGTGGAGATTTTTGGAGGGGGATTCATGGAAGGGGGATTCTGGAGACTTTTTAAAACCGCCAGGACCTGGTTGGGGTGTCCTGCTGTGGCAGGGGGATTGGACTAGTTTATCCCTTCTGATCCCTCATGATTCTATGATTCTATGACTCTATACAAAGATGGTCTATTAAAAAGTTTATGGCAAAAAGGGATGGGGCTTCCACCAAGTTGCTGTTTGAAGCTGTTCTGGTACTCATGCCCTTGGAACATGTTTACAGAGCTGGGACTTTTAAAAGGTCTCATTCTCCCCCCTTCTGTTTTCATATTGTAGTTGATTGTCACAGTGTCACAGTATCACAGTAATGATGAGGTTGGAAAAGACCTTAAAGATGATCCAGTCCAACATGAAACCAAGTAAACCTAAACATCTGACATCTAGATCATGCCACTCAGCACTTCATCCAGACTAACCCTGAACACCTCCAGAGATGGTGACCCAACCACCTCCGTGGGCAGCCCATTCCAAAATCTGATTACTTTTTCAGTAAAAAACCTTTTCCTAATGTCAAGTCTAAACCTCCCTCGATGGAGCTTAAGACTGTGACCCCTTGTCCTGTCTCCAGTGTCCAGGGAGAAAAGACCGACCCCCGCCTGACAATAACCACCTTTTAGGTAGTTATAGACAGCGATAAGGTCACCCCTGAGCCTCCTCTTTTCCAGGCTAAACAGACCCAGCTCTATCGACCTCTCCTCGTAGGGCTTACCTTCCAGTCCCTTTACCAATGTAGTTGCTCTTCAGCTATTGGGAATGCAGTGGGTTAATAGGTCTATGTTGTTAAAAGTGATAGTGCTGCTCTGAAGTGTCAATTTTCCTGGATCTTTTTCACTTTCAAACTCATAAGGGACCACTTAGGTACTCCTTGTCTTTTGATTCACTTTTTGTTGCTAATTAAGGTGCTTAGTCCTGAACATGAACAGTCTGTCAACCAGTGACATCCACATCCACATTAGCTAAGTCAAGCCTTCGCCTTTGTACAACTCTCTAAGAGACTGTGTGTTGTTGCTAACCATGTTCACTTTCATATGTGTAATTATAATATTAATCACAACAGGAAGGCAGCCAGAAGACCTGCGTGGTTAAACAGGAAGCTGCTGGGCAAACTGAAGAGGGAGAAGAATGTCATTGAAGGAAGGGATGGCAACTTGGGGTGATTATTCCGGTGAGACAATGTAGGGACACAATTAGGAAAGCCAAGGCCCATTGGAATTCACCTATGCAAGATAGGTAAAGGGTAAGAGAAAGGACTTCTTCAAATATACTGCAGGTAAAACTAAACCTAGAGGCAATGTGGGACCCCTACTGAATGAGCTGGGTGCCCTGAAGACTGAGGATACAGAGAAAGCAGACATACTGAACACGTTCTTTGCCTCCATCTATACTTCCGGGAGCTGTCCTGGTATCAAAGCCAAGACTGCTGAGGCTCCAGAGGAAGTCAAGGCAAAAGAGGAACCTGCCTTGGTTAGGAGTGGGTTAGGGATGTGTTGAACAAACTGAATGCCAATAAATCAATGGCGCCTGATGGGCTGTACCCACACATGCTGAGGGCGACGGCAGAAGTCATTCCTAAGCCACCCTCCATCATCTTTCCTAAGTCATGGGGAACAGGAGAGGTGCCAAGAGACTCTGGTTGGAGGTTAGCAAATGTCACTCCAATCTTCAAAAAGGGTAAGAAGGAGGACCCAGGAAACTATAGACCAGTCAGCCTCACCTCCATCCCAGGAAAAGTGATGGAACCATTTGTCTTGGATGCTGTTTCTAGGCACATCAGGGACAAGAGGATCATTAGGGACAGTCAGTATGGCGTCACCAAGGGGAAGTCATTCTTGACCAACCTGATTGCCTTTTATGAGGGCATAACCAAGTGGAAAGATGATGGTGGATGTGGTCTATCTTG
>VZRI01012181.1:15452-28724 GCA_013397515.1 Upupa epops | reverse complement strand
GGGCTCTGGTCACCGAGGTCTGGGTGTCAGAGTGAGCTCCTCGTGTCAGGCCGGTGCGTGAGGAGCCGCGATGCTGGGGCCGGTGCCCTCTCCTCGTCTCTCGCTCCCAGCCCGTGGGACCCCCCGCCTGTGACCCAGCGTGTCTGTAGCTCTTCGGGAGCACCCAGGAGCAAGGAGCTTCTCGTCTGCTTGGGCTGTTCAAAGCTTTGGGGGTGTGGAGGAAAATCAGACGTAGAAAGCAAAGCAGGGGGAGTGGGCTGGCTGTTTTGAGGGGGTCTCTGCTCTAGCCGGCTCTTCCACGCTGCCCGTTAAATCCTGCGAAGCATCAGCACCGAGGTAAAACGCCCTGCAATCAGCTCTGGGGACCCCTGTTCACTCAGCCAGGCTAAAAGTTAGGAGCCAAGTGCTTGCCCCAGGCTCGGTTCCTTCAGCCCTTGCTCTCCTGGAAAGGCCATTTCCAAGGTGCTGGAACGTGGGGCTTTCTACAGAGACCGAAGGTGCTACAGCCAGAAAGCTCATGCTGTAGTGGCCAGGGTCCTGGTTGTTCTGCCCTTTGAATAGAGAACAACATGCGAAGAAGGGAAGAAACCCCCAGAGGCGACTGTTTTCTCCTGCTTCTCAAAGTCCTCAGAGCGAGCTGGGGTTTTGCTGTTGCGGGTGCAGACCTGGTGCTGGCAAACCCAGGATAGCGGTGGCATTTAAACGGAGGAATAAGCAGCTGTGTTAGATATCTCTGCAGAACGCTCTGGGCTCTGGAGGGGGGGATAAGAGGTGGGAAGACGAGAGAAAGTGCTTTCTGTTGTGTTTCCTTATCCTGCTGTTTTTATTCGAAACCGCACCCAGCTAATACTTGAGGGCTGAGCTTAGGCAGCAGGGTAGCATTAAGAGAGCAGTACTCAGTCGGTGCGTGTGGGTTGGCAGAGACGAGACAAGCACTTCTAGAATAAAGCTGCATATTTTATTACAGCCAGAGTCACCCAGTGCCTTCAAGTGGGTGATGTTTTGCTTGGTTACCAAGTGAAGATGACCAAGCTGTCCTGATTTTTGACCCAAGGTTTATAGCCCGTGGGATGCTGTCTGCCAGCCAGAACATCTATTAGCTGTGAGTGTTTATATCCTCTGTTTTAGGAGGAGCGCCAGTCACGCTTCATCTGCCGTTATCTTTAGACGTGTATATATCTGTATTCTTAAAACAACTGACTCACCGAGCTGCGTGACTGATGTTAGAAAAAGAATAAAGGTAACTCTAACAGAGAAACGGGCGTTCTAACACGAGTTGGGAAGTTCACTCCGAGCTGTGAGTGTGGCTTCAAGCCCATTACGTGATTCACAGCCCTTTTTATAGAGCAGGAGTACTGGCCTTCACGGTAACGTGTTGGATTGCATCGGCTGTTTTGGTAGCTGGGCTGGGGATAGCCCTCCTCTCCTCGTTACCACTGTAAGCAGCGACTGGAGTTACTAGGAACGAAGTTGGGGTTGAGGTGGATTTTGTTAAATCCCTCAAAATGAAAGGGTAGGGCTTTTTGTGTCAGCTGAAGCAAAGGGAAACTCCTGGGATCTTGATTTGCTGAGAGAGGTGCTGGACTTTCGTCTGAAACTTGGAATGAAACCTCAGTGAAATCTTGGAAGTTAAAAGGCTTTGATAAAGTTGAATGGTTTGGGAGAACTGTCTGCTGTTGGCCATCGTTAGAGCATCTTAACACGACTGGGGCTGGCAAAGCCCTCTGAGCTCAGCCAGCCCAGCCTGGCACCTGGCACCACCACAGCAGCCACCCCAGGGCACTCAGGGCCACAGCCAGGCTGTCCTTCCACACCTCCAGGAATGGATGGGGACTCCCCCCTGCCCTGGGCAGTCCAGTCCAGGCTCTGAGCACCCTTTCCCTGAGGAAGGGCTTCCTAACATCCACCCTAACCCTCCCCTGGCAGCTTCAGGCCCTGCCCTCTCATCCTGGCACTGTTTCTGTGGAGTCCTTTAAACGAAAGAACAAGTCCCGTGTAACTCGTTTGCTCTCCCTGCTTCACAGAGTTGGTTCCCTCCATCATGAATAACATGCTGAATCCGGATGCTATTTTTTCCAACAACGAGATGAGCCTGTCAGACATCGAGGTCTATGGCTTTGATTACGACTACACCTTGGTTTTCTATTCCAAGCACCTGCACACGCTCATCTTCAACGCCGCCCGAGATCTCCTTATTAACGAGCACCGGGTAAGTGAAGTGAACGGGACAGGGGCAAACTATGAATAAATAATCTGATGAATCCCTCCTGAGAGGGGAAGGGCTGCCCTTTTCACGCCCCAGCCCTAGGTTGACTCCCACGTAACCACCTTTCCAGAACAGCTGCCTGTGATCTGCAAAGCCAGGTTAATTGTCGGCTGCAGTGGGCAGCAGAGCAGGGTCCCACAGCTGTAGAGGTTTGTTGTCTTCCCCCGGTGCTGTGTGGTTTGGTGTTTGTTTTTCCTCGTTGTCAGTTTCAGGAGTCACCCTAATAATCAGGGAGTGTAGAAGGTACTGTTAACCTCGTTTAGCGTAGCTCCCAGTTGGAAGCGACCACCAAAGATCATCTAGTCCACCCCCCCTGCAGTGAGCAGGGACAGCCTCAACTAGATCAGGTTGCCCAGAGCCTTGTCCAGCCTCCCCTTCAATATCTCTAGGGGTGGTGCCTCAGGTACCTCCTTGGGCAGTCTGTTCCAGTGTTCAACCCCCTCCTGCTAAAGACCTTCTTCCCCACAGCCCATTTAAATCTTCAAATCCCCAGTCTCTCCTCACTTTCCCATCTGCCCTAGGACCTGCTGTTCCATGGGATTGTTTCATCTTCACCCTCTCCTGTCTCTTGCCAGAGGCACTGTGCCACAGCCCCGGGGTTGGGGAGCAGCAGGGCTGGCAGAGCCGTAACAAACCGGTATGAAATGCCAGCTGTGTGGAGGCTGCATCTCTCAGCCTTTCCTCTCAGCTTGAGTTGGATCGCACTGTGCGCTTGCAGGGTGCTCTGTACAGCTGACTTAGCTGAAGGGGCAGCGTGGTGCTGCTGTAATCAGTGGCTGGATGCTGAAGCAGCCTCCTGTGAGGGAGCACTGCCCTGTTTCCTCACCCAGCAGCATAGCTGCGCGGTTGACCTTGACACCTAGGCAGCTGGGAGTGCTGGTTGTGCAGTCTGGGGACAGAAGAAGTTCCTCCCAGAAGGGAGGGAGATGTGTGATCCAGGAAACTGAAGGGGCTGCCTGGACAAGGGTTGCAGAAACCCCGGGTTGAAAGAGGCAGAGTGCATGGAACGGTAGGCTTGACAGGGAAATCAAGAGGCAAACAGCCCAGAGGAGCTTAATGAATAAAACTGCTCGTGTGTTTTACACAACCCAAAGTGAATGGGTGCTGTTCTGTCTTCGTGTTTGAAGCTAAAGGTTAGGAGCTATATATAAACACCTATAAATATCCCTGCGTGAACAAACAGAACATCAGGGGTGCTACAAGCAGGCACAGCAGTGTCTTCGGGAGGGGTGAATGCACGGCACCAAAGCTCTGTGGTGCTGGCAAACAGCGTTGCTTAAAACCCTCCTGGCTGTGTTCCTGTGTGACTTGGTCTGGGGGATCCTGCTGTGGCAGGGGGACTGGACTGGGTGATCTTTCCAGGTCCCTTCCCATCCCTAAGGATTCTCTGATTCAGGAGTCATGGTTAATCTGCGTTGACTGCAGTTCAGACAGAGCTTTGTCTTTGCTGTTTGAATGAATTTGGGTGCTGGGAAGGTTTTAATTTGTCCTCATTGAAATCTCTTGAGTTCTAGTAAAGAACTGGATGCTGTTTGAGGCACCTTCAGTCAGAGTTTCATAGATCACAGACTCACAGAGCAGCCAGGGTTGGAAGGGACCTCAAAGATCCTCCACTTCCAGCCCCCCTGCACAGGCAGGGACCCCTTCACCAGAGCAGGGCACTCAGGGCCCCAGCCAACCTGGCCTTCAGCACTGCCAGGGATGGGGCAACCACAGCTGCCTTGGGCACCCTGTTCCAGCATCTCAGCACCCTCCCAGCACAGAACTGTTTCCTCGTGGGCAACCTCAGTCTCCCCTCTTCAAGGCTGGAACCCTTTCCCCTTGTCCTCTCACTCCCACCCATATCAAAAGCCCTCTCCCAGCTTTCTTGTAGCCCCCTTCAGAGATGGGGAAGCTGCTCTAAGGTCCCCTGGGAGCCTCCATTTACCGAAGGACAGTTGTGTATAGTAGTGTTACCCTGTAGCTGCATGTGCTCTTAGTATGTTTCTTGCCTCTGATGCTGGAAAAAGGCTGCTGGGTAGTGCTTCCTGTGAGGACTCTCCCATAACTTAGAGGATGGCCAATTTTGGTCATGGCAGAGCGAGGCCGTTCATCAGAATCTGCAAAACACAGTGGAGGAGGCAAGGAATTTCTGAAGGGTGTCCAAGCGAATAAACACTGATGTGGTGCTCATCTCAGGGAGGGCAGCAGGTGTCAAGTGTAAACCCTTGGGTCTCTTCCTTTCCCAGTGTGTGGGCCTTGTGCCACCTCTTCAGAGCTACTGGCCCAGAACAGGTATCCACATCGCTACCAGGCGTGTGGGGTAAGCAAGCAGTGCAGTGGGCTTGTAAGGAGAGGGTTTTGTGTGCCAAGGCAAGCTCAGCCATCATCTCTTGCTGGCATGCATCTGAAAGCCAGCCTTCTAGTAGAATAAACTCAGGTGGGACAGTCAAGTGTGCAGGGCTTTGAGGAAGTCCTCCTGCTGCGGGACACGTGCAGTGCACTGTAGCTTTTAATTGATCACAGCCTGTACCATCCCCATATGGCATCCCTTCCCTCTTCTGCTTCACTGGCCGGATCTACAGAGCTTCCCAAGCTGTCTCTAGGGTACAGCAGTCACCACGCCAGTTGTCTTCAGCACTGGTGAAACCTCAAAATAACGAATAAATGGCAATTCCTCCACAAAAAAGCCAGCTGGAGCCCCTGTTGGCACTGTGCAATCTGCTGCTTTTCCTGAAGGCTCGTGAACTAGCTCTGCACTCTTGGAGAGGAGGTGAAGAATGCTCCTGAGATGTGTTTGTCAAGGGCCAGCAGGGCTGTGGCCTGAGGGAGGGGAAGGATGGGTTGTGTTTCAGGCGGTTAAAGCACCTGTAGTTTTCTCAGGCCTCCTCAGAAAGGCTGGAACCTTTCTCCTTTCAAAAGCAGTTGAACCAAGTCCTTAGCCCCAGGCATGTGCCTGATACTATAAGCACAGCTACCCTGTACTCAAAGGAGGACACAGGGACGTGTGACTGAAGGTAGGCTGGAAGATGTCAGAGTCTCTGCTAGGTCCTGTGAGCTACCAGTGCTGTCGACAGGGAACCCCAGGGAGGAGCACCCAACACCCAGTGTACATGCCTCTCTGAACCACGGGGTGTTAGCATGTGCTGGCCAGGGTAGAGAGAGTTGGCTCTCCTGTGGTTTCCTAAAGTGAATCCCCTCATGGCATCTAGTGCCCAGCTTGCTTTGGGGATCCCAGCTCTGTGAGACACTGTGCCGTGGGGAAGGTTGCTGTTAGGGGAGCCTGGCTTCTGCAGGTGGTGTTAGCTGTTGTGAAGTCTCTTCTTCCTTTCTTCCTTCTTTCCTTCCTTCCGTCACAGAAAGACTGAGGCTGGCAAAGCCCTCTGAGCCCATCCAGCCCAGCCTGGCACCTGGCACCAGCACAGCAGCCACACCAGGGCACTCAGGGCCACAGCCAGGCTGTCCTTCAACACCTCCAGACACGGATGGGGACTCCCCCACTGCCCTGGGCAGTCCAGTCCGGGCTCTGAGCACCCTTTCCCTGAGGAAGGGCTTCCTAACATCCACCCTAACCCTCCCCTGGCAGCTTCAGGAACCTCTCACCCTGGTGCTGGGTGCCTGGGATTATTACTTGTATTTACTCTGCTTTTGTGGTTCCAGATTTAAAATGAAGTCTCTCCTCTCTTTTCTCAGTATCCTGCAGGAATAAGGAAATACGACTATGATCCCAATTTCGCCATCAGGGGCCTCCATTACGATGTGCACCGGGTAGGTACCCATACCCGATACCCGGGGGGATGCTGCGCTGAGGCCCGAGGCAAAGAAAACAAACCAGGCTTTCCAGTCCTTCAGCCCTCTGCTCGGGTGTGGAGAGGCTTTGCTTCATGGTTTTCATAACAACCTTGAGGACAACGGCTGCATCAAAAATTTGCTGGCTGTTGGTCTTAAAATCGTAGAATCATAGAATCCTCCTGGTTGGGAAGAGCCTCCAGCNGGCCATTTCCCTTTGTCCTAGGGACTGGGGAGAAGAGCCCAGCTGCAGCCTTGCTTACAGCCTCCTCTGAGGGAGCTGTAGAGGCAGCAAGGTCTCCTCTCAGCCATCTTATGCTGGGCAGGGGAAGACAGTGCAACAGAATGTGTGCTAGTAGGAGAAGCCATTCTTTCCTCCCTTACCTGGGGTCACTGGGCTCCTTGTTTATTTGGTAACTGAGCTAAAGCTACTGATAAAAGGAGCTGGGAGGCTTTGAAGAATCCTAGAATGGCCTGGGTCAGAGGGGTCTGCAGAGGTCATCTAGGCCAACCCCCCTGTGAGGATGTTGAGCTGAGGGTGCTCAGGAATCTGCAGACAGAGAGGTTATTGAAACAATAGGGGTTTGTAATATTATTTCCATGATAAAAACCTGTGCTTCCCCCCTTCCCCTCCCTCCCACCCCACCCCGGAAGGCCCTGTTGATGAAGATCGATGCTTTCCATTATATCCAACTGGGAACGGTCTACAGGTGGGTGAACGATTTCCTATTTATTAAACACCATCTCCTTTCGTTGTCCTTTCATCCCTTTGCTTCACATCAGGGCTGCAGACACCAACAAACACCGTAGCCTTACTGGAAGGGGGTTTCTTTGCGCCCCTCTGGGGCCGGGCAGACGCGCTCGCCGTGTTTCCTGCCCGATCCAGCACAGCTGATTCCCCCCGTTGAGAGCTGGGGAAGCTGCCAAGCTGGTTGCTCGCATCGTGCTGACTCACTGTGTTTCCGGCTGTTAAACTGTGCTGAAAGACATCTAAAAATACACTGATGGCTCCTGCTGGTGCTCTCCGTGTAAATAATGGTCACCGAGAGCCTGCTGGCCTGACCTCCAGGTGTCTCTGCCACCACTCCAGAGCTCCTGTGTTTGGAGACATCGTCACCTGATGGTGGAATGGAGCTCAGTGGCACGGTCAGGCACCTCTGGAGTTCAGTGAATGGGTGTGAGGTTGGCAGTGCCGGTGCTGTGCTTTGTCAGGAGGTCCAGACACGCTGCATGGGATGGTTGACGTGAGAGTTACTGTTACGGCTCTGTTTGCTGTGAGCATAGAGTCCTTAGGGGTCGGAAGGGACCTTGAAAGATCCTCTAGTGCAGTCCCCCTGCCACAGCAGAGTCCTTTAGGTTGGAGAGGACCTATAAAGCCTAAGCCCAGCTATCAACCTAAGTGTTAAACCTGCTCTGCATCTCCCTGACTTCTAATCCCATCCAGGGATGGCGGTTCAACCCCCTCCTGGTTGGGGCTGGGCAGTGGGTTTCAATCCTGATGGAGTCATCGAATGTGTTGGGTTGGAAGGGAGCTCCAGTGGTGCCTGCGTTCCGTACACATCCGGGGCAGCTGATGGGGTGAAGGTAGCAGGACTTGCTCGGCGTACGGCCTCGTCTGTGCTGCCATGGGAGCAGTTCTGGCATCCTGCTGCGGGTAGGTGGCTCCAGGAGCAGAGCTGTAGGTGACCTGAGATGCTTTTAGTGCCTTCTGTTCATCTGGTGATGGAACAAAACGGGCTCTGCAGTTCTAGGGCTGCAATCATTTAGGTTTCACAAGTCCTGTAAGGTCCTCCGACCATTAACCTAACTGTTCCAGCCCACTCTGAAATGTCCCTGAGCTCCAGACTTGTAAACACCTCCAGGGACGGTGCTTCAGCCACCTCCTAGGGCAGCCTGTTCTCTGGGGAGAGACCTCCTCAAAGTTTGGAAAAGAACTACTATCAATTCACAGAGTCACTGAGGCTGGCACAGCCCTCTGAGCTCAGCCAGCCCAGCCCAGCACCTGGCAGCACCACAGCAGCCNGCTCTGCAGTTCTAGGGCTGCAATCATTTAGGTTTCACAAGTCCTGTAAGGTCCTCCAACCATTAACCTAACTGTTCCAGCCCACTCTGAAATGTCCCTGAGCTCCAGACTTGTAAACACCTCCAGGGACGGTGCTTCAGCCACCTCCTAGGGCAGCCTGTTCTCTGGGGAGAGACCTCTCCCCATCTGCTGTATTTTCAAAGTTTGGAAAAGAACTACTGTTGATTCACAGAGTCACTGAGGCTGGCACAGCCCTCTGAGCTCCTCCAGCCCAGCCTGGCACCTGGCAGCACCACAGCAGCCAGACCAGGGCACTCAGGCTGTGCTTCAATACCTCCAGGGATGGATGGGGACTCGCCCACTGCCCTGGGCAGTCCAGGCTCTGAGCACCCTTTCCCCCTGAGTTCCCCCTGAGTCTCCTCTTCTGCAGGCTCAACACCACCAGCTCCCTCAACCTCTCCTCATCAGCCTTTCCCTGCAGTCCCTAGTCCTGCTGGCCCCACTAGTGCTGATCCCAGCCAGGATGCCCCTGGCCTTTGGTGCCACCTGGGCACCCTGCTGGCTCCTGTTCAGCCAGTTGTCACCCAGTGCTGCCGGGTCCCTCTCTGCCAGGCTGCTCTCCAGCCACTCCTCCCCCAGGCTGTAGCTGCAGGGGGTTCTTGTGGCCAAAGTGCAGGACCCTGCCCTTGGATTCAGTTGAAGAGGAGTCGTTTCATTGAAAGCAGGGTCTTTCTCTCGCCCAGAGGACCTGCTGTGTAGCTGAGGGCTTTGCCTGTCTTTCTGCCCCTTGACCCTTCAAGAATAACCCGGTTGGAACCCTGTCACAGCATCAGCTCTTTGAGAAGTGAAGGCAGGGTGAGGAACTGCCTCGTGTTAAGGCACTGGAAGCTCTAGCTGCCACTTTCAGATCCCTGGGGCTTAATTGCAGAGGGGGCCAAGAACCTTTCCTCCCTCTAAGAGTAAAAAGGGCTTCAGAGGGGAGAGTTCCCCGTGAGTCAGCCTGCTGTATGGAAAGATGCTGGAGTGACTTAGAGAATGAAGTGTTCCTGTGACAGGAGGAGGGTTTATTCAGCTCCAGGAGATCTCTGTCCTGCTCGTAAAGCCTTGAAAATACTAATCTGACTTCCTGATGCTGTTTTCCAGAGGCCTCAGTGTTGTCCCAGACGAGGAGGTGATCGCAATGTACGACGGCTCCCACGTCCCTCTAGAGCAAATGAGTGACTTCTATGGGAAGGTGAAGTAAAGCCTGCTCTGCACGAGGGGATTTGGTGTGGGGAGGGGAGGGTGTTGTGGGGGTGAGGGTGGTAGTGTCCCCATTTTGATCTTCCCAGCAGTTCTTTTTCTGAGTGTATGAACAGGAGCCAGCAGGGTGCCCAGGTACCCCACAAAGGCAGTGGCATCGTGGCTGGGATCAGCACTAGTGTGGCCAGCAGGACTAGGGACATCGTTCTCCCCCTGCACTGGGCACTGGGGAGGTCTTCCCTCGAGTCCTGGAGCAGTTCTGAGCCCCTCTCTTCAAGAAAGGGATTGAGGGAATGGAGTGGATGCAGAGGAGCAACGAGGCTGGGGAAGGGACTGGTGGGAAAGGCTGGTGAGGAGAGGCTGAGGGAGCTGGGGGGGTTCAGCCTGGAGGAGAGGAGACTCAGGGGGGACCTTCTCTTTCCAACCCCATGAAGGGAGGTTGCAGACAACTTGGGGTCTGTCTCTTCTCCCAGGCACCCAGTGCCAGGAGGAGAGGGCAGGGCCTGAAGCTGCCAGGGGAGGGTTAGGTTGGCTGTTAGGAAGCCCTTCCTCAGGGAAAGGGTGCTCAGAGCCTGGGCTGGACTGCCCAGGGCAGTAGGGGAGATCGTCACCCCTGGAAGGTGTTGAAGGACAGCCTGGCTGTGGCCCTTAGTGCTCCTGGTGGTGCCAGGTGCCAGGCTGGGCTGGCTGAGCTCAGAGGGCTTTACCAGCCTCAATCATTCTTGGAATTTAAAATGCTCTCATTTGAGAAATGCCTGACCATTTTTTTCTCTTCCCACTCCTGCAGAGCTCGCAAGGAAACACAATGAAGCAATTCATGGATATATTTTCCCTGCCAGAAATGACTCTCCTTTCTTGTGTGAATGAGTACTTTCTGAAAAACAACATAGACTACGAGCCTGTTCATCTCTACAAGGATGTCAAGGTACTGGCTTGGAAGTGATAGCTAAATATCAGCACTTGGAGCCTGTGCTGTGTGAGGAAGGGCTGAGGGAGCTGGGGCTGCTCAGCCTGGAGGAGAGGAGATGGAGAGGAGACCTCCTTGATCTCTACAACTGCTTGCAAAGAGGGTGGAGAGAGGCAGGGGTTACTCTGCTCTCCCTAGAGACCAGTGAGAGGAGAGGGGCAATGGCCTGGAGCTGCCAGGGGAGGGTCAGGGTGGCTGTCAGGAGGGATCTCTGTGCTGAAAGGGCTGTCAGGCACTGGAACAGCTGCCCAGGGAGGGGGCTGAGTCCCCATGCCTGGAGGGGTTGGAGAGGAGGGTTGGGGGATAGGGTTGAGTGGTGCTGATAGGGCTGGGGAAAGGCTGGACTGGGTGATGCTGAAGGTCTCTTCCAGCCCATCTGTTCTCAGAGTCTCTGATCTCCCTGAGCCCTGTCAGCACCAGTGAAATTAACTCAACCTTTAGCTTTGGTGTCCGAGTTGTACAGCATCATATAAACAGGAGTCAAACGAGGGTCAGCCTTGGGGAAGTAAGTATGGAAGTTAATTCCCGTGCTGCAGGGCTGCTGCTCTAAGTTAGAGGGGAGGACACTGGAAGTGGAGGAGCTCCTGCACATCCCTAAAGGTCATTGTGATTGTTGCTACACGTGGGCTTGTCCTGACTTCTCCCGAAGCATCTGTAGTCATAGGGACCCTCTTGACCCATACCTGGGGACCTGTCTGACCCTCTTGACTCCTCAGGCTGTGTCCTGCAGAGGAGCTAACTGTGTCGTCCTCATTAAGAACAGGTCATGCCCAAGCTGATGGTGTTTGGGTCGCACAGGCTTTCCATCTGAAGCCTTTCCCCGGGGACGTGGACAGTGCTCCTGCTCAGCAGGTACCCCTGAGCCTTGCCTGAGTTTCCCAAGGCCAGCTGAGGTTTCAGAACCCTCTCACCTCCCAGGTCATTTTCCCTTCCTCTGGCTACGGTCACGCAGAGTCAGAAGGCTGTTTGTTGCTTCTGGGGAAGTCTCTGCTGGAACCTCTGTAGTGCTTGGTGTGAGCAGCAGTTTGGAAGCCCTGCCATGGGATTTCATCTTGTAGAGGACCTGTAGGTCGTGCCCTGTGTGAGTACTGACAGGGCAGCACCACTGTCCTCCACAGAGCTGTCTGGTGCAGAGCTGTCCCGGGAGAGCTGCCGAATGCCTCCAGAGCACCGTGAGGCTGCTTCACTTGAGCATTTAACTTCTTTCCTCTGCTGATAAAGTTCCTGTCCGAACACCCAGGGCACTGGAGAGCGATCAGAATCTAAACCTTAATCTGTCTGATGTGAAAAGAGCTTGGTTATTGGGGTTGGCTGCTTTTTTAACGAGGGGAAAGGAATGTGTTCTGCTCCAGAGGGCACTGGAAATCTGTGAGGGCTCTTCTAGAGGGCTTTCACCTTACTTCACCCTTCTGAGCACCCTTCCACAGCTCTTCCAGAGAACAGCCCCTGTGCTACGCAGGCTTGTGCCTCCCCCAAGTATGGAGCTGGTTTCTTAGAGGAGGGGGTTACTCTGTTGGGTGGAGAGATCTGTTTCTATACCTGATGCCTCTGTGTGTGTGGAGTCAATGCCACAGAGCCTTCCTGCACAGCTGAAAGTGAGAGAACAGAGCTCCTTTACTTTAGAGAACCCAGTTAGTACCCCTCTGGGTTTTGTTCTTGCACGGGTTTGTCGGTTCTCTAGTGCTCTGTTGCTTTTCCTGACAGGATTCCATCAGGGATGTGCACATCAAAGGAATAATGTACAGGGCAATCGAGGCTGACATTGGTGAGTACTGGTGGGGTCATCTCTCCAAGCTCTCCTCACGGATCCCGTAGTGACCTTTCTGGCTCCCTTATTTAAGAAGGCGAGCGACACTGCTTCAGTCCTGAGGGACTTGTGTGCCATTTGGTGTGAGAAGTGTCCTGCTCTTCGGTCACAACAACCCCCAGCAGCTCCAGGCTGGGGGAGGAAGGGCTGGAGAGCTGCCTGGCACAAAAGGACCCTGGGGGTTGGTTGACAGCCATCTGAACAGGAGCCAGCAGGGTGCCCAGGTGGCCAAGGGTTAGACTGGGTCTGAGGAAGAAGCTCTCTGCTGAGAGAGTGGCTGGGCACTGGACCAGGCTGCCCAGGGAGGGGGATGTGGAGTCCCCATCCATGGAGGGTTTAAAACCCGAGTATCTCTAGCCCTTGAGGCCATGGTCTGGGGGTTGGGGAGCTGTTGGGGTGAGGGCTGGGCTTGCTGAACCTGGAGGTTCTTTCCAGCCATGAGGATTCAGTGGTTCTATGACCTCTTGTTCAGAATCCTTGGTTGAGTGCAGAGAAAAGTCTCCTGAACAGCTCCTTCACTTAATACTCTCTTTCCCCCCCAACTCTCACAGAGAAGTACATCTGCTATGCTGAGCAGACGCGTGCGGTGCTAGCCAAGCTGGCTGATCACGGCAAGAAGATGTTTCTCATCACAAACAGTCCCAGCAGCTTTGTGTGAGTGAAATGTTCTCTGCTCTTCAGCTGTGCCTTTGTGAAGGATGGGGACTGTGACAGTCTCACACCTAACTGGTTCTAGTCCTCGGGTATTAGTACCCTTCTGTCAGGCTTCACTGCTCACAGCCCTCTGTTCTTCTTAGGGACAAAGGCATGAAGTTCATAGTGGGCAAGGACTGGCGGGATCTCTTCGATGTGGTCATTGTGCAGGCTGACAAACCCAACTTCTTCAATGACAAGCGGAGGTGAGTGCTTAGGCTTGGAGCAGCGTGTTCTGGGTGAGGGGATAGAGTGACTTGGGATGCAGGCTGAGACACATTGGATGAAATCCTCGTGGGGTCCTTCCAGAGTACAGGGTCATCCGCTTGTGAAGGCAGTTATTTACCACTTCTTAGCTAAGAAAGGTCAAGTAGTGACTGCAGGGACCACAGCCAAGGGCAGGTCCTAGGATGTAGAGTCTGGCATCTGGGCAAGAACAGCCCCAGGGACCAGTAGCGGGTGGGCACTGAGCTGCTGGAGAGCATGGGAGGACAAAGGGACCTGGG
>VZRI01012180.1:99382-117245 GCA_013397515.1 Upupa epops | reverse complement strand
AACGGGCTGCCCACGAAGGTGGTCGAGTCACCGTCCATGGAGGTGTTCAAGGTTAGTCTGGATGAAGTGCTGAGTGGCATGATCTGGATGTTAGATGTTAAGTTTACTTGTTTGGTTTTAGGTTGGACTGGATGACCTTTAAGGTCTTTTCCAGCCTCATCATTACTGTGATACTGTGATACTGTGATACATATCTGTATGTGTCTCAGGCTACATATTTATTCTGAGTTTAAAATATAAGTAGACCAGCATAAAGCTGTGTGACTGAAATAACTGCAACTTTGCTTATTACACAGTTTCTATATCAGTTCAAGTTTTTTTACACTAAAACAGCAAAATAAAATCCAGTGAAGAATTTCAAGCAGACAAACATTAGAGAAATATTTCAGGTTGGTGCATTGTATGTATCAAAGTATACTTCTGCATGATGTCTCGAATGGGACTTCAGTAGTTTGAGTTCTAGTTACTGGAATATTGCTTATTCTTTTTCTTCCCTTCAATTTTATTTTATTAATAATCCTAAAATAGAGTATTGCAGTTGCTTCAGAGATGCTTGTTCTTACCAATGAACAATTTTTATTACCTTGTCTGTTGTTTGCATACTCTTTCATGCTCATGCCTTGCTGGTATGATTTTTTTCCAGTTAACTTTCTGCCCTGATTCTTATATTCCACAAAATTATGTTTTCCCCCTAACCTTCCATTTCACATCTCTGATAGATTTTAATTGCTTTTGGTGATATTTGAGTTCATTCCATAAAGCTCCTTACAAGGGATATTAATTGCAATTAAAAAGATCCCAGTGTACCTGGTTGACATAATAATCTATAATGCTTAAATGAGTTTATAAAGAATACTGAAAATATGAATGTCAGCATGACCTATGTGTGAGATGAAAGCTATTCCCTTAGGGAAATGAGATAATTTGCTTTTGTCTCATGCATTATGCATCTCCTATTTTACACCCCATTTCCATGAAAAATATTTTTTGTTATGTATCAAAGAGTTGTTAAATTTGTGAGTGAAGCTTTAGGTTCAGTTTGTTGAGATGTTAACATTCTGCTAGTATTTCTGCTGTCTAGGTTTTTTGTTTCCTATTACCTAGTCCTAATTTATTTTTATTTGGTCTTGAATGCTTTTCTCTGAGTAGTTTTCTGTTTCCCACTTTATTCTTTGAAGAATGAGTGCTGCTGATTTCTTTTAGTTGTGGAAGATACACAGAAATGGGAAACTTTATAAACAAAAGTGGACTGTAAACATTCTACTGGTGTGGCCATGCTAGCGATGGACAATTAGCCTCATTCTGTTAAAAATGAAAAGAATAATTTATCAATCTCTCCAAAACTGATGGGCTACTTGAAAGTCAGAGCCCAGGGTTGCCCCCTTAGAAAGTACTGCACACTGAGAACAACTTGTAGTTGAGGGAATGGTTCAAGGTGCAATGGATATTCAGCCTCATAAGCAAGAAACCATCTCTACCATATCAAGTAAAGAAATTGTCTCTTTGTGACAACTGACTTGATAGGGATTGATTTTTCATCTAGTTTGTACTGATATATATATACAATATATGGATTAGTATGTTATTTGTAAGCATCCTCTCTAATTTGTTTTTTTCCTTTTTTAAAGTTGAAAAGTAAGAGAAATTGGGGCAGGGCCTTTGAATGTAATTAATCCCTAGTTCTGCATCTTCTGGTCTGCTGACTAGACATTGGTTGTATGGGTTAAAAAATAGAGAACTAGACAGTTTTCTAGATAGGAATGTGCCACTGATCTCCACAATAGAATTATCACAGTATCACAGTAATGATGAGGCTGGAAAAGACCTTAAAGATCATCCAGTTCAACCTAAAACCAACCAAGTAAACCTAAACATCTGACATCTAGATCATGCCACCCAGCGCTTCATCCAGACTAACCTTGAACACCTCCAGAGACGGTGACTTGACCACCTCCTTGGGCAGCCCGTTCCAAAATCTGATCACTCTTTCAGTGAAAAACCTTTTCCTAATGTCAAGTCTAAACCTCCCCTGATGGAGCTTAAGACTGTGACCTCTTGTCTTGTCTCCAGTGTCCATGGAGAAAAGACTGACCCCTGCCTGACTATAACCACCTTTTAGGTAGTTATAGGTTCCTTGTTTTGTCTTTTGGAAGGTAACTATTTAATATGGATATTTTGACTGAGGAGCCTCTAAATTAAGCTTTTAATTTTAAACCTCATCTCTCACCACCTAGGATACTGATAAGAAAAATATAATATTACATAAAGATTTAATAAGCTTTGTGTACCCATGATGTTCGGGTATTTCAAATGCTCCTGAATGTCTATCCAGCTTAATAATGACTGTGTTACATATTTAATAAACAGTAAACTTTTATTAGAGAGTTGTGTTCATGATGTATTTGTTCTTGTGTTATTTATTCATAATTTTTCAGACAGGTTATTGGTATAACTAGTGTGTAATGTAATCCTTTGAGGATTTAATTTGTATTCCGGTATTGTTTGACAATATTCATCTGGACCTTTTATTTGTGTATTTGCAAGTATTTTTTTTAACTGTCAGCAAAAAGAGGCATTCACGACAGTTTCCCTTTTACAACAGTATTTGCAACGTCTAGCTTACCACACAAGTATTGAATTTTATCATTATTCAAATTGCTATATGACATGTTTTATGGCAAAGGATCCAAAATGTTTGCTATTACAGTGTCACTGGCTAACACGAATGCTTTAAAATATATTGCTTGTGTATTAACCAGAACATGAGGGGAAGTACTGGATCATTGGCTTGCCATGTGAAAATATGGAAGCAGCAGCCTGACAGAGAGAGAAGAGAGCGAAGTCAACAGAGAGTGGGCCTGTAAGGTTGTCAAATCCTGAGTAATGTTTGAACAAGTATGAAGCAGGAATATTGTTAGATGATGCATGTGATGTATGGGAGCCTTGGAAATACCACTTTTCTATCAGATGAGTTACTGTGTGCCTCTAAACCCTGAATATCATTTATCTGCACCACACTGTGTGAACTGTGATATGCTGTATTTCCTGTCTCAGAAATACTGATGAATATTTTACAGGGTTTTTTTGGTAGCTGAAGTTAATTTCTTACTCTTTAAATTTTTTTTTTAAACTTACAGGCATTATGTGTGCTGGTTCTTTGTGATTGAGGTTATGTGAGAAAAGCTCATAGCGGGAATGTCAGTCATGTTTTCTCTTGTGAAAATAACTGCAGGACTTACAGTGGATAAACTCGTTATATTAGAGAAATTCTTTTCTTTTAAGGGATAATTCTGACTGGCAGTGCCAGCTGCTAACAAGTTGTTAAACACTACAGATTGCTGTTAACTTCAGTGGAAACAGTGTTTAAGCCTTTATTGCACTGGAGCGCTGGATAAAGAAAATCTATGGTGTTTATGATCACGGAGGCACATAGCTGCTTTCTCCTTTCAACTCTTGAAGAAGTGAAATTCTTATTGAAGAATGTATTCTGTTCCCAAGGGTGTAATTCCTGTGCTGTGGCTAGTTTTTTTTAACTTGTTCAGGATTCTTGGTGCTGCATAATCAGTCATTTTAAACTGCAAGTTTCTGATGTGTTCGTCTCTTTAGCTGTTGTGTATATCTGTTCCCCTGTGCTTTTCCACGCTCGTTCATATTCTGTAACATCCTCTTTCCTTTTATCCCTCTCATTATTAAAACTCATTGTCTTTGTCAACATTTTTATAAACAATTTATAATCCAGACCTCTCTTCATGCTTTTGGCAATTAAAAAACAAAGAAAAAACAGGCCCCATATTGAAAAAAAGGTGCATAACAAATGGTGTGATATTTTCACTTGACAAGCAATCTTCTCGAAAGAAAATATTCCCGTTATTGTTGTCTCTTGTCCTTTTTTATTTCTCATCATGCCTGTTGTGATTATTTATGGTTAATATGACTTTCAGATCCTTCAGCTTCTATGTCAAAATAGGACAGATTTTTCAAAGGCACAAATGGTAGATACATGCACAGTTCTTACAGAAAAGATTGATTTCTTCTTCTTATGAGTACAGAAATGTATAGATACACACATGCACTTGGGTAATTCCTCATTGACAGGAGGGTTTGCCTGTTTTGAGACACTAAGCTTCAACATGATCTAAATAGGAGAGAGCTATTTGTTCAGTTCCCTCTGGTGGGATGACAAGAGAACATAAGGGTGAAAGTGCGAAAGCTCATGGATTGGAAAAAAGAAAGTTTAACGAGTAAATCAAAAGCTGTGTGTGCAAGTAAAGCAAAACAAGGAATTAATTCACCAGTTCCCATTGTCAGGCAGGTGTTCAGCCATCTCCAGGAAAGCACAGCTCCATTATGTGTAACAGTTACTTGGGAAGAGAAATTCCAAAACTTGGAACATCCTCACCTTATTTTTAGCTCCTCTGGCTTTACAGGGTGAGCATGACATCATTGTGAGACACCCCTTTGGTCAGTTGAGAACAGCTGTCCTAGCTGTGTCCCCTCAGAACTTTTTTGTGTGGTGAAGTAAGGACTCTCCATAGCCATATACAAGGTACAATGCAGAAAATTAACCCTATCCCAGCCCAAACCAGCACAGTAGGCCCTACTCACAAGAGCAGTGTGGTAGCAGGAATACAATGTCTACATTGTGAGTAGCCTTATTATTTCCCTGGTAAAATGCATCATTCTAGTAAATCTCAGTCTGAACACAAACTCTAATTTGTTGTCGGTGGTGAGTAATCAGATTACCTCAGCTGTGAAGCATTGCCAGATGTGGAACTTACAATTCTAGGGTTTATTTTGTTCATCTCAGCCTGGCTAGCCAAGCAGCATTCAGTGCAGGAGACAGGAACAAGGTTGGAGAGGCGGAAGATGACTTTCAAGTGACAATCATGTTGTTCTGACCTTGGATCTTTTATGTCTGTTTTGGCCTCCAGAATTATTTAAAACAGTTTTCAATCCACTTCTGCTCATCCTATGGTCAATGAGTGGCCTCATCAGTGCCTGCTTTTCTGCAGTCCCATTAAATGTGACTGGCTCTTGTTAATTTTGAAATTCAAAACCAGAAGATTTAATTATATGAGAAACTGGGCAGATATAAGGAAATGCAGTGGACATTCACAGAACTGAGTGAGTGCCTGCACCTTACCTTGAAATAATATGTTCATTTAGAGGCATCCAATCCCAGAAAGTATATAGATGTAAATGCCATATGACAGTTTGGCACTATTAATTAGTAGGTGGAGACAAGGTACAATTTGTATGTGGGAAGAACCTAAGGGTACTGGAACAAATAACCTAATGTCTGTTTTGAGAATTTCAACAGTTATATCAATTCAATTTAGGCAGAGAGCTCCGCATTTGTTTAAAGTACTTTTTCACACTAATTGGAAACTCTTCAATGGCTTAATTACCATTTTGAAATTACTTTTATATCCTGAATAGAAACTGAAATGCTGGTATCTTTGCAGCCACGTGCTTTGTAAATGGGAGTAGTGCTTTCCAATACTGTGAATGTCAAGTACAGGATACTACTCACAGATGTAAAATAACTCAGAAGGAAAAAACCAGTTCCATAAGGTTTGATTACTGGCATTTCTAGTAATCTCCAGTGTGATACTTGGACAGCACAATTTGCACACACCTCTGAGTATTTAGAGAGGACATGAGAAGGAAGCAAAATTGTTGTTCAGGAGGCCATGACAGCCCTTTCATATTTTCAGTCACTGAAGAATGAGCTGAAATCAGAAATAATAAAAAAGCTCTGGGCATATTTGTGTATTTTCTGCAACAGGCACAACAGCATCATAAATGATTGAATTTTAATCCAAAATATTTGAGGATTATTTGTGCCTGTCTGCTAACCATCTGCATCAAGGCTTAAGTAGCAGTGTGTTTGAAGGGATAATTTTCTATACCACCTAAGCTAAAAAATTCTTTTCTCTTAGTCATAGAATCATAGAATGGCCAGGGTTGTAAGGGACCTGAAAGATCATCTACTTCCAAGACTCCTGCATAGGCAGTGAAGAAATATTGTCACTAGATTAGATTACTCAGGGCCCCATCCAACCCTGCCTTCAATGCTTCCAGGGGTGGGGCAGCAATAGTTTCCTTGAACTACCTGTTCCATCATCTCACCATTCATACAGGAAAGAATTGTTTCCTAATGTCTAACCTAAATCTTCCCTCTTCCAGTTTGTGCTCATTTCCCCTTGTCCTCTCACTACACACCCAAGTTACAAAGTCCTGCCCCAGCTTTTTTGTAGGACCCCTTCAGGTATTAGAAAACTACTATAAGGTCATGTTAGAGCCTCCTTCTCTCAAGGTTGAACAACCCCAACTTGTTCAGCCTGTCCTCATAGGGGAGGTGCTCCAATCCTCTAATCATTTTAGTTGCTCCCTGGACATGTTTCTTCTTTTGTTGGAGATTTCAGAATTGGACACAGTACTCCAAGTGAGGTCTCACAAGTGCAGAGTAGAGGGGAAGAATCATGGGTCTATCAGCTCAGAGCTGGTTGTAGCTGGACAAGAGGACTGTGCAGCTGTAGCGTTGTTTAAGAGCAGAAACTGAAGGGAATTTTTACCATTTTAGGCCCTCTGTCATTTCCTGATAAGTCTGACTACAGACTCCTCCATACGTAATATTTATTTTAGTAGCTATGAGGGGAGGAGAAGGTGTAACAGTGAATAAATGATAGATGGTGCAGATCAAGTATTTGGGCATGACTTTATGTGCTTCTCTGCTTTTGGATCTTCGCACACAGAGTAAGTGTTTTTTAGTGGACACTATTTGAAATGATCCACAAATGTCCATAGCAACTCAGATAAGTGTGGTTTACAGATTGCCTGGTGACTGTTTTCACAGAATACTGATCTCTTAAGATGTCATTAGAATGATTTCGTACCCAAATTTTGGGTTAATCTCATTTTTTGTCTTTTGGAAATAGTCTGATTTTCCTGCTAAAATGTCTTTCTCAAGCTTTACATTTTGAAAACTCACAGTTTATGGAATAGTTGGTAGATTGCACTGTAGTTGTGCTGCAAATACATTGTAGTTACATGGTGATTTTGGAATCCTTTTGCTGTTTGTCTATTTTATTGCCAGATTTGTCATAGGACGGAATGTGGATTTGCATTTATTTGTAAGAACAATTCTCAAATTGCTATAGCAAGATGAGGTTTCAAAGTTATATCTGGCATCTTCTGAATTTCTTTCTGGTAACCATCACTCGAGCCTGATTATATATAGATCTGTGCAGGTTTTGATGAGCCATGCTTGTTGATGGCATTTCAATTCGTAAGGCATTTTTAAGGCATGATTTTTCTGTGTGCTTTCTGAATGAGAAGATGTAATCCAGCAGATATGCTTTTTTTCACTCAGGACTTTGTCAGAGACAGTTAGATCTTAATTGCCTTATTTGCAGTGCTTAGCAATTTACTTAGCAGGTAGGTTATCCTGACCTTAATTGAAAGTTCTTAGACAAATTTCCAAATCAGGGGAAGGAGACAAGAGGTAATGGCTCTAACTGGAAGAGTGTAGATTTAGATAGATATAAGGAAGAAATTCAGTACTGTGAGAGTGGTGAAACACTTTAACAGGTTGCCTAGGGTAGTTGTGAATGTCCCCTCCCTGAAAGTATTTGAGGCCAATCTGGCCCTGGGCTGCCGGGTTTTGGTGACATGTCCTTGTCTGTGGCAGGAGTGGTGGAACTAAATGATCTCTGAGGTCTCTGCTAATGTAAACCATTCTATGATTCTATGAAATAAATATATGAGAAGGGTTTGAGTGTATAGAATTCTTTCACAAACAAAAAAACCAGAAAATGTGATGATTTAGGGGTCACACATAGCCACAGTATTACCTTTCTAAAAAATTGTCATTTTTTGGGGTGGAGCAAGCAGACTCTTGAGTGGCAGTGGTGAACTCTGGCAAAAAAGTTCTAATGAATTGACCTATTTCATTAACTATTTTTAGATACTTCACAACCTGTTGGTATTAAGAAATAGTTATTAAGCATACTTACAAATTAACAAATTGATATTATTTGGCTGTCTAAAATTGTTCTATGTCCAGCGTCAAATGAAGTTTTTGGAACAGGAAGAACTGCTGGAACTCTTGTTGATACAAATGTAAAAGTAACATCTCCCTGGAATTACCTTCTGCTGAGGAAAGACATTTAAATGAAGGTTCACTTGTTTTAGCAGGGATTGCATATAATCGTACCATGCCTAGTGCTTGGTGTACATGCTTATGAGACCTATATTTTTGTCTGGTTTTTGTGGGGACGATTCTGTTCAGAGCTGTCAAGTGAACTGAAGGCTGGGAAGGAATAGGGAGTATTGACTTGTGACTCTTGAGTAGGCCAGGGGAAGGAGAAGGAGGTGGGCAGCATGCAGCACGCTGCAATAGATGTAGCCCATCACAGGAGATTTTGTTGCAAGGTGGCAGGAGTTTATGCAAATAATAGAAATGCTGAGTGGAAAAATAAACACACACGTTAAAGCTCTCTTAACAGCCTCTTTGCAATATGCATAGTTTTTCTATAAATTATTGCATACTTCCTTGAAATGACAGAGCATTTTTGGCTGCTTTTTCACCTTATGCTTCCAAAGGTTTCCTTGGAGAGTCTGTGTAGACTTTCTGCTGAGTTCACATCAGCAATTTTTGCTAATTGTTCCTGATGCTTCTCCATATTGTGAACTTTTTAACAGAAAAGTAGCAGCAGATTGCCTTCCCTAGAGAGATACAAAACAGTCTATTGATGTGATCTAAAAAGGAGAAAAAACACAACTTAAAATAAATGTTTTCATTTCAGTGCATAAAGCATGGATGGTTAAACGACATGAAAGAACTTAATAATTTAAAGAAAAGCTGCATATCTTTCACAGTTTCTCCTCTTAATTGTCTGCAGTTTTGCTGAAACTGGATTACTACTATGAAGTTACTTACCAGTGAATCTACTTTTGCAGTGATTCTGAGAAATAAATTCTGTTTGCATTTGTGAAGACATTCATAGATTCATAGAATGGTAGGGATTGCAGTGGACCTCTAGAGATCATCTAGTGCAATTACCCTGCAGAGTAAGTTGTCCTAGAGTAGATCCAACCAACAGGAATATGCCTAGGTTAGTTATGAATACCTCCAGAAATGAAGAATCCTCATTGTATCTAGGCAGCCTGTTCCAGCGCTCTGTTATCCTCACCACAAAAAGGCTTTTCCCTCGGTTCAAGCTGAATCTCTTACATCCAAGTTCCTATTTCCTAGGTTAACGTTGCCCTTTATCTATTGTTGCACACCACTGAGAAAAGTCTTGCCCCATCATCCTGACAGGTGCCCTTTAGATATTTATAAGCATTTATGAGATCTCCCATGATTGTCTTCCCCTCCAGGCTAAACAGACCCAGCTCTCTCAGCTTCTCCTCATAAGGAAGATGGTCCAGCCCCCAATAACACTAGGTGCTAAGTGCTGGACTCTCTCCAGTAACTACCTGGCCCTCTTGAACTGGGGATCCCAGCACTGGATGCAGTGTTCTAGGTGCTGCCTAACCAGGGCAGTGTAGAGGGGTGGGAAAACCCTCACGACACACTGCATCCGCTGACAACATTCTTGTATTAAATACAAGCCCCTTCCTCAGTGTGTTATAAACTACCTTCTTCTACTTGAGTTCTGTCAGAAGCTCCCTGCTCAACCATGCAGCTACAACTCTACAAAATTAATGTTCGTGACTTTCTTCTCTTAATCTGTACTCACCTATCCTATCTGCTACTACAATATCACCGAAGTTGGTGCTAAATTTTTCTCTAGCAGACTCTCCTCCTTGATATATCTCTGTTTTATATCATGCATAATGAAGTTACTGGTCACCATTAATCTACAAAAAGTAGTGATCATATATTTAGAAGGAACACTAAAATAGGGCTAAAGTTTTTATGAGGCCTGAAGGTGGCTCATCAAGTAGCTTCTACAGAAATGCAAAGTCTATGCCTGCTAACCATGTTGTTATTATTTTGTAAAGCTGGAATTGTATTTATTTGGACAATATCAGGTTCTGCACACTTTAGGAAAACAACCAAACTATTAGAGTAGGTTGCTTCAGCTGAAAGCTGACCATGAAATGGAAGTGACCCTTTCACAGCTGGGACCAAGCTTGGAGCTTGTGTTGATCTGTTAGAGGGTAGAAGGGCCCTGCAGAGGGACTTGGACAGACTGGAGAGATGGGCAGACTCCAATAGGATATTAACAAGTCTTAAGTGTCGGGTTCTGCATTTTGGTTATAATAACCCCAGGCAGAACTATAGGTTGGCATGGAGTTCTTAGAGAGTACTCAGGTGGAAAGAGACTTGGGGGTACTAGTGGACAGTAAACTTAGCATGACTCAGCAGTGTGCCCAGGTGGCCAAGAGGGCTAATGGCGTCCTGGCCTGCATCAAGAATGGTGTGGCCAGAAGGGAGAGGGAGGTTATCCTCCCCCTGTATTCTGCACTGGTCAGACCGCACCTGGAGTATTGTGTTCAATTCTGGGCCACTCAGTTTAGGAAGAATGTCGAGGTGCTGAAACGAGTCCAGAAGAGAGCAACTAGAATGGTAAAGGGCCTGGAAGGTAAGCCCTATGAGGAGAGGCTGATGGAGCTGGGTCTGTTTAGCCTGGAAAAGAGGAGGCTCAGGGGTAGAACTCATGGCTGTCTATAACTACCTAAAAGGTGGTTATGGTCAGGTGGGGATTGGTCTTTTCTCCCTGGACGCTGGAGACAGGACAAGGGGTCACAGTCTTAAGCTCCATCGGGGGAGGTTTAGACTTGACATTAGGAGAAGGTTTTTCACTGAAAGAGTGATCAGATTTTGGAACGGGCTGCCTACGAAGGTGGTCGAGTCACCGTCCCTGGAGGTATTCAAGGTTAGTCTGGATGAAGTGCTGAGTGGCATGATCTAGATGTTAGATGTTAAGTTTACTTGTTTGGTTTTAGGTTGGACTGGATGATCTTTAAGGTCTTTTCCAACCTTATCATGATTGTGATACTGCGATAAAAAACAAAAGAAAAGTAGAATCCTTGTGGCTCCTGGGAATAGAATACATGATGGGCAGCATTCAGGCCTTTGTATAAAAAATTTGGGAAGATTCCTAATTTTCAGATAAATGTGGGTTTTCGGACTCCTCCTGCTCCTGCCTCATTTCTTAGTGTTTTGAACTGCACCAAGGTCTGACAGCACTAGGTGGAGTTTTTTGGGTAGTCTTTTACTATACTTATTTATTGACAACCTCCTGATTTGGGGTGTTGGTACAATTTTTGGGGTCAGCTGACTGACTCTTCATTGAATTTAATTCTACAGTACCTGCTCCAGCTAAGGCATGGGTCACAGCATCATGGAACAGATACTGTATATATGCTACTTGGCAGAGAGACCTCATAATTGGATATAAAGCTAATTTCCTAGACCCAGGGCCAGGTATATAAGAACACTACTATTGTTTCACTTCATTTTCACTCTGCAGTTACTTTGAAGTGATTTTTCATTCTCAGTCTTTTGGGAAAGACTGGTTGTGCAGCTCTACTTCAGAACTTATTTTGTGGATACATAAGAATTTTCCACTATAGTCTTATGAAACTTTTCATGACCCCAAACAATGCACCAAGTTAAAGCTCACATGGGGTGCACTGTTATACATATGTTTGGCATCTCTTGGAGAGTATCATGTATTTTTAATTTCTCCAGAATCTCCCTGTGATAGGGTGAATTGGACTATTTTCCTCTGATATGCTGATTTACCAATTATTACATCCCAAGAACAATTTTTTATTGTCGTGTTGTCAACTTTCACTTTTATGGTGAGGATACAGTTATGAATATCTTTGCAACATGACATCTCTGGGTCTTTTTTCTTTATCTGTCAGACATTAAATCATTGATGTTTCAAAATCAGATACCTCCAAACACTGGCAAAGTGGAGCTGCTAGTTGAACAGGTTTCTTAAATTTGTGGAGAAATATCAGTGCTATTTTTCTGACCTTTGGTGACCTCCAGTTTTACTTCAAACAGTATCTAGTGGCTACCTTTGATTGAAGATTGTTTCGTGCGGGTTTCTATGTATCAGGAACTGCCTTTTTGTCATCGAAATCATGCTAGTTTGTTGGTATTATGAGACAGAGGCACTTTTCACCTTGACGTATACTTCAGATTAGAGTATCAGAATCTTTTATTTATAGTGTTTCCAGAACCTTGAATATTCAGGCTCCAAAAATTTCCCTAATCCTCATTATTTTTTTATTTTAATCATACGATACATTAGTGCATTAGTTCTCCTAAGTCTATTTTGATTTTCTGATATTTTTTCACTTGCAGTGCCTCTTAAAAAACTGTTCTAATTTGTATTCACAGTCTCACTTGCTGATAAACATAATTTTCCTCTTCTTAAAGATTTAAGTATAAAATTGACTGGTTTGTTCCATTATAATATTCACAAATTTAATTGGAAGTTTACTTTCTCCATTTGTAAAATAGAATAATCAGGCTGGTTGTTTGCAGAAGACATACAGGGAGTGGAAGGGTACTGTCTACCCTTGAATAATCAGGGAGTACCTGCTAGGAATGTACTTCAATAGGAATATTAGAGCAGTTGGGCATTCATGTCCTGTGAACTCTACTGAGAAGCCCTCAGTTTTTTGATTAAAATGCAAAACAACATTTCTGCCTCTCTAGTTCTCATCCATTTTCCCCTTCCTTTTCCCTCCCAGTATTCAATTTCTTTGTACCCCAGTAACTCCTTTGTCTTACTTGTCTTCATTTCTACCAACCAATGGCTTTTCTTCACTCGTCTCCTAGCATTTGAGTTATCTTTTTGATTAGTCCTTCTCAGCTTCTTTTCAATCTTTATCTTTTTTTCTATCTGGCTTGTTCACTTGCTCTCAACATTTGCTCCCAAGGGCCTAGATTTTATCTCTGGACAAGTATTCACAGAACCTTTCCCTTACAGCTTACTTTAAGACAACTTTGCATCAGCAGCGAACAACGTGGAAATAAACTGAAAGGCAATGCTGCCAGAGTTCAAAGTTTGGTTTTAGAGATTTTTCTCTGTCTGACCTGCTGCTAGTAGAGCTTCTCTCTTCGTTCTGTAACATGTTATAGCTAGATTTAGCGCAATTTTCAAGTGACAAGTCTTACATTCCTGCTGACCAATGCAAGGTGGTTGTCTTTAAATGGTAACCATGAAATACAAAATCCTGGTTGTGTTGAAATGAATGACAGAAACTGATACTGAATTTGCCAGTGGACTGTAGAGGGAATGTTGTTCCTTCTGACTCTAGGGGCTGCAAACCTGGATTGTGGAATAAAAACACTTGATCACGTTGTATGCCTTTCAGACCTTTGAAAAGCCAGCACTTTCTGATACTGTTTTAATTACTGGATGATGGTGTACAGGAGTGTGATTCCAAGGTGCTCGTAGCTCTGGTGGGAAAGATTCTCAGCCAACTGAAACTGATTTGTATTGCACTTTGAAAAGGCAGCATTAGAGCCAGCCTGGCTGTTGTTAAATCACTTTCTAAAGCTACCATTGTAAGTAGCTGTCTGTTCTGATACTGAAGAATCAGTCTGTAACTGGGGATTCGCTTTTATTTTCTTGAAACTGGTTCAGACAAACCTCTGTGATTTCCCTAGAGAAATCCTTTATGCTCATATTGTTCACTCCAGGTGCGCGGCCACAGCAGTACACCTTACTTCCTCACAACAATTTACTATACATGTCAGGATTGGCTTTGCTGCTGTGGCTGAGATAATTTGTTCTTCCTCATGAAAGGAAAATTGAGAATCGAGGGTTCTGGAGAGAATCTCATATTACACTCCAACTGAAACCCACAGGGAGAGATTAATATTATACAAGATTGCCTAGCTCTGATTTAAAAAAAAAATCTCTATCAATTGTAATTTCCCTCCACAACTGCATCTATGATCTATCTCACAGAAACAGTGTGGTTCTCATGGGGAAGATGAGTTAGAGATAGGTTGCTGCTTTGTTGCTAGCTTTTGTGTTTCTCACTGTCTCCTGCAATAATAATGCTGGTAATGATGGTGATAAACCTCCAAGCTTTGAAAGAGGCAGCTATGCCTCTGTGTACAATATAGGGATGGATTTGAAGTATGACATGAATTTCATGTTCGAATGACAGAATCACAGAATGTTAGGGGTTGAAAGGGACCTCGAAAGTTCATCTGATGGTACATTATGGAAAATCTTTTTCTTGTCACTTTCCTTGCCTGCTCATCAATGGGGATTTGATGCTTGTTTTTTTGTAAGTGAGGAGATACTTAAATGTAACTGCACTCAGCTTGAGTGAGGAATCTTGAACAGATAAAGAAGAGTTATTCCTTCATAGAACAGGGGGTTTAGCATGTTCAAATTTAATTTAGCATGGCAATACCAATGCTAGTACAGTTTGTTAAGAATAAGTATTTCTGGCTAGTATTTTTGGCTTCCAAATACTTGGGTTTTTTTCTCCCAATGTTTTGCTATGTCTGTATTTGAGTGGAGAATATACATCTGTAAATAAAAATTTCATCCAAATAATAAATATGAAAACTTGTGTTAGACCCTGCCAATACCGAGTGGGTCGACTAAGAACCAGATTACTCCAGAGTTTATACAGATTTTTTGGCAAACTGCCAGAAATCTGTGTCTGGGTGTTGGTAACCATGGACAGCAGGATTCCATCTTCTTTGGCCCTATGGCAGCCCAGCTGGGCTACTGCTTTTGACTTTTGAGGTCTTTGAAATAACAAAATTTAGTCCCTGTTGTCATTTCTGAGAGCCTGAAATGACTTAATCATGAGTGCTGTGGAAAATGCCTAAGAATGATGGTGAACCTGATTATTCCAACTGGATGGTTTGGGCTCAGCTAAATAAGATGTTCTGACCAGATTTTAAGCTGACCTGAATCTTAGCATTTAAGTGTGATTGACTTTTTCTTGAAGACTGACTTTTGTGAAAATAATTTAACAATAGCTTCAAAAGCATATGCTTCCAAATTATGTTTTCCCTCTGTATGTGCAGTGTAAAACTGACAGTAAAACTTTGATAGTTGTGGGCCCTCCAGTGGTGTTATAGGAATTGCAGGATCAGAAAATGGCAAGTCAGTCCTGACACCTAAGGCATGCATTCCAAAAACGTATTGGTCATACCCAGCAGCATGTCCTTTGAACTTCATTCTACCTGCTGATTCTTTATATTGTGTAAAAGAACATTAATAGTATTATTGTATGTGCTGCACTCATCCATTCTTCTAAAAATTTTAGTTTTAATTTAATTTTTTAATGACTGTTATTAAGTTCATAAATCTGAACCTGTGTATCAAAAGTATAAAACCAACTAAAAGCTTCTACTGCAAAGATCTTGCAGTCAGATGTTTTAGTCCATCAACAGTCAAGCAGCTATAGTTTAGTGATTCTTCACAGCCAGCAATAAACTTGTACCACTGCTGAAACAAGTCTCACCTTCCCATTATCCTTGATCAGTGTTTATTGCTTTGGATCATATCTCTTGCACAAGCACAGTGGACTGGAGAAGGAACTGTCAACAACAAAAAAACAACCTTAAACTCTCCGACTTAATCTTAGGATAATAATCTTCTATGGTAAATACATCTGCATAAGAAAGTACATTGAACAATTAACAAGTCAACAGTTTAAAAAAACTGCTCAGAAAGGTTGACAAGAGTGCTAAATGGCCTGAGTCACAGTTAACTTATATTTATACTACTTTCTTATGAGATATATGGTTGCAACCACCTTTTATATAATGATAACAGACTGCTCTTCTGGCAAAGAATGATGATGTGATTAACCCTGCGATAAGACTTTTCCATTTGATCACCTACATGAAAAATACCTTTCTTCCTACAATCCATTTTTTTTCCTGATTCTGTTTGCTTTTCCTCCTCTCAAAGAGCTGCTGCTAGAGGAGAGTGCAAGAAGGCCAGCTGTGCCAGAATATTTGATTATTCAAATGTAGTTTAGAATTTGTACATAGTTACAGAAGATTAAGTGTGTGGTGTGAGAAATGAATGTATCTTCTTTTCAAGGGTACACAACTGCATGCTAACATAGAACTGTGAATGAAACATTCAGACAAAATCAACAGTTGCAGTGGTATTCAGCCTCCCTCCAGTTTCCTTGTTTTTTGTTGGATAAAAAACTCCCTTCCTCCAAGACTCTGGAGAAGATGATAGGAGTGTACAAAATCATGAGTGGTATAGATAAGGTTCTTTATCTTTTTTTAAAAAGGCCCTGGAGGGAATGAAATTGTGGCTGCAGCTGGCAGGTTCAAGGCAGGCACAAAGTGATACTTCACACAATATATTCTAAAGCTGTAAAAGCTTATCATTCCATGATTTTGGGGATACTAAATGGTTAAAAATTTGATTAGATATGTTTATGAAAAGAAAAACTACAGAGGCTGCTAATTGTGGCTCAGAAAGTCTGGAAGCCAGCAATCGTAGGAATCAGAAAAATATTGCAGACACCTGTTTTTGTGTGCTGCTTCTTTTCTTATATTCCTGTCTGCATCTGCTATTGGCCATTTTCAGAGACAGGATGCTGGGGTAGATGGACTTGGCATGATATTCTTGCATCCACAGAGAAAATCAGATTTTGTCTATTTCAGTTTTGTGTTTGTTTCAAATCCCTGCTTCCACATGGGACTCAAACCACAAGAACTAGATTATCCACCAAGGATTTCTTAATATCATTTCCATTGTAGCTGAAACCAGAAGGAAACATAATTTTGAGCACAAGTCTTGCTGAATTCTTTCAGACCAAATTAAAACAAGCAGCTTCCTCCCCAGCTCCCTTGCCTTCTGGTAATAACAAACGACTGAATGAAGACAAACACCTTCTCATCGGTCCATAAAGATTTAAGTTGTTCCCTGAATGAAGATAATGGATCTTCCTTAGACAGGATATCTTTAGGTTTGGGTATTCTGGCAGGCTGCAGGCTTTCTTTGGGTATGTACAGATTGAATTGTCTGCGTCTTTCCTGCTTTCAGTGAAAATGTTTTGTGCTAAGCACAGTTCTCCAGTGTCCTTGTGAAGTATTTTCTCCATACATTTGTAAAGGGTCAATATTTTTTTAGATGTCACAGTCCTATTGTGCCATCCTTTTCATTTCAGATCTCATAGGCTTTTACGTTTCCCTTCTCCCTTTAAAAAAAGATGTCTTGTTTTTGTTACCTGTTTTTATAAGAAATATTAACAACAGCAGGAATACTATTCATGTGGAAGTGCTGAATCTTCATAAAACAGGGTTACAATCCTTCATGGTAATGTTTTTCTCAGAACTTATCAAACAATCATTAATATGAGTTGTAATAAAAGCAAATGCATGATTTTCAAGCGTTACTAAATTCCCTTGCTGTGTTAG
Source organism: Upupa epops (assembly GCA_013397515.1). Classification (NCBI taxonomy): domain Eukaryota; kingdom Metazoa; phylum Chordata; class Aves; order Bucerotiformes; family Upupidae; genus Upupa; species Upupa epops. The sequence continues at coordinate 99,844 of VZRI01012180.1, read as the reverse complement.
CTGCTGAGATTTCATTTTTTGGTGTTTGAGCTTCACAGACCTCTTTATTTGAAGACAAGATAATTCGAAACCAGACCCTGGGCTGCATCAGGAGAAATGTGGCCAGCAGGTTGAGGGAGGTGATTCTCCCCCTCTACTCCGCTCTGGTGAGACCTCACCTGGAGTACTGCTTCCAGATCTGGAGCCCCTATTACAAGAAGGATGTGGACATGCTAGAGTGAGTCCAGAGGAGGGCCATGAGGATGATCAGGGGGCTGGAGCACCTCTCCTATGAGGCCAGACTGAGAGAGTTAGGGCTGTTCAGTCTGGAGAAGAGGGGGCTCTGAGGTGACCTTATTGTGGCCTTCCAGTATCTAAAGATGGCTACAAAAAGCTGGGCAGGGGCTTTTCAGGATCTCAGGTAGCAACAGGACTAGGGGGAATGGAGCAAAGCTGGAGATGGGTAGATTTAGACTTGATGTG
>VZRI01012180.1:0-99280 GCA_013397515.1 Upupa epops | reverse complement strand
GGGCTGGATGAGGCTTTGGCCAGCCTGATCTAGGGTGGGGTGTCCCTGCCCCTGCCCATGGCAGGGGGTTTGGAACTGTATGATCCTGTGGTCCCTTCCAACCCTGACGGATTCTATAACTTTTTCCCAGGGAGGGTGATGGGGCAGTGAAGGGGGCTGCCTGGGGGGGTTATGGAGTCTCCTTTTGTGGAGGCGTTTTAAACCAGCCTGGATGTGGTCTGCGTGATCCTGCTGTGGCAGGGGAATTGGACTAGATCTTTTGAGATCCCTTCTGATCCCTGATGATTCTATGATTATATAATTCTACTCTAAAACTGTAATTGTTTTATTTTTTTTTTAAAAGCATATAGTGTGTTTGTGGTTGACTTAAATCTTTGCGTAAAGGGGCTGCATGATTCAACGAGAATTGTCAGTGTAGCATGATGAGTATGTGAAATGCTGAAAGGAATCTTTTTGCTTCCTGGTTCCTCTGCAATGTAGTTTTGAGAAAATGCTTTAATCTCTCTGTGCCTCAGTTCCATCTGAATAGTAAAGTTCTGTTTATTATAAATTTCATAATGATCGGAGATGCCCTGCATACTGTGCATTCAGGCACAACACACAATGTTTGTTGATCTTGAAACTCCGGTTGTCATTTGTATTTACTGAGAGTATGTAGTGTTACAGATAGGCAGGTTTGCAAACATAGGCACAAATAAAAGCTGTGTGAATTTACATGTGACCTTTCAGTATGTGTGGAGACTAATGCATTCAATACTCACTGTAATTAGAGCACATCTGCACAACCATTCTAAGTTTGTTAATAAAGCAGCTAGATCTTTTCTTATGGTGTTTGGGAAATGGGTTGCTGCTAGGATGTAGTAGCATATGACCATGTGCTGGATTTGGTTGGTCATTCAGTATCTCAGATTCTGCACAACTTTCAGTGACTCAGCGCAACTTCATCCCAAATAAATGCAATCCCCAACAAACTAGGTGACATACTTAACAGTACTATGCAGAAGCAGTCACAGAACAAGCTGGTAGGACATGAGCCTCCAGAGATCATATGTCTAGGAATTTCTTTCATGACTGTTCCTGGAACCATGCAGACCAGAAACATTAAAAGCTAAGAAACATCTAAACGAGAAGGCTGAATACTTGAAGAACTAAGAATTAGATAGCTAGCTTTTTATTGTCTGTGAAAATATTTCATTTGGTATTTATAAGAACAGTTTAAATGGTCCCTTCACCACATGGAGGGTTTGTATGTATAAAGACAAAGGAAAAGGAGAGAATGATGGAGCAAGGGTTTTAGAAATAGTAGTCAGTAAAGTACAGTATTATGCTCCTCCTGCTGAGATAAGTAGTTGTTAAAGTAATAGGGTGTTAGTGAAATCATAAGAGTTTCTCCTTTACTGTACATGACCATGAGCACTAATATATTGTTACTGTGCTTTCCACCAGCCTCCACAAACCATTAATAAAGGCTGGAACACTTCAGAGGGCTGTACTTTTAACCTTGTGACTATCTTGATTTTATGGAGAGCTGTGATCTGGCTGTCTTGAATAGTGAGAGACTGGGTTCTTACTTTCTTGATCTTACCCCTTTGCCTACTGTGACAGCTCAATGAGACAGTATTAACTCATCCAAACTCCTAAGTGCCTGCTCCTCTGGAGACCTGAGGCCATTATAAGATTGAGTCTTACATCTTATAGTTATAGTGCAAAGACTTTCCTGATGATTGCATGGTAGGGATCTCATCTCTCCATTGTTGAATCTGTATCAAAAAATAGTTTAACTTTGAATAGTAATTTTTGAGGAGCCCTTACATTGAGAAGAGTCCCAAGTGATAGAAAGTTAATGTTTTGAAAACTCATATACTTTTGAAATAATTAAAATACAAAAGATTTTGTTTATTTTTGTGGATTTTAAATAAGAGAAGTTACAATGTTCTCAGGAGTTTTTTTTTTAATAATCTGATTTAGAGACCTAAATAAAATGTTAATAGGAAGCACTAACTCAATTCTCTTGAGTCACTAAAAGAGGAACCTTTCTTCTGATCTTCTCAATTGAAGTTTTATTCATAAATGAGAGTAAAACATGTCCCAATCTTAATACATCTGAATATTCATTTTAACTCACGATGTACTACTAACCAGTTTAGTAACAGCTACAAGACAATTCTTGCCTAGTTTTGTCATGAAGACTCTCACAGGAGGGCAGAATTTCACCAGCAGTACTATGTCGAGTTCCATAACAATTGTTTGCTATAAACCAAGAAAAGTTATTTGAAGAATCTTTGATTTTCTTATATTCAGAGGTAAGATTAAACCAAATCTTTTGGAAATGGTAGTCAGGACAATTTTCCATCACATATTTCCTTAGTTATTCTGCAGGACCACTTTGGTGTCTCATGCAAATTGTTACAGTGTGTAAGTGATGACATCCTTTTATGTAATACATGCTAGCCATACATTAAAGTTGCTCACAATCTTTTACAGAGCTTTTTAGAATCCCTTTTTAATAGAAATTTTTCTGTTACTTATTTGGTGTATCCAGCTGAACCCTTTGAGTCCACCATTTAACTTAACTATTACATTTATTTAAACTGTTTTTAATGAATAGCAGGATTTTTACATTCAGCTCTATTTCTTTGTTAGTGCTGTGCTGGCAAAATTGGTTTCATTTGTAATTACATTTGTGTTAACAGTTGTATGCAAGCCATGCTTTTCCATAGTTAATAAAAGTAAATAAATTCAATATATTACTACAGAACACCATGGTTGCATCTCATGAGAAAATGCTTGCCTAGTCAGGTTTCTTTAGTGCAATTGTAACACCCATTTTGCTAAGGCTGCATGTTAACAGGGTCAGGTAGGGTGCCCTGAGCTGCACTGTGGACACCAGATGCACTTATTTTTAAAATTTAATCACATTTTCTTAACTACCCTGAGTTCCAAATCCTCACTATAGGCACTTGATCACAGTTTAAGTGTTCACAGTCTGCACATGTCACATAATGTATCAAGTATTTGTATGTAATAGTGTGGGTTTTTTTCAGATGTGAGGACATATTATATTTAGAACAAAGTGGAAGAGCATTTTTCTATGTAGGATTTTCCATTTCAAATATAAATATGCATGCCAAAAATGAAACAACTTGAATAATTACCATATAATTTGTGTTAGAAAATTCCTTTCCATAACTGTGCAGAATCAAATAATGTTGCAAGGCACACAGACTTAACATTTCCACTATGTTGGCTTAAAGAGTGCTTGTTAATGATGCCTAGAATCTAAAAAAAAATTCATTACAATATCATGGTAACTTGTTAATGAAATAATTCTTTGTAGTACTAAGATAATGAACATTATTGAATGGCAACACTTTTTGTCAATACATATTGATCAATTATCACCTTATAGTCCTTGCTGATAGTTATGTTCATGATGATCAAGTGGTAATGACCATGGAATGACTTTGCACAAAGTGAACATTTAAGAGAGGATGTTACTCAGTAAAACAGCAGATTAAATGTCAGGTCATCCTTGCTAACTCTCTAAGAGTCTCTCTCTGGTTATGTGGAGAATCTGTCCTTCTACAGAAAATCTTCAGATGCTTTCGTTGGTGCTTTATGACTTCAGCTGTATTAAATGATGCTCTGTGACCAACTTACATACCACTTTCTTAGCTATTATCTCTTGGGAGTTCATAACAGTTCTGTCATGGAATCTAAACTGGGTTTTTCTATAAACTATATTATTTATGTGAACTTAGTAAATCTTAGAGAAGTAACTGAGTTGTGACCTGGAGCAGCATTCTTTACTTTCATGAAGGTATGCCTATCTATTTTGGATGGGTGTGACAGGACTTTCTGTTCCATTCTTTGATGTTTTGTGCACATTTCTTACTTACGAAGTGATGACAAAACACTAATTTAAGATTTGGAGAGTTTTCTACCCATTTTACTTTCATTGCTTCATCCATCTTCCAATTAAAAGAAAGCTACTGGTTGCATAGGTTTGCAGTATTAAAAGCAGATAACATTTTCAACAAGTGTAGTCAAGAGTGTATGACTGGAGAAGGCCAAAATTTGCAAGCAAAGACGCCAGTATAATTTGTAAAACAAAACTTGAAGAATGTGAAAAGGGAGGTCATTTATCCCAGCAAGTTAACCTAGCAACATAGTAGGCCTGAAACAGTATTCTCCTACAGATACTATTTCCTGTTCATATTGTAGTTGAATTCTAAAATGTGGACTTCGGTGCAACAAAAGCTTTCTTATGTATTCTAGAATACTGAGAGGTAGAGCTGAGTCTTGAGTTGGTGAAATCCTGAGAAACACAATAAGGTCAGAATTTTGAAATATATTGGATGTTGTTGCAAGACTGCTATAACAAATTCCTATACATATTTTTTTAACTCTTTTTAGTGCTAAATTTTTTTGTGGGACTTCACAGAAAAGCCTGTACAGTTTGCCACCATATGTAGCTTTGGAGTCAGTCTTGCTGTTATACATCAGACTTACTGCTTACATGGTAGTAATCTGTGCAGGGTGCAGGAATTCACAACAGTGTCTAAAACTTACCATGCATGTACTGATGCTGTCAGCATCTAATGAGAAAAACAGTGAAAGGATTGATATTTGATTTCTGTTACCTGTACATTGTTGCAATAGCCTTTCATTCCATTGTTCTGAGCAGTAATTAGGCAGTGAACTCCATTCTGCATATGTACCAATACACGCTGTAAAAGATTTTGAAATGACACAACAAAGATATTTTCCTTGGTTAATTTGAATGAACTTTCTTCATTGCTATGTAAGATTTTTTTGTGATAGTCTCTAAGAACTTGCTTTGCTTGGATTATTCTTTATTTTCTGCCTTGTGTCTAGATGTATCTAAAAAATCATTTGACTATTATTATGCAGTGGTGCCTAGTAATTCTATATAATTCAGTATAGGTAGGCTTGGAAATGACCAGTAATACCAGTCAACAGTCCTTATTCAGGATGATTATAGTTATGAATATTGTTATATACTTTATGTCTCCACAAGCATTGTTTTTGTGTGAGGCTTGTTAGGTTCATTTGAAGAACTTTTGCTTGTCATCTAGGTTACATGTAATAGTAAGGGCTTACTTCTTTAATGAGTCATTAATGATTCACCTAAGCATTTGTGAGGTTCCTAGCATCTCAACGTTATCTAGATGTGGTTGGTTGAGATTGGCTGGCTGCCACATGCCTATCCTGCTGCTCTGTATTTCCCCCTCTAAAACAGGACAAGGGGAGAAATTAAGGTGAAAAAACTTGGAAGTTGAGTTAAAGATGGGGAAGTCACTTACTACTTACCATCACAGGCAAAAGAGGCTCAACTTGGGGAAACTTAATTTAATTTATTGCCAATTAAAAATAGAATTGGATGGTTAGAAACAAAAACAGAAGTAAAATCACCTTCCTCATACTCCCTTCTCATCAGGCTCAGCTCTCTTAGAACCCCACCTACAGGAGCACAGAAAGAGGAATGTGGCTATAGGGGTCAGTCTGTAATAGTTGCTCTGCTGCTTCTTCCTATTCATGTTTCTCCCCTGCTCCAGGATGGCTACATCCTCTTCATGGCTACAGTCCTTCAAGAAGACACATGTTCAGCATAGGCTTTCCACTGGGCTGCAGCTTCCTTTGGGGCATATGTGGTCTTCCATGTACATCCACATGTACATCTGCTCCAATGTGGTGCTCTCCACAGGCTTAAGGGAGTGTCTGCTTCATCATGTTGTTCTTCACTGGCTGCTGGAAAATATATGTTCTAGCACCTGGACCACCTCTTTTCTCTCTTTCTTCAATGACCTTGGTGTCTTCAGGGTTCATAGGATCATAGGATCATAGGATGTTAGGGGTTGGAAGGGACCCAAGAGATCATCGAGTCCAACCCCCCTGCTGGAGCAGGACAAAACTATCTAACACAGATCACAGAGGAAAGCATCCAGGCAGGCCTTGAAAGTCCCCAGAGAAGGAGACTCCACGACCTCCCTGGGGAGTCTGTTCCAGTGCTCTGTGACCCTCACAGCAAAGAAGTTCCCCCTTGTGTTGAGGCGGAACCTCCTCTGCTGCAACTTACACCCATTGCTCCTTGTCCTATCACAGGGAGCAAGTGAAAAGAGCCTGTCCCCTCCCTCCTGGCCAGCCTTCAGGTACTTATAAACATTTATCAAATCTCCCCTAAGTCTTCTCCTCTCCAGACTAAAAAGCCCCAAGTCCCTCAGCCTCTCTTCATAAGCCATGCCAGGTTATTCTCACCTTTATTGTCATTCCTGTCTCTGACAGTTGCTGCTCAGAATTTTTTTACCCTTTCTTATGTTATTACAGAGTATTTCTAGTTTTGACTTTGCTATGACCAGTAGTGGCTCCATATGGGAACTTCTGGAATTGTCTCTGCCTTGCATGGGGACAATTGTCACAGTGGGCCCTCCTGCAGGAACCTTGCTGCCAGCACCTTGCCATGTAAGCTAAATACATTGGAAGAATAAAATTACAGTAGCAGTGTACAGTAGGAAACTCAATACAAAGTATATAATATTAATCTTAATGTCTGGTAAAGAGTTTGCTAAGAATAGACCTAAGATGAAGGACAAGCTGTTATATCTGATTTGCTGGAGACGGAATGTGGAGCAGAGCTGGACTAGTAGGCAGAGTGGTTTAAAAAGTGGAAAAACAATCACTGTTAGCAACCACAAGAGCAACAACAGGAAGGCTTAGAAAGATGAATGAGATTAGGACTAGAAGAGAAGCTGTAGGGTTCATAATTTGCTGAAGTCTGCATGTAGGAAGTCTAGTTAAGGGGACAGTTCTGGAAGAATACTACATTAAACCTCGATTAAAAGAAAGACAGAAATTACATAGAAATCATTTAATGTTTTGTCCATGCAGGTATATTGCATGTGCTGCCTGAAGAATGATAGGCCTGAGACTTTTTGAAGGATAGGTGTGCTTCAGGGATGCTTTGAAAAACTGAAACGTGAAAGTATTGAAACCCATTAGAAAGAGTTACTGATTTTTTGTTAGTTTGTGACCTAATCTAATTTTTAAAATGATTTTTAATTTTCTTTTTTTCTGTCTCACTAGGAATACAAAAAAGGTGTCAAATAACACTTTGGCATATAGATTAGCTGTGCTTTTAAATGTTGGCTTCTCCTTGCTCTTACTCATATTTTTGGTCTTTAGTCTCTCAAATATAACATCTGCCATTTTTGTGGATCAAAAGCTTTCTGTACCCTGAACTTTGTCTCTGTTGATTTTAATTGTTTTATGCTGCATTTTACAGTTCATGCCTACAACACAGATGGTAGATATTTACCATATATGTAAAACTATTATTATGCTGCTCACATCACATGCCAGGCACTGCTAATGTAGTAAAGAAGGAATGCCTTGATCTGCATTAATTTGTTGCATACATTTTCAGAATCTCTTAATATATTTTTTCTCACCCTTTATTCTCCACTAGTTGTGTATCATTTTTTATAATAACCCACCATGCATATTCCCTTTTCCAGCTGTGTGTTAGCCCTACATTAAGTATTGCTTTGGCTGGATGCTTTCAAGCAAGCTTGGGCAGCTCACTTCCTATATCCTGATGGATGTAATCTCTCTTGTACGTACTTTCCCACATCAAAATATAGTTGAAAAGAAAGCTGTTGCAGTGTATGACTAACCCAAGAGCTGGTAAGCTGTATGTACACTGTATGTATAGTCCTAATAAGACAATCATTTGTGTGGAAGCCTGCATTCACAGAATCACAGAATGGGAATTGTTACAGTCCTTAAAGATCATCTACTCCAGTCTCCCTACTGTGAGCAGGGATCTCCCTCAGCTAGACATGGTTGCACAAGGCCTCATTCAACCTGGCTTTGAACACCTCCACGGAGGGAGCATCCACAATATTTCTGGGCAATCTATTCCAGAGTGTCTCCACCCTTGTACTGAAGAACTTCTTCCTAACATCTAGCCTCAACCTTCTGTCCTTCAGTTTAAAACCATTTCCCCTTGTCCTATCATTACATACCTTTGTCTCCAGGCAGTAATCAATATCTGTGTCTTATGTTCCATATATGTTGTATGATACACTGCCTGCTGTGTACAGGTCTGTTGCTACCTGAAGAAGGAGCTGGAATCCATCAAAGTGTCAGCAGGAGGGCAAGCGAGAGCACGAGTGCGAGCTTTATTGCGTGTGTGCAGCTGCTATTTAAGCAAGTTCCTTATCTGTGGAGTATACACTTGTCATCTTACAACTGGCTGGTACAGTGAAAACAATGAGCTGACAAGAGAGGTGGCACCTGGTAATTGGTCTGGGACTGTCACCAGGCTTTGTGGTCAGCTTGTAGTGTGACTTCTAAGGGAGTCTAAGGCAGATCATGATATTTGCAGCTAGGGTATGCTCAGTAGCTGCACCATCCCTTCCTGAGCCTCCTACAGCTACCTTTCATATTCTAGGGTGTATTGTATTCCTCCAGTGCTTTTCAGCTGTGGTCTATAACATGCCTTCCACATGCGTGGATGCTAACAAACATCCTCTCTCAGGGCAATAAGTTTTTAGGATGCACATGTTTGTCCAACTAGAAATGGAGAGAGGTCAAACTACTGTAAATGCAGTTAGCCAAATACCTCATTGTTACTAGTTTACAGTAAATAAATATATTGATAAGGAAAACAATACAAAAATGAAATTCAGGCTATGGGTCCTTTCTTTTAGAGTTCATTTCATTTGGAGATAGTATTTCCAAACTCTAGTTATAGCTTGCCTGCCAACCAGTGAGTCCTTTTGAATTGCAATTCTTCAAATACTCCATTTCTTGTTGGTGTTGTAATATGGTAGTAGCATCAAAATTATTAAAGCTGTGCTCACGACCATTGAAAAGCCACCAGGCACATAAAGGGTGTGCCTTTGCAGTTATTTCATTTGTAGGATTACTTTTTCAATGTGCAGCTTTACAGATATTAGAAAGTATATTTAATCTGTCTAGTTGGTCGTTGTCCAAGTTGCCTTTCCTATTTTACTGTTGCTACTTGGTTGAGTTTTAAAGCATTCTTAGTTCATGAAGCCAGGAGCAAAGCTAATATGATATGAGCAATAGAAGTTCTTAATATGTGTTCACATTTTGGAAGGGTTGTAACTTCAATGGATTCACATGGACTAATTTTAAACTGGTTTGTGTCACATGTTGTTCCATTGACTTGGCAGAATTATGTTCACTTAATGCAATTATACATGTGTAACTGAAATAGATTTCCCCCCTTTTGTACTGTTTCTGTTCTCAGTTACTTGTGCATCCTTTGGACAGCCACACAGAGAACTAATATTACCATGAATGAGTCTGTTATACGGCTGGCTACTGAATGTTACAAACACAGATTGGTAGCAGCACAGAAATTCGTAGTGTGTAATATTATGTGTTGGTACATTGGTTTTCTGGCCATTCGTGTCTCTGTACCATTTCCCATGGTAGAGAGATTTTTGCCTGTTAGTTCCACAGCCATGCTACTACCCTAGTACTTTTAAGCTGAATTATTCCTTATGCTCTCAAGTCAGCTCCTACAATATTGTAAAGGAGTTCAATGAGTAGGTGAATTATACCCAGGCTGACTAACATTTGTCTTTGAGATAACTCCCACGTATATGCATACTTACGTATGCATATACATAAAGAAAACATTTTAGCTTTAGTAAAATTGTACTTTCCAGCAAGAAAAAAATGATATCTTTAAATTTTTTAGTTTGTTTGAAGAAAATGCAATGGGAGAAAATTAAATGCTTCTGCAGTTCAGTGCAACTGTACTTGATTAACCTTTTGATGCTCAAATCTGAGTGCTTTTAGGGAAAAAAACCCCTCTACATTAGGTAAAAATGAGTTTTGAAAATTGACTTGCTTAGTGTTTGTCAAAATAGTTTAGCAACAAATATGTGAAATGTTTCAATTACTCCCTTCTGTTTTCCCTTCATTTACTTTCATTATGTCTACCTGCAGCTGATCTAGGAATGGTTTTGTTGCTAGCAATTGTCTGCTGTAGGAATCCTATTGTTTAGAAAGTGCATGTACTGAAGCTTCATATGTTTGGAGCCTACAAATATGACAGCTATTCAAATACTAAAGAGTGGGTTGAAAATTTTTATTCCCATAACGTGCTGAGAACAATTCTTATGGTGTAAATAATAAGGATATGTCTACAATAATACACTGCTTGAAATCATAAGCAGATCTGAAGTAAATGGACTAACCTGGATGATAATAGTTTTAGTATAGTGATAGCCTCAGTAGAACTTGAAATATACAGCAAAACCCACTGATAAAACAGGTACTACTTGGCAGCTGGCCATAATTACAGCTATGACTGCTGTGGCAGCACTGTCTGAGCTACCTCATTTGGATTTGTCTGCAGATCTCTGCACCACTTTGCATCAGCTTGCATAAGTTGTGGCTACATACCTTCAGTGTAGTTAAATGTGGATGATAATCATAGTTTATCATGGGTATATAGCTGTCATTAATGCTTTCTCCACACTGCAAAATTACATCATGGATAATAGATGATACAAAAGATTCAGCAAATGTTCACTTTTATATTAATAGGCAGCCCTATTCTGAAGGGCAAAGGCCTGTCTCTTCTTGACTAACTGTTGTCTATCTTGATGTACCTTAGATTATCAGAACAAAATTTTTATGCAGTACTTGCTGTTCAGGCAACATACAATCTTATTGCCTTATTTAAGTACTTTGGCAGAGCTGCATAGTGAACTCACCATTATGCCAAAGAACAGATTCTCAATAATTATGAACTTTCTCTGATTTTGATGGGAACTAATATTTTTTATCATATAAGCCTTAGATAATAAGAAATGGACACAATTAAACATAGAACACAAAATGTGTATGTAGACACAAAAAGTAGAACACATAATGCTAACCAAAAACATAAGGACAATGGTTGTTACTTATGTTTATTCAATGACCACTGTTCAGAGAACTTTAGGATGCTGCTACACATTGCAAACATCCAAGCAGTTGGTTCACGAATAATATGTAGCCTATTATTAACAGCTTCTATAGACTGATATTGCTTTTATAAATAAATGATTCTGGTATTTTTCTGTGAAAGAAGTCAAGCTGATTCAGAAATACAGGGTTTTTCTTGTTTAGATATGATTCACTCAGTGACTGAAATAAATTCAAAGAATATAATATGCAATTCTGTAGTCATTACTTGTGATGTATTCAATGTTTCAAGTCGTTTGTGTAAAACTGCTACTGTGAATGAATTTGTCCCTAAGAGGCTACAGTGACCATTAGTATGTTATTTAATTGATCAGGCATGTTGCTTTACTGTATCTTATAGATGCTCTCACTTGCCTTCATTATCCCATTAGTGCCTTCAAGAAATTCAAGATCTGTATTTTCTTCTGTCTTCCCTTCTCTCTGTTCTGCTAAACATCCTGTTTTTAATTTTGATTATTTATTTTTGTTTACAATCCATATTGTCATACCAAAGAAATACAACTGGAATTTGTAGGAAAATCTATGTGGGATACCTCCACCACTTAGATAAAATCTGTTTGATGCATAATCCTCTTTGTGGTAACTCTGAAGCTCATAGCAGCTGTAAGCACTTAGCACCATGAAAAATGAGGCCTCAACCTAGCAGGGAACAGTCAAAGAGGTAGTTGACCAATTTGTTTTATTATCCTAAAAATAAGTGAAGGGAACTCAAGAACTTCTGCAAGAAATAGACTGTCAACTTGAAGTATTACCTTTAGCTTTTTAGCTGTGGTAGTAAGCTGCACATTTTTTTCATTGTACATTTTACATAATGATCTTTTAAAGAGAAGTCTGAAGGTTCTCTACAAATGCAAATTTAGAACAAATTACCCAACCAAAAGAAAAGAAAAAGAGGCATAGTTTCCTCTATCTTTGGGAAGTGTTTTTCTTCAGAGATTGGCTTATAAGGAAGTCAGATGTATCTGTCTACATCCAAAGATCTGTAAGTAGCTGTCTTTTACCTAGCTGTTCCAAAATCAGGAAAAACCCAACCTACCCAACTGAGTGTGTACTCAGAAATATATGTTGTAGTAAGGGTACAATGCTGAGCTTAGTACTTTACTACAGATGAAAGATTGTCTGAATCACACTCCAAATAACATCAAAAGCCATTAATGGTCAAAAAATCCTGATGTGCACTATAGATCTGGAATGAATGCCATAAGAGTAGATATTTCTCATTAAGAAATAGTTAATCAGGTATGGCATCTTACTCTCCTCTTCATGCCAATTTATTTGTTTGGTATGATGATGACAGGTGCCTTGATGGACATTTTTTTATGAATTACAAGCAAATTAACTGCTATTTGAAAGAACGCTCCATTGCAGCTCATTATCTAGTCATCATCTAAAAAAGGTGGTTTCTTATTTTTGTGGGAACTTACAAATAATTTTGATATCACTAAAATGGAGAAAATCAGGGTTAGGTACTTAGGTAACCTAATTCAAGTTCTGATTCTTCTGTGTGTGCATTTAATATTATCATGGTAACACTGAGACTAAAATGTATGTAATTTTCTGGGTCATGTGGATTAGAAAAAGGAATGCAGACTTTGAATTTGGAAGGCGAACAAAAAACCATGCATATCATACTTCTTTTCCACTTTGCTTAATGTAACAAAAGTAAAGTAGTGTTCTCACAAAATGGTTTAATGAACAAAAGGGTTTGAATTCCTATCTGATAACTATTTACAGATGGAAGTACAAATGCAATACTTCCAAATGTAAAAAGATAATCAATATGAGTAAATATTGGGCTTTGAATACTTTACTGCAATGTTATTACTTCCTCTATGTGGTGTGTTTCCAATTTGGAAAAATAAAAACCCAACTGTGAGCAGGAAAAAATATATCCCTCAATAGTGACTGCATTTGTTGAGAAGATCTAATGGTTTTATTTTCATGCTTAATGCCTGTGAAGTTCCACAGGCCATTATTTCTAAATCCATCAGGAATACCAGTGCAGTATTTTTGCCCCCAAAACTATCTGTAATGGATTGCTTGCTTTTGATTTGTGGAGTGACATAGCAACCAGGATTAACTTTCACCCCTCCCCATTCAAACATGTATATATTTTAGACTCCATTAAAAAAATTAAAAGGGGAAGTAATAACTGTTAGATTAGATCATATTTTTGAATTCTGGACTCTAAGATCCCTGCACCCAGGCTGTTAAAGCTAGAAGATTGATACTTAATGATGTTTCTTGCCCTTTGTTCGCCCTGTCTAAGCTATAAAGCAGATTTGACAAGTTCTTTTAAAAAGTGCTTGAAGAAAAGGAGAAGACAAATGAGAGAAGGGAGGGAGAAAATAGGTTCTTAAGAGAGGCTTTGGCATCTGAAGAGTTGTGGAATGACTTTGAATTTGGCAAGTCCACAGAAATATCTTACAATGCATACATTTCACACTGGAAAGGTGTTCTCCTTTTGATTAAAAGATCAAAGATGCAGCCTAAGTTTCATACCTAACTATATATACATTTGATTCTATTAAACACACATTTTTAAATGAAAATTTTAAATACAAAAACTAAGACATAGGCATAAGAAATCGTAATGAAATGAGTAACTCATCAGAAGTAATTTTTTCAAAACTTGAAACCAGAGTGGTAGAGTAAAATTTGGAGTATTAGATTGCTCTTCTGTTTGATGCAACATCTGTTACTTTAATCCATTATGATGTTTGAACTTTATTTTAGTAAATGGTTCTGGTTTAGAGTGGAGTTGAATTAAGGAATGGATTATGGAATTGTAAACATATGTATTGTTTTGTGGGATGTAAAAACATTACAAATGTAGTATCTTCATTATTTCACAAAACAAAAAATGTAGTGGAAGACTCTTCAGTTCAGCATTGGGATTTATAGTATACTGTAGCTGGACAATAGACTACATACAGTGTTTTCATTAGAAATATTATCAGGACCCATAGTGCATTCTTTGGCATTGAAAATTTCAAGATTGTGAGCTTATTTTAAATCATTGGGTTTTTTCCCTGAGATTTATTTCAAACACAGTTGGTCTACTTGAAATTAAAATGAATTTAGGGAAGGTTGTGGTTTGCTTTGTGCAGGTTAAAATAAGTTATTGTCTAAGTTCCATCTTGCTGTAGTGTGTGTGATTTGAGGTTGGTTCTTCAATTTAGGCTTTTATGCTGACATACCCTAATCACAGAGTGTATTTCCTGGGAAGAAATAAAATAAAAGGCAAAGAGGAGAGCAGAATGGGTAGGTGACTTAGGTTTAGTTTCAGTTTAGTACTAAGTTTTAAGGGCTCTTCCAACTCCTAACAGTCTGCAAAATCTGTGAATAAATTAATCTATTGAAATGACCTTTTCTTTTAAGTATGGCCAGGTGAAAGAATAGACAAAGTGAAAACTTTTCAAATGGAAAGACATCTATGTGAACAATCTCTAGTCTGAAAAGTCTGTTACCTAGAAATTCTTAAATGCATTATTTATTTTTTTTTGCTTTCTTGCCACATGTGAGAGAGCACAAGCTCAAGTCTATTGTCAGAAGCACTTTATTATGAAAAATTTGGGTTTGCCCAGTTATTTGTAGGTCTTAAATATGAAAATCCCAGATTTTGTTCATCTCTGTTTCTCTCAGATTCTTCTTTTCATGTCAGAAAGTGGTTCTAAATTCATCAGTCAGATTTTGTATTAATTCTAGGCTCCTTTTGCATATCCCAAAGCTACTTAATATGATATTTCTAGGCAATATTCCAAATCTTCAGGCTGTCATCAGGATACAATTTTTCTCTGTGTTATCTGTCAGGCATGAAAATGTAAGCCAGTTATCATCCAGTATCAAAAGTTAATCCAGTTGAAATAATTGAAGTAAATGGGCTAGCAGTGAAACATAATTGATTTGCATAAATGCTTTTCTAAAAAATGAAAAATGAATGTATATTTGGCTTAGAAGAATTTACATCCTATGGATAGCAGACTTCAAAAATGAAGATAACCTTTCCTATATCATTACTGAATCATTATATTGTATAATTAAAAGTTGCTGCAATAATTGTCAAGGGAATTTAGTAAAAATCTTCTAAATGTAGAAAAATCTTCATCATTTTAGAGCTTTCAGTGAGGTGTAAAACCTGGGCTACTTGGGGGACATTTCAGTTTAGCAGAGAACAATAACATCAAAAAGAGTTTAGGCATGGAAATTAAAAGAATTTTTCATGTACTTGGCTGTCTTGTCATTGGTTCCTCTTTCTTGATGTGTTTAGCTTGGAGAAGAGAGGACTGAGAGGGGATCTTATATGCCTAAAGGCAGATGTCAAGATGGCGGGGCCAGAGTCTTTTTAGTGGTGTCCAGTGATAGGACAAGGTGCAATGGCACAAACTGGGACAATGAACATGATGAAAACTGTGGTGACTCCACAGGGGGCCTCTTTTCATGGTGGTACTGTAAATTAGCCAGCACATTTTTTCAGCTTTGGATGAAAATAAAAGTATAGGGGCATGGGCAAAGCTGTATCTGTAAGGAGAGAAGTCTAGGAAGGGCAAACTAGAAGAAAGTCATACACTGAGGTAGTTGTTACGGAAACATTTGCAGTGATAGTTTGCAAGTAGTTTTTACTGAATAAGTTTTAGGTTTAGCAAAGGTTGAAGTTTTAAACTATGAATAAAAGAATTAAAGATATAAATTAAGGGTTGACCTTTAGCAAATCAATCATACCTTTCCATGCCTTTCATTTAGAGACAAAACAAATGCTAAAAGCTTCTGTGGTCTGTTTACTTTATATTTACAGATAGAATTGATTTTATTATGTTTTCTTAGAGAGAGGCTCAAACTGAGATGCTACTTTGATGTACTTTTCATGAATTCCAGAGCTCATCTCTGTTTTGAGCTTCTACCGGTCTTTTTATTGGGGAAAAAAGGGAAGGCTTTTCTCCTCTGGTCCTTAATGTAGACAAAGCCCTTTTACAAATTTTTAAAATTTAAAGCAGCTGCAGAATTAGTGTTCAAAATGATAACTGCTGCAGTAGTGGCTTTATCATGCAGGTTGTTACAATATGTTTAAATAGTATTATGTGTGTTAAGATCCAAAGGAGTATCAATGACATGTTGGATCACAGACTAGTCCTTACTCCCCTGCCAAACCCCACGGAAACTAAACACCCCTCCTCACTTCAGACCCCCAACTTCATACAGATTTATGAGATTGTCCCAGAGGTCCTGAATGAATAGTGTGTAGCATGTGCACAAGAATGATAGATGGAACAGGAATGGCTTATGTCTCTGTTAAATACTATGTTCTAAAAGTTGTACCAACATGTTCGTGAGACAGGTCCTATTTCTCTTGCTTTTCTCAAGGTTGCTAATCTCCTGGGCAGATAAAGAAAGTGGTAGCTTCTGAGGTTTTGGACTCAAGAACTCTGTAGTCCACTGCATTCTTTGAAGGGAAGTACTCAAGCACCATGAAATTTTAAAATACAGTTGAGAACCATTATGTTTTCTTATGAGCTGCAGTTCTCAGTTCAAATGACTGAACTTCAGATTAAGGAAAACAAAAAAAAAGCAAGAACAAAACAAGTGCAAAGCACTCAGGAGTGAGTGGGAGGTAGGGATCATAGTGACTCAGTGTAATATTCTGTAGCTGAAAAGTGACAGCTGCCTTGTCACTAAGGCTGTTTTGCATTTAAAAGTGATTATTATATAGACAAGATGGGAAGTTTCCTTTCCAATCCATATTCAGCTCACGGAGTCAATTCTCTAAATGGGAAGAATCAGATTTGGGATGGATTTCAAGTTTTTTTCTCTTATTTGCAGGTAAAATAAAAATTGTGAAAAAGTTTTGAACAGTGAAGTGAGTACAGAACAAATAATTTCAGGTTGACTTGATTTCAATTTCACCTCTTCAAAATTGTACATGTACAATGTGCATTCAACAAAGTTACTTGAAATGGAAAGGCGCTATGAAATGGGACGATTGTAATGTTCATTCTTAACGTGTCAAGATAGGGTGTTTTAACATGGTTATAGTAGCATTTATTTGTTATTAAGTGCTACTTACACCTCATTCAGCACCAAGAGAATAGTCATAGATCACATGGGGAACCAGGCAACCTGAAGAGTGATTTTACCAGGAAAGTGTGAAAGACTAAACTATCTGATTATTCAACATCCCGAAGGTCATTCCTTCAGTGTCTGGCTTAATTTGAATAGGGATTCCTAATGTGGTGTTTTGTCAAAACCTTCATGCATGGCAGAAATGGTTCATCAGCGTTGACTTGTGTTTGAACAGAAATAGCATTATTAGTCATCTAGTGAAAGCAGTAGGATTTTGTAGCCTATTTTGGAGAAGCTGAGATATTCTAAGACAGGAAGACCTTGAGCTCTTAGTTAAGCTATCATATAGCTGAGAATCTAAATAGTAGAAGTTTTTTTTTTTGGCACTGTAGAATGGGAACATAAAGGTGTAAAAAGAGAAGGTATGTGGACCCCCATTCGGAAAGCTATCCAGAGCAGTAGAGTGAGTCTTCCTGGATGCAAACAATGCAGGCACTGTGTCACAGTAGCCATTTGCTGAATTGCCTTTCAGAAAACTGGATGAATTGAAATAATATTTTTTGTTTCCTGAGGAATGTGAAGGAATACACCAATGTATTTTGAGACAAAAGCAATTTGTTTTCTGTATGAAGAAGTAATGGTTCTTTTCTGATATTAGAACTGTTTTTCTTCTCAGTGTCAGAGCTTTCTGATAATGCAGCAGCTTAATCAGCTCTGTCATTTGGTACCAGTCAACTAATGAATATCTTGCTTATGTGTTTGAAACCAACCTTCAAGGACAGATATTTGTGATTATATAGATAACCAGCTGAGATTTACAGAAGCTAGACACTTGTAACAGAGAGGTCTGTAAAAGCAGTTTGTTGTTTGTATATCAGAAATATATAAAGTGATAGTGGTTTATACTAATTCTGCACAGTCCATATTGAGTAGCACTTTGTGCTGAGCAAGATTTGCTGGAAATTGGCTAGTAGGTGTTTCTTCCTCTCTATGGACAAATCTATTTATGTTGAAGATCAATATGGGAAAGTCATGCCAGCAGTCATTAAAGTGTAATAGATGGCAAGAATGAACCACCCTTCAGACTTGCAGACAATGAATTAATGAATACTGATATAAACCACTTAGTTCTTCTGTGTTCATCCACAAGCTGAGGCAATGTAGCTTCTAGAACAGATTGTGCCTTTCTAATTACAGTTTTATATTCTCACATATTGTATAAATTTAGCTTGAAATTCAGTATGTCTTTTTTTTCCCTTTTCTACCCTGTAAACTATCTCCCATACTATTGAAGTACTGGACTTCCTAGGACAACCCTATTAATCTGAAGAGGCAAGTGCTACCTGGAAATGCAGTGATGGGTTGCTGAGGCAGACTTGAAAATTGAGGAGTGATATTACCTGTAATGCTATCTACTGAGGAGACTGTCAACAGGCCTTTACAAATTACTTCTAATATCCTAACAAAGTAGATGAAACGAAAAGCTCCTTGTTCTTACGAATTGCACTTGCAGCCCAGAAGGCAAACTGGATCCTGGGCTGCATCAGGAGAAGTGTGGCCAGCAGATTGAGGGAGGTGATTCGTCCCCTCTACTCCACACTGGTGAGACCCCACCTGGAATACTGCATCCAGTTCTGGAGCCCGTATTATAAGAAGGATGTGGACGTGCTGGAGCGAGTCCAGAGCAGGGCCACGAGGATGATCAGAGGGCTGGAGCACCTCTCCTATGAGGCCAGACTGAGAGAGTTGGGGCTGTTCAATCTGAAGAAGAGGGGGCTCCGAGGTGACCTTATTGTGGCCTTCCAGTATCTGAAGGGGGTTACAAAAAAGCTGGGGAGGGGCTTTGTAGAATCTCAGGTAGCAACAGGACTAGGGGGAATGGAGCAAAGCTGGAGATGGGTAGATTTAGACTTGATGTGAGGAGGATGTTCTTCACCATGAGAGTAGTGAGAGCCTGGAATGGGTTGCCCAGGCAGGTGGTTGGGGCCCCGTCCATGGAGGTGTTTAAGGCCGGGCTGGATGAGGCTCTGGCCAGCCTGATCTAGGGTGGGGTGTCCCTGCCCCTGCCCATGGCAGGGGGTTTGGAACTGTATGATCCTGTGGTCCCTTCCAACCCTGATTCTATATTCTATAACTTTTTCCCAGGGAGGGTGATGGGGCAGTGAAGGGGGCTGCCTGGGGGTTTGTGAGATCTCCTCTGGAGACATTTGAAACCTGCCTAGACCTGGTCTGGGTGATACTGCTGTGGCAGGGGGATTAGATTGGATGATCTTTCCAGGTAGCTTCCAATCCGTAATGTTCTGTTCTGTGACTTGGTCTAGGTGATCCTGCTGTGGCGGGGGATTGGTCTAGATGATCTTTCGAGGTCCCTTCTAATTTCTGATGATTCTATGATTGTGTGATTCTATCGAATTTTTTAATAGAACAAAATTAGCTTTTAATGTAATGTCACCAAGTTTGATTCTAATTAGGCATATTAATTTATTACAACTCTTTTTTGGTTAGAAGAAATCAAGAGCTCATTAATTTCTTTTGTACAAAGTTGTTTTAGACCAAGACCCAGAACCTTCCATTCTGGTTATATGTAAGGTGCTTGAAATATGGGTTTGTGTGCTTTGTTACTAAAAGACATCTTGGACCCAGGATGACCTTGAAGTTCTCTCATGTCATCTAAATTTGATCATTACCTTCTAGAGTTTATGCTTTGACTACGTAGGTTTTATGGGACCATGAGGTGGAAAGTTCATAGAGTTTCAAAAGGGCTCTTCTTTATGAAGTCCTTTACTGAGAAGACTCTGCTGTCTACTGTTTTGTGTCAATTGTAGTATGATGTGTACTGCAGAGGAAATGCAAAGCTTTGGTGACACTGCCCTTATTGTAAAGTTAGAAATATTGCAGTGGTTTGGCATGTGTTGATTCATCCTTAAAACTTTACATTTTCTAGATAACTTGATTTTAGTGTTTTCTCTTGATCACGGATTATTATACAATATTGTAAAATGATACAAACATCTCTACTATATTTTGGAAGTGAATGTGCTGCTTTTAGAAAGTGAAATGCCAAAAGGATCTGTTCAGTGAAGAGTCACATTAATATGATGCCATGGTACTTGAAAATGCAAACCCAAAGTTTTCTCTTCCATTTATCTATGAAAATATAGTCCTAACCAATAGTACCCAGGTTTTTTCAGTTGTAGTATGGTATGAAACATCCATACTAGACTATGTTAAACCATCAGAGATGGTTTATTTTACTCATTTTTTTCAACCTCAGTTTCCTAATTAACTGATATTATGTATTGATTAATTATATTTATGCAAAAGTATAACTAATAGTAATACATACGCTCATACATTCAGAAGTCTAAAACACAAATTATTCTAGTTTGTGATCTATTCTTACACATCACCCTAAATATAACTCCATTGTAATGCAGCTGATAGTAACCATATTTTCACAACAGTAACCGCATCTTATATGGAGAGTATGGGACATACCAGTGAGTGCTCAGAGAATTCACATGATTAAATTGCTCACATCCTTCTGAGACAAAGAAACTGTTGAAAGCAATGAGGAGCAAGTGGTTTTGTTATCTGCACTGGAGAGAATAACACTGGATGTTAATGGTACTTGGCAATTTTTTTAGAGTGTTGTGTACATAAAATTACTCTGGTTTGCTCAGCTTTGTAGTAAATTACATTTTTACTAACTTTTAGTCCTTTTAGAGCAGAGCCAGATGGCTTGAGCTGAATTTCATAGTTAGATATATAATTGTTCAGAAACAATGTATTTCTCCAGCAGTTTAATGCAACAGAGGCATAGGCAAGGAATCAGATCTCTCTACCTGAATACCCTGCTATGTAATGCAATTTCTAGAAGTGGGAAATAGGTTGGAAAAAAAGAAAGGAGCATTATCTGTTTCTGTGGGAAAAAATAACAATGTGAGTGCTTGTTCACTTATGGGATGGCTGATTCATTAGTGCGCTGTACTGTTGACTAATATATATCTGAGAGGAGGATGGCAGCCTAGGACACTTTGGAGCAAGGTAGGGAATCATTGCACAGACCCCAAGAACAGTTCTTAATTCCCACTCTCAAGCACTGTCAACTCTCCAGACTGGTAAGCAGCTAAATGTTGAAGTTCAGGCTGTTTTGTCAACCAAAGCAGAGATGAAGCATGAATATGCTCAGACATGCCATGCATAAATAGTAAAAATGAGAACCTGTCTTCAACTGAATCATTTGGTGCACTTAAGAGTACTGTTAGGTACTGAGTAACAGTAACAGATAGTTGAAGGATCTTGTGTAGATAAGGGCCTTAGCTTCTTTCGGATCAGTTCCTGAAACATAAAATATCTAACAATAGGGACTAATTCCCAGTTTGATAAAGCTGTCATCAAGATAGCATGTTAATAAGTCTATAGGTATGATAAATATTTTAGTGACCTAACAAGGTGATACTAAGTCTGCAGCAATGATCTATTATATCTTGTTTATTCTTTGAATCTTCATTATTTTACTTCTGACTTGACATTGATAAGAGAATCATGGTCTTATAACTTTAATCTCTAATGTCAGTTTGTTCTATTTTTCACTGTAGAACATGTCCATAGATGTGTAGAGACACAGAGAGAAATGTTAAGAATTAGAATTTTAGAAAGAAAGATTTTCCACTAACTCTTCAACTTTTAGTAGCCCTCTGAACAAAACTCAGAAAACAAACAAGGCTGGTGTTTGCTTTTCCTCTTGTTCATCACTTTCTGCCTTTTTTGAAACATACCTTTTTGTCTTTAATAGTATTGTTGTAAATTGGCCTTATATGGCATTGTTCTGGCTGATTCCTTCCTCCTCTCTTCCTCCCTCCCACCCTCATTGTACTAGTGAAATGAGCCATATAGGAAGACAAGATGAGAAAGACACTGATCGGTAGAATTAGAAAGAAAAAAAATCCTTATGGTTAGTTTGAGTTCTTGCATGACACAGTGACAACTTTCTGCTAAATCAGACTTGACTGAACACTTGCAACAGGCTGTGAATGCCCTGATGTTTGACAGCTCCTGTTTCAGGTTTCCTACATGAGAGCATGATTCACTATGAACTGATCCACCCCTGAAATCGAATCCTAAAGCTTTCTGCAAGTGCTATGCTACACTCTTGTCACACAGGAGGGAAATAGTCTGTTGCTCATTCTGACTGTGCAATGAGCCAGGGGTATATGATTTCTCTTGAGCTTGGCTCTGGGAAGTAACTTGAACCTCATCAGATTATGAGTTGTTTGGTTTCCCCTCTGTAGGTGCACACTCTTTTCACAGTCTTTCTGAAGTGTTGCTGTAATTGCTGATTTGTGTTGATTTTTCTTTTCACATAACACCATATGCTGCAGTTGAGAGCTGTGTTTATAACTTGTTTTCACACAGACTTCAGCCCTGAATCTCACATACACACACACACACACACACAGACACACACTCACACACACACAGTGTTGCTGCAATTTTTTTTGACAGTCAAAAAAGCTTATTACAGATGCAAACTCATTATAAGACAGAATTCTGTGAAAACTAGTAGACAGACTCTATATAGCCTCAACAAGGATGGAATAATAGAACTAATCTGTAAAGGAATTTGTGATAGTTTCACATTTGCTTCAGTTCACACGATGAAATAATAAAGGTTCTCTCAAAAAAAGGAATTAAAAATGCTTTAGGTCAAATGTTTCTGTCTTCTTGGGAATTAAGCAAAATAGTAGTGGTGGCAGAAAGTTATTGCTTTCATGGAACAAAGTAAAAACCTCTCCTAAACCAAAAAAAGGGTTGTACTAAATTTGCACGAGGGTACATGTTTATGGATAAGGGTACCCAGAAGTATCATTAATCATTAGAAAAGCAGTGTTTGGAAATCATTCCAATTCAGTTTTCAGTCAGTTTTAGTCAGTAGGATTCAGTTCTGGTTGCAACAGCTCAGCATGTGTCTATCTGCAGTTTTAGAGAAAAATAAAGGACATATCCAAGGCTAGCCACTGTCAAAGATGGGACCTGCATTTTCTGACAATGCCCACATTCATATAGCTGTCCTGCATTCTGCCATTCTCTTCATCATTGTGTAGCCACAAGCTATTTTCTTTAAGTCAGGGCAATACCTTGGTCATTATCATAATGACTTGATGAGCCAGAAAGTCATTTTACAAAGCTTTTCCAAACTTGGAGAAGAAAATTCAATAAAGTGACTCAAATCTTTTGAGAGAATTGGCAGTCTAAAAGCATTTAAGCAGCATGTTCATTTCAAAACCCAAGAACATGTCTCACTGGGGACAGGAGGACATATTTGGTTATTGTGCTTTCTTTTCTTCATGAGTTTAGTCAATGCCTGTACAGGCAGAATGAGTGTCCATGATAAGAGAATACTTGCCAGTAGAAGTGTTGCTGTTATGATTGCCATACATGCAGTGGCAATTCTCTGTGCTTGGTCTTATAACTTCTTTAAGTTCACTTAATTCTTCCCGAGGTATGAATAAAAACATCATTATGCTAAGATTTTTTTCGTACGATTACCACACTTTTTCCTTTTGATTATGTCGCAATGATGTGGATAGAGATTGTGACAAGAAATTCTGTTCCACTTGGGTACATTGATGACCACAGGGAATGATATATGGATATGTAAAAGTGAACTCATAATGTTTACTTGCTAGTGTTATTAAGCCATTCGATTTTCCACTGAAATGGACTTCTTAGGAAGTTGAAAGCTGGGACTCCACTTCCCCAAACTGTTATTATTGAGTGGTCTGATGGATCTTTTAGGAATGAGCGGCTTTTTAATATCTGGAGTTCCAGCTCTCTCCAACATCCTCACTTCCAGAACAAGTGAAAAAGTCAGTGACAGTATGAGTGTACTTCATAGTGTGTGGCTGTCCCAAGACAATCTTTTATTGCATCTCAGGTGTGGTAAGGGAGAGAAAGGGAATTCTGTTTTATGGAGATTTCTGCTTCTTCAAAGATTGTTTTTCATTCTGATAGAGTTGCAGCTCCAGTTGCTGAAATTCTCTTTGAAAATTGAGATTGCGCTCTGTGATTTGGAGTGGGTCTACCAAGGCTGATTGGTAGAGAGGTAAGGGTCCTGGCATGCTGAGGAGCTGTGGAACTGGGTGAGCAGTGGAAAGGCCTCCAGTTGCCTCTGAGAAGGAGGGACATTTTTGGCATTTCCCAGTACTTAAAAGGATGATGGGTGCTTGGTATATGAGGGTTGGAGCAAAGGTAACTGAGGGCATTCTCTGTCCCCTCTTTCATGTCTCATCTGTAAAAGAATTGTTATGCAAGGTTCTCAGTCACAGTGGAAGAGGAGGCCAGAGGTGTGGGGTTTTTATTTCTGCGAAAGGAAAATTTTTTCCCAGTTGCAGTATTCTTTTCACAGTATCACACAGTACCACAGTAATGATGAGGCTGGAAAAGAACTTAAAGATCATCCAGTCCAACCTAAAACCAACCAAGTAAACCTAACTTCTGACATCTAGATCATGCCACTCAGCACTTCATCAAGAGTAACCTTGAACACCTCCAGAGATGGCGACTCGACCACCTCCGTGGTCCTCTGTATTTAAGGCCAGGGATGAATTGTCTCCTAAAATAAGGAAAACCTTTACATATAGTGTCTGCTTAGCTGTTTACTTTCTAGGATGAAACTTCTTCACCATGAGGGTAACGGAGCACTGGAACAGGCTGCTCAGGGAGGTTATGGAGTCTCCTTCTCTGGAGACGTTCAAGACCCGCCTGGATGTGTTCCTGTGCAACTTGGTCTAGGTGATCCTGCTGTGGCAGGGGGATTGGACTGGGTGATCTTTTGAGGTCCCTTCTGATCCCTAAGGATTCTCTGATTCTATGATGAAATGTATTTGTTACAGTATCAAAACCATACTTAATCCAATAGTGTATTTAAGACATTTTTCAGAAGAAATGCAATCTTACCACAAGATTTAAACAACTGACTTTCAGTTCCCAGAGAAGAATGTTGTGCTTTTGAGAATCTCATATAATGAAAAGTAGAGCTTAATTGTATACTAATATCATATTAAGAAATTCTGATTAAAAGATCATAAAAGTGCAGGTGTAGGAATGTGTGAACAAAACTTGAACTTTTTGTTCATAGGACTCCTGACATTTAATGCCATTGTACTTCTCATATCAAGCGTATCATCTGCTAGATAGTTCTGCATTCAGGGCTTCTCTAGTGCCTGATCTATCAAGGAGATGGCACTGAATTATTTTGTATTTTATCCAAAGTACCGCGAGGGTAAAAGAGCAAGGTTTCTGTCATGGACTGACTACTGCAAAACCATAATTCATGACTCTGCTCATTGTTTGCTTTTCTTTTTTTCCTGAATGTTTATGCTTTCTCTCTCAGCTCATATGTTTTTAAACATTGAATCTACTTCTGCAGAGGAAAGCCACCATGTTTTCTTCTTGGCTTTTTGCATGGCTCAGCTCTTCTGTCCCTTGGTTTAATTATTTGTAGAAAGTGAAGATAATTACCACCATTGAGAAATATTTAAAGAATGATCCCTTTACAAATAGAAAGTTTCAAGGGTTGAGTGGGGTGACTTTAGAAGTAATTTTTCTGATTAATGAAAAAACAGAAATAACCCTGCCATGCTGTAGCTGTGCAGCTTCACTTGTGGTGTACAGTTTGAGTAGATCATGAACCTATGAAACTGAATAAATTTTGAATTACATCTCAGATATTCCACAGACCTTCTGGTGAGACTGGATATAAGTATTCTAGCCACCATTTCCATGTATTGTTTTGAATGTTTGTTACAAAAAGGGGATGCTTCTTTCTGTTTGTTCATTTTACATGAAGCAATCAGGAACCATAGTAAAGCAGTCTGAGCTTATAATTTCCCTTTATATTATGTTTAAATCAAAAAGTGATTCAGTTGGATTAATTTAATTTACATTTAATTTCTGTGACCATATTGGAGGTCCTGAGATAGGCTTGTGTTGACTTTGCTACCTGAATTATTGGTAGTAGAACAGAAATTGAAAGCTATGATGAGACTAATTTGCTATGCAATAGACTTCTGCCATTTGTGTACTTGAGCAAGACACAATTTGTGGTTCTGTGAAGTATTCCTAAGAAAGTAAAGAACTGTTGACTTTGCAGAAATAATAACTTTTTCAGCATTTGGTTAGTAGGGCCAAAACAGATTGGCAAAATGTAACATTTTTAAAATCCTGCTAAATGTTTTATTTGGCTGATCTCATGTATTTAATGTTAAAATTAATGTAAAATGTGAATATAAGGAGTCAGCTTTTTCCAGATGACTCTAATCAGTACCTTGTGTAGGCAAAGCCACGTACAAGGACTAAAAGAAAAAAAATAAAAATTTAAGAAAGGATTTATTTATTTATTTGTTTTTACAAATAAAATAGAACAGATGACTTCAGGCAGCAACCCAACCTTATGGACTCTTTCCAAGAATAAAATGTATGGAGTAAGGGGAATATTTTCGATGATATCTCCAAAATAGACATCTACTGCTTAAAACACAAGGTTCAAGGAGCATCTATAGTGTTCAAACATTCTGAAAGCAATATGTGAAAACATTATTCAAAGATCCAGATATATGAACTTGCCTTTTCTGCATTTGTAAAGTAGATACTTCCAGTATTTGATTGAATCTTCTTATTTTCTTCCCTTCTTCTTAGGCTTTTTAGTGATGGTATTTATTTAAGCTACTTACTTTTGATTCCTCAAAGCCATGAGAAACGTGATACCTTTGCAGTGGTTGAAGGACTTTGTTTGAGTGGACTTCTGCTGGAGGTCCTAGTAACTATGCTTACTGCATAAGTCACACAAACGACTTGTAAAGTGGAGATACCTGCTGTTACTGATCTGAGAAGCGGTCCAAAGGTTCATTAAGGTACAACAAAAGGTTGTAGCATAGCTACAACATTTGAGTTTGGTACTCTTTTGCAGTTCCTTGCAAAAATGTGAGTGGTGAGAGGAAAGCCTGCCTAAGGTAACAGTTAGTGTTTAGTAAGGTGAAAATGATCTACTGGTGTTTTCTACTCTGGTTTCCAGAAAGTTTACAGTGACTTGTGGTTTGAAACATGACCAGAAAGAACAACTTCTTCCTTTTGTTCCTGAGTGTATCTATTGTATTTTGGTTCTGAAGGAGAATGTGCAGAAAGGTCCTTGATGTCCAAAGTTGTGTACCTGGCTACAGGGAATGCTGGTGAGAAATCAGGAAGAAGTGTAGCTGGCAGCAAAAGTCTGCAGCCTTAAAGGTAACTGCATTTGCCACAAGCATTGAGTGAAGATAGATCCTGCCATAATGGCTTGACCACTTCTCTTTAACTTAAGTGAGAGGTTAGGCACATGGCATGGGCAATTTAGTACCCATTGTGATGGGTACTATAATGCAGAAGCTAAGTAGTTTCATTAAGGCCTGTCTAGGTCAGGATCTGTACCTTATGTCTTTCCAAGTGCATCAGAGTTGTATTAAAATAGTCCAGTCTTTTTTTCAGCCACTAGTGCTTTTGAAATAATTCCCTCATAATCACCTCCCTGTGGTATAAGTTGATTCTTTTCAATACTGAGCAGCAGTTATGACACCTTGCCTTTTACTGTGACAGACTGCTTTCTTACACAAATTAAGCAAATTACACAGGGTGATGAATGGCATGTTTTAATGTGAGTCTACTGCTAAATTGTCAGACAACAGTGCAAAATAGCAATTTACAAACTTCAAAAAGATTCTCCAAAGGTAAGTAAAGTAGTAGGAAGCTTAGCTTTCCCACAATAGTTTTGGTTGAAATGTTGATAACCCACCAGCCGCAGCTGATTGTTACATGCTGATACTGAAACTACTGCTTCACAGAATTATTGTCATTATTTATCTAAATAGTAAAATACATATATATTGTGTTAGAATGTTGATTTGATATTAATGTGTTGGAATATATAAATATCTGATGTTAATTCCTTTACATTTTATTAATGCTGTTATGTTTTCTGAAACATATTTAGTCTTATTTTTAGCCTTTACAAGCAGTTGGAGAATTTTGGTTATACATTTTAGCAGAACAACCTAAATTGCAGCAGTACCTCTGAAATCTGCACTGGATAACTGGTAAATTTAAATTACTTTACCATGCATGTTTATAATGTATCTACACTGAATCTGTTCAAAGGTAACTCCATGTGGATTTAGATTTATAAGCTCCTGACAGTTTCTGTGTTATGACTATTCATTTTTTTCTTCTTTAATAGTATAGTTACTATTTTAACATTTTAGGTTCATTAAAATCCAAGTTTAAATTGCCTGTTGGTTGTTGTGCAAATAAACAACCAGGTCTTTTCCTCATCCCTTCTCTCCCTTCAACTCTCTTAAGTTCAACTATGTGGACTCTTACGTATTTGTTATTTGTTCTACTTTCCTTTGCATGCCCAAACTGACTGAAAAGTTTAATATCGGGATACTGTAGTGCATTTATCTGCCTATTTGAGTTGAACTTAGTGATTTTTATTGTGGAAGAGGGTGTGGGAATGTAAATGCTTTCAATTTTGGTGTTAGATTTATAAAATATAGATTTCCTTTCCTTAGTAAGGATGATTTAGGAAGTACAAAACCAAAGGACTGGGTTTTTTTTGTTTCACACATCAGGTCCTCAGATCTATAGCTCTCCTCTGAAGTGTTGGGTTTTGGGCCTCTAGGAGATGAAAAAGAACTTTGTGAGTGGAAGCTTTCTCTTTTGACTCAACTGTGCTTGGCTTTTAATGCTCATTTAATGAGCAATTTAATACTGAGAGAGTCAGATTGAATGTGAGCGGCCTGTTTTGCACTGGTTTAGGGAGTACATGTGTGCCCTGGCTTGGAAAGAGTGACATAGCCTTGAGAACGGAAACATGCCAAGAAACTTGCCAAGGAGCATAGCAAGGCAAATGTTATTCAGGAATCCCACTGGGGACAGCCACACTTGGGCTGTGTTAGAATCATTACAAAGGCTTAGCTGGGAAGGCTGTGGCTTTTAATGCCATTTCATGGTAGTAAAGCTTGTTGTCCCACGAGCTGAAAGAGTTGGTGTTTTAATAGAATAAGCGTTTGATTAATGAAACAACATGTACTGTACAGAAGAAATGATCATAAAAAGCTGCATTTTAACTGCTTAAAGTACCTTTTGCAGCTTGGAACCTTTTATCACCTTGTAAATTGTCCCTTGAGAATAGTTGAAGTTAGACAAGGCACACTTCCATTACCAACATATCCTCCTTCAGGTATTATTATAGAGCTTGAGCTGCAGCTGCTTCAAAGCTGCCTTTCTCACCAACACAAGTTGACATCTTGCTTTCATTATGGCCAGGGCGCATTCTGTGTTATTGCAGTAGCTTTGCTTTTAATAATCTTCTTGATGCAAACATTCAGACCTGAGGGAGGTCCACTGTTTCTCCTTATGGTCACATTCCTTGTCTTACAAGGTGGTGACCATTTTTAACCACTTTTGTTCTATTTCACAGATAATGTTCAAATGTGCTATCTAACAAAGGCTTTAAACTTACTCAGGAGGAGAGGAAGATGCATAATAAGCCTATGAGACAAAAAGTGAAGTTATGTTTTCATTATAGAGGATTGAAAACTCCTCATTGCTTTCAGTGGGAGTATAAGTAGGAAAATAAAAGACATGGCCTTAACAACAAACAGATGGCATTCCCTTTTCTGTGATTTTGTACACTTTTGAAGTTGTAAAGGAACCACATAAGCAGTCATGCTTTCAATTATTTTCCCCACTAACAGAGGCAGACACAAAATTTATTTGTTCTTTCTGACTGATTATTCCTCCATTCCAGTCAGTGTGAGCTTTAAATTGTCTTCTGTGGAAGAAAGGGAAATAAACTTCAGAAACTTCTTGGCCTCAAAACCAAAGAAAATATTTCACTAAGTTTAAGTTCTCATTTTGCTAACCTCTCTCTTATTTTGCCCTTCTTAAGAACTAAAATGGAGGCTGCAATGATATGACTTCAATTTATTAGACAGGAGCACCCAGAAACTACTTTTCATAAGAGTAATCCCTCCACAAAAAGAGGAGAAAAGCCTCACATTTTCTTTTTCTTTGCTTTCTCCATCCTTGCTGAGATATAAAATGAGCAGCCAGATTTAATCCTTTCCTTTCTCCATAATAATTGTAATAAATCTCTTATCTCATGTTGCTACTAACCTGAAAGCACAGCCTTATAAATAGAGAATATGGTAAATCCCATAAAGACTCTAAAGTGGAAACACAACACAATGTCAAAACAGTCAAAATTAAAATAATATGTTCTCAGTATGGCTTCAAAATAGCTATTTTGTTTCATAGTACTGATAAGCTTAGAAACAGGAGTATTTTATATTTTCACATACTTTTGTGCAAAGGTCATAAAGCACTTTACAGTTGTAAATTAAGCAGTTATAGATGGTGGGGGAAGGAAATCACCACCTTGCAGATGAAGGAACAAAATTATGGAGAGGGAAGTTTAATGTAACCTAAAGTTAGAGGAAAGAGTAGGAAAAAAAGCACAAGTTTTTTGATTTATGCATGTAGATTCTATGAACTTCACGACTGTCCCTCACAACACACACTTTCATGTAGTTTTAGAATGTATTCTGCAACTACATATGCTGTTGTAAATCACTAGTTATGAGAAAGGAAATGAGATATTTCTCTTGAGTTAGGTTTCTGATTCTGCTATTGATTTGCTAGGTATCTATGTCTCAATGTAGATCTGCAGTTGACTTGTCCTTTTTAAAGTAGATAAATGCAAACAGGTTTCTTTCTGTACTGAAGATGCTAGCTGACACCTGTCACATTTCTGTGTTCAGGTTCATCGTGCTCCACAGCTGAAGATTAAGAGCTGCATTCTGTTATTTCAGAAACAAATGGGATTTTTTCAGGAAGTTTTGGCTCTTTTCAGACCCTCAGAGAACAATGAGGTAAGAAACAGCTATGGATATACTGCGTACGGCTGTTGGTAAAAAATATTTCAGGAAGTCTCTGCAACATGCAGAGTAATCTGATTTCTGTTTTAGGGACACCAGTGGTGGTGATAATCTGCATATACTTATGAATACTTTTATATTTTAGTGAGCTGCTATGTCATGATTGATCAGAGAAGGGAGTGACTCAGGTTCACGGGTTTGTTTGGGTCGAATTAAAGAGATTTACACCATAGGTCTGCACAGAACTCAAGTTTACTAAAGGTACCAGATGCTGAACTCAGAAAGTAGAAGTTACTACATGGTAGTTCCTAGTAGAGGAGAGGAAAAAGAAAAAAAACAGGAGACAGATAAGAGCTTAGATCACCACTCCAGGCTGCAGTCGTTTCTGGCAGGCTCCAGCCTCCCCCTTGCCCTGAGCTCCACAGATCTCTGGTGAGCACCTTGGTTTCTCTAGCCGTCTTTTCCGTCAATTTTTGCATAGTCTTCATGGATAGACGTGGATAGTTGTGATAATAGGTGGTTGGTTCCTCTCCGCTTCTTCAGCTTTGCAGATCTTTGTGTCTCCAGCAGGGGGCTGATGGTCACTCTGTACCATTTGAATCCTTCCTTTTATCCCTTCTGCAAGGGGTGCTTTTTTCTTCACCCCCAGCAATATAACGAACTTCTATTCTCAGCAGCTTAATAAAAAACTGCTCAGTAAGTCCTTAAGACATGACAACTCACCATGTTCTCACCACTTAAGCATAGCTTTGCAGATAGATTGGCAATGTCTTGGGCCATCTCCTCCTGCAGAGTGCTTATCTTTTGTCCATGTGCATGTCTTTTACCTGCCCTCCCTGCTCATTATGTTTGAGACATTCCACTTGTTACTAATCAGAATCTGATGGTATCTCATTCTTATCATAGGGTGTCTAGATTAGCTCTGATGAGTTGCAGAATCACAGAAAGGTAGGGATTGGAAGGGACATTGGAAGAACATTTAGTCCAATATGTCATAGAAAGGAAGACTTGAATGTCTCAGGTGTAGTAATGTACAAACATTGCCTCTGAAGTTAGTTTACTCCATATTGTTCTACTGATCTTGGTCAAAAGAGTCAGAATCCCTTTTCCCTCCTTTCAGTGAATTTACCTTATCTGAAGTCATAACCTTGAATAAAACATGCTAACAGTCTATATCAAGCGTTGTTTCCCATACAATGCAAAGAAAATTAGTTAAATCTAACCTGAATGACTCTATTCCCTATGCTTTATAGCCTTTATAATCCTGCAGTTTCATTGAGAAATGATTTATTTTTTCTTTTAGTGTCAGCCTGAAAAACTGCTGAAAGCCTCTCTTTCTTTCCTATTTTCCCATTCTATTAATATCCAGAGTACTGCTTCCTTGATCTTTAAAGTGTTTTCAAGAGAAGCAGTGTAACAGAATTCCCTGTAGTGAATCTTCAGAGAAAGCTTCCTGTTCTAGTCAACCAATCTGTTTCAGTTTCATTAATTTTTCAGTGCAGCATTCTTGCTCTGCTCTTTATACATAGTGCACTCTCTAAAGTTTCATGTTTGATGATTGTATTTCAGTGAAATGCTTCTGAGTTTCTTTCTGAAATATAGCTCTATTCGTCAAGTTTTAAAACTGGCTTCCTACATCCTTTTATATATTCTAGTAATCAGCTTGTGGTGTTAGTAACATTGGATGTAGAAATGGTACAAAGAGGCAAATATCATGTACACATGTAACGAGCCTGGAATTTTGAAAAATAATTTGAATTATTTGATGATTTTCTAAGAGAACAGAGGGACAACTTCTGTGTTAGAAAGATTTTGCTAGAAAAAGAAGAATCAGAGGTAAGTCCGACTAACGCTGTTGTGAGTTTCATTGTTTTCCATTGTTTGATACTCTCTGTCACAGAGAGTTAGGATTTAAGCAATGAGTTTCCATTATCATGTTGCAAAAGATGTCATAGTCCTATAACATTTCTGTTCAAAGGAATAGTTGGCTATATCAAGAGGTAAGGTACCTTTGTAAACATTTTTTATTGCTTTAATATCCCTCTTGTGAACTACTGGACATTCTAAGGACATTTGGATTTCTGTTATTTGAGCAACAGAATGAATGAAAAGAAATAAGGAAATGGAAATCTATTATGAGACTGTTCATGTTTTCCCTTTGCAGCTGGTAAGGCTGATATGAAAACATATTATAGTTGTAATGTAAAAAGTCAATTATTTGTCTAGACTTGACAAACATAATCTTGCACAAAGTGGCAAACCCTTTTGGACCTCAAATGGGACAGGAATGTATTCGGCATTTTCTACATTTTCCCATTCCTTTAAATACCAGTAGGAAAAACAGTATTTTATGATCTTTGTTGCTTGTAATCAGTGAGGAAAATATGGATCTTGTATTTTTAGGAATAACAAGAAACTTCCGGAGTCACTGAGAGATAAATGATCTTGGCCTCTGCTGGGTTCCCTGCACTCTTTTTGAAGTAGGTCCTTCTTTTTCATTATTCTTACGCAGTTTGTTCTTTTTTGTCTTTTTGTCCTTCTTTTTTCCCCTTATTTTTCACATGATCTTCCCCCCATTGTTACCTTAGAATATTAAGGGAGCTGGGTGTGAAATTCAGAGGGGTTTGAAGACTGGGCTTCTGTAAACATCAGTCTGTGTTGTGTACTGTAGTTCTGTATTTTTTCCTAGCTCTCTTAACTCACTGGAGTTATTGGTGTGTTTGCCCTTGTATTCAGTAGACACTTTACATACATTGAAGACACATAAAAATGTTAGAATTCAAACATCTCTTTTCTCTACCTTAGTAAATCTGAATGATGTCTAATATGATGAATGATGTTCAGTAATTGTGTAAGGAAAATTAAGCATAAATTTAATGGTTTTACTATTTAAAAGGAGATTGTAGTAAAAAATTAGTAGCCAGTGAATAAAGTGCTGTGATTCTGAGAACTCCCATTTTCTTAGTAGCTGTCAAATGTTCATTTCACACCCTTCTTTAGATTCTGTATAGAAAAATGGTGGAACCAATTTAAATTAAATCTTTTGAGGAAAAATACACATTGCTTTTTGAGTTGACAGTTGACAGCCTGCTGAGTAAGTTTCAAGCTTATGGTTTTCCAAATACTAGAGTTTCAATAGCTGTAAAATAAGGAATTTGTAGTGGAAAGAACCATGGAGCCCCAAATACTGCAGTAATGTTTCTGGTAGGACTGCAACTAACTGAAAGATGTAAGATAATGCACCGATACCATATTGTAAAAGTTCTACAAACTGGTGACTATCTTGTGTTTGAAATTCTATTGTTGAAATCTGCTGACACTATTCAAGAAAATAATGGCATTTATATAATTATATATAATACAATATATATTATTATAATAATATAATTATTATTATATAATTTCTCTTGAACACCTAGTATTTGGGGATGTTTTTCTGAGCTAGAAATTATTGCCATAGCTCCTTGAATGTTTATGGACAAGCAGACAAATGAGTATCTGGTAGCTTTGGACTGAAAGCTTTCTCATTGCAAGAAAGTTGTCTCTGATAGATACATTCCTAGCAAGGCTGACTCCATCAGATTTAATTTGATCTTTCAAGCACAGATTAAAAATACTGTTCTTGTTCCAGTTAGAACATTACTACTTAAGTTTCAATACAGAAGGGGCTTTTTTATCATCCTGAACTGTGTACTTCCAAACATTTTAACTGACAGCATTTTAGTATTTGCATTATCTTTTCCTGCTTGTGCATTTTTCACCAGTGACAGATGATAAGAGTTTATATGAGGAAAGATCTGCAGTAACATCAAGAAAAGTCTCATATTGTGTGTTACTGAGGACTGCAGAAGAAAATGGTGATGGCTAGAAATTGCATTAAAAATTATTATAATTTCTGCAAGTGAAGCATTTTTTGCGTATTTGGCTCATGCTGTTGTTTAAAAGGAGGCATGTAGCATCAGTCTTGTTTTAACATTAAAGCTGAAGTTGTAAAATACTCTCCAAGTATTCATGGACCTTAGGGCACGATTTTGTGTGGATTAAGTGTAGATTTAAAAATTCATCCTGTCTTTCTAAGAAGAAATAAGTACACAGATTGTTATTTGAAAGGAATTAGGCCAGATTCTTAATTTATTTGCACCTCAGACAGCTCTGCTGACACCAGTAGTGATGCTGAATCCTAGCAACAGTATCCAAAGAACTCATTGCCATTCTGCAGTGGGCATGGCTTTGTGCTTGAGGAACTCACACAGTAAGCCATGCTTTGATAGTGGGTTCATATTGTACCGGCTGCCTGCGGGGGCCACTGCATTCTGTTGTCATCAGCCATGTAAAGCAGACAGATCAAACTGAGAAGTATCTTGTCAGGCTCTTCAGTTATCGGGGGTTGGTTGGTGTTCTACTCCTGTTTCTGTGCAATCAGCTGGATGAGTGGGAAACGTGTGCAAATGGCCAGGCAGCCTAACTGCATTGACTGTCTAAAGCTCGCATATTGCAGAGCACTGCTGTACTTCACAGAATTTATTAGGCATTAAAATTCCAATATCTCATGTCTGTGGGACTGTACTGAGAGCTAAAAAAGCACTGTATGAAGATTGCTTTCAGAATATGAAATACTAGTAATTTATCCCTGCCTAATTGTACTACATCCCTTTGTCTATGGGCTGTAACATCTAGTCCCACTAATCAAAAATGCTTTATGGTAGAAGCATCAAATCTGTCAGGGAAGTCATCAATGCGATTGTATGGCTAAATTGTCAGACCTGCTGAGAACTTTACATGCACAAGTGGATGCTTGTGTGCTCTTAGCTTTAGAAGCCTCAATCCAAAAATCCATTGTGTTCAATGAAATAGCCCTTGCAGCCTTCTGTGAGCGATTGAAGAGAGCGCTCAATGTGTTTCTGATAAACCCTACTCCTGGCAGAGGTGCCTATGACAATAGATCACTGAAAAGATTTGTTTCCTGCTTAAGCAGAAAGTTTTCTATACACAAATTAAGGTCAGCTGTCTGCAGTTGTTTGCCCGTATTTCTGTCTGTCCAGAGTGTTACTTTAAGTGATTGGGATGATCTACAGCAAGAAGTAAAGTAATGCAATAGGAGTAGGCCTGTAGAGAAGCAGAACTGATCTTGAGGGTCTGACATTTATGTTATACATGTTTCTGCAGTCTTAGATAGAATTACGTAAGCCTGTTCCATAGGTAAGAGTGCGCTAGGTCTACTCTTAGATTTCTGTCTACTCTTTTAGTTCAACTGGAAAGGATCCAAGTTGTCTTTGAGACCACTCTGTTATAGAGTATGATACATGGAGAAGGTGGTAGATACACACAAAAAGCACATTCTTGATACAAAAATGCTGTTTTGATATATTCAGTATTGGCCTGATTTGAATTGTCATATGGCTGAACGGGTTGACCCTCAAGATCAAGATAATTGATAAAAAATGGCAGCTAAGAAATAGCCACTTGATTTACAGATTACAAAACTTGGAATTCTCAAAGAAATACTTCTGCAATGGTTTTAGATTACCTTTCTTAGTGGAAAGTATTTGTCTTACTACAGGCACTGGCTACGTGTACTGTAGGTGTATACATTCCTATTTAAATGGGAAATCTGAGCATAATGCCAGATGGAAACTAAATTTATCTGGATATTGAGAGAGAAATTGTGAGAAATTAATTATGTTTAGCCCTCATATGGAAGTATCAGTCATATTGTTTATTTGTCTTTCTTCCTGACCTAAAAAATATGATCCTATTTCTCAGCTGAAATCTAATGTGATGCTACTGGAGGTATTTCAAAGGTACTAAGTTCCTGCAAGTTCTGTGAATATGTGATCTCGGATAAAAGAAAGAGAGACTGTCATGGTATCACAGTATCACAGTGTCACAGTAACGATGAGGCTGGAAAAGACCTTAAGGATCATCCAGTCCAACCTAAATCCAACTAAACCAAGTAAACCTAAAAAAAGTCACATTATTCACCCCTGCTCTTACAGGAATTGAGCAAAACACTATCTGCAGAACTACTCCATTGATAAGTTGACGAAGTTTCCTGAATTCCCTTTTAATTGTTCCTACTCCCCTCTCAACAGCCTCATTGCTACCAACTTGCACCATCAACAATGAATAATAATCTGTGGGTTTAATGAGTTCGGGTATCCTCCTGGTGATATCCTGAACCTGGGCCCCTGGTAGGCAGCAGTCCTCCCTATGGGAAGGATCTGGTCTACACATGGGTCCCTCTGTTGACCTCAAAAAGGAGTCTGAGTGGGAGGAAGGCTGCAACTGAACCTTCATTACACAATGAAGAATTCACACTAGAGTAAAACAGGAGCTGTTTTGACTTAGGACTTTATTAGGTACAGGAAAGTCCAATCAAACATAACAACATAGTCATCAGTTGTTTTATTAAACATGAAAATTTAATTTACATTAAAGTTTTTGTTATCATCTTTTTCTGGGAAGAACTAAAACTAAGAA
Organism: Upupa epops; assembly: GCA_013397515.1. NCBI lineage: Eukaryota > Metazoa > Chordata > Aves > Bucerotiformes > Upupidae > Upupa > Upupa epops. The sequence goes on along the minus strand of VZRI01012180.1, from coordinate 61,739 downwards.
GCTAGCATTGAGGTTTTATGTTAGCAATAGGCTACCTGTTCTCAGTCATTTAAAAGAAAGCAAGATAGTTGCATTTTACCATTCTATAATTTCTGGAGTATTTGTTGTTGTGGTTCACTGAAGTAAATACACAAGAGAAAGGCAACTTAGTTACTGAAGCTATATGAAAAGCACACTTTCAGTAATCAGGAGCTGCCGTGATGCAGTAGCTGGGATTTAGTATTGCTGAGAGATGCTGTATGATGTTATTGCAGGCTTGCTCTTTCTTTTATCTATCCATAGCAGCCATGTTCTTTTGAAAAGATGTGTTTAATGTTATTGTCACTGGTCACTTGACAGCTCAGCTCTGCTCTGCTCTGCATGAATCTCAGTCAATTTAGGACAGCAGGTTAAATGTTCACATTTCCAGAAGTTATTGAATAATGCCAACTTTCCAGAACTCCTGCAGTCTGAAGAGGTTTGCTTTGTACATCAATATGAGAGTCTTTAGCCACCAGAAACAGTTTCCTGCATTGATTTCATTAGGAAGTGTCTCATTCAGGCATCCTTATTTCATTTTCCTAACAGCTGTTGGCTGCTTTCCCTAGCTAATGAAAATACGTATCCACCAAAAAAAAAAAAAAAACAAACAAATGAGACAGTCAGACAGTCACAACAATGACTTCTGGCTGAAATGACATTGTGTTTGCGGCTTAGTTTATTTAATGCTCTGACATGTCAACATAGAAAGCTGTATGCTTCTGTAATGATGTAAGTTCTTACAAGATAGCACTCACAGTGTCTGTCCAGCTGGGGAAAATCATACATTTACCACAACGCATAGTGCTTGCCCAAACACATGCCTATCTTGCTATCAGTACAGAGCAGTTGAAGGGGATTGATCCCATTTTGCTTTCAGGCTCAGACTCTCAAGTTATCAACATTCCCACTTTTGGAAGAAGTTGCTGTCTGTAAAGAAATTAATTTTTCTTGCAAGTATTGTTATTTGTAATTTCCATTTCAAGAAAGACAGGGAACTTCTCTCTTATGAGGAAAGGCTGAAGGGCTTGCGTGTTTTCAGCCTGAGAAAAGAAGACTGAGGAAGGATCTGATAAATGTTTATAATACCTAAAGGACAGGTATCAGGATGAGTGGACTCGTCATTTTTCAGTGGTGCCCAGAAACAGGATAAGGAGCAGGAGGCACAAATTAAAATATGAGAAGTTCCATCTAAACATGGGGAGGAACTTTACTTAGGGTGGCAGAGCACTAGAACTAACCCAGATAGATTGTGGGGTCAGCCTCCTTCTCCAGAAACATTCAAAACCTTCCTGGATATGTTCCTTTGCAACAAGCAATGAGGTGAGTCTGCTCTGGCAGGAGGATTGGACTAGATGATCTCCAGAGGTGTGTTTCATCCCCTACCATTCTGTGATTCTGTAATGAGAATCCAGTTCAATAGCCTATGGCTATTATGACTGTTAATGAAGTCTGGTTTTCCTATAATTTGCTGAAATGTATCAGTTTATGTAAAACTTCTATTTTTCCCATTTACTCCTTAACCCTATGTTCTTTGATTAAGTACCAAAAAGACAGAAGGAACTGATGCAGAAGCATTATGCATTTTGGCATGAAGGCAGTGGCTTTTCTTAGCATAGAGTACTCAGGTAGAAAGAGACTTGGAGCTACTAGTGGACAGAAAGCTTAGCATGAATCAGCAATATGCCCAGGTGGCCAAGAGGGCTAATGGCATCCTGGCCTGCATCAAGAATGCTGTGGCCAGCAGGGATTGGGAGGTTATACTCTCCCTCTATTCGGCACTGGTTAGATCCCACCTGCAGTATTGTGTTTAGTTCTGGGCCCCTCAGTTTAGGAAGGATGTTAAGGTGCTGGAACGAGTCCAGAAAAGAGCAGCTAGAATGGTTAATGGGCTGGAAGGTAAGCCCTATGAGGAGAAGCTGATGGAGCTGGGTCTGTTTAGCCTGGAAAAGAGGAGGCTCAGGGGTGACCTTGTTGCTGTCTATAACTATCTGAAAGGTGGCTGTAGTGAGGCGGGGGTCGATCTGTTCTTCCTGGACACTGGAGACAGGACAAGGGGTCACAGTCTTAAGCTCCATTGGGGGAGGTTTAGACTTGACATTAGGAAAAGGTTTTTCACTGAAAGAGTGATCCGATTTTGGAATGGGCTGCCCACAGAGGTGGTCGAGTCACCGTCTCTAGAGGTATTCAAGGTTAGTCTGGATGAAGTGCTGAGTGGCGTGATCTAGATGTTAGATGTTAGGTTTACTTGTTTGGTTTTAGGTTGGACTGGATGACCTTTAAGATCTTTTCCAGCCTCATCATTACTGTGATACTGTGATACAGGGGTAAGCTTTTGCTGGCACACAAGTGGAAATTCCATTATGATTGATGAAATGGCTTCTCATTGAAAATTTCTTGCTATTTTGCAAGATCATTCAATTTAATACACTTTTCTTAGAAGCAATTCTCTAAAAGAAAGCACAAACTACTGCTTTGTCTAATATTTCAATGGGCAGGATCCTGGCATAAAATATGAGAAAATCAAGTTTGAGTACTCACCTTGTCTGTACTAGAGAGCTTTGTTCTCTGCAGTTTTGGTTAATATCTTGCCATGTTAATTTCTGGGATGAGATCACTGATGTTCTCTAGTGGAAATGCAAATGGTCTGAATTTCATAGAAGAAGAAAATGGGAAAATCCCTGATGTCTCTAAGACCTCCCTGAGGTCTTCAGGCCTCCTGAGTATGCAGGGAGTGAATACCACTCTGAGTAAGTCTACCACTCATAGTAGGCCTATGGAGCCTACTTCTTCCCCATGTTTGCTGTAGTTGTTAAAACTCAAAAAGTAAAATGACCAAGCAAGCCTGTGACACTGGAAAATTGTAACATTCAGAGGGATGGTGAAATCTTTGCTCTTCTCCTTTCTTCTAAACCAGAAGACAGAAAAAAATATTCTGCATCTGTGAAGGCAGTTTGTCCTAGTCACTTTATTAATGAACAAGTAGGAATATCTTTCTAGCTCCTTTATGTTTTCTATGGTTGAAACATGCCCTGAATATCTAGCAGACACCAGAATAGTGAGTTTTAATTAAAGGATTGTGGAACTTTGCAGGTAGAGTTAGACCTATTTCTTTATGGTGCTCTAATTCAGTTAAAAAGCTAGAACTGGAAACAATGAGCAAGTAGTAAAAATTTCCACTAACTGCCCAATAAAAAGCAAGATTGATAGCAGTTTTACATTAGTGAATCTTAGGTTATCATAAAGAAAGAAATTGCATTAAAATCTCAGATTTTACATTTAGAAAATATATCCTGCAACAGAAAACGATGAAAGGTAGAGATTTTGTGAAGCAGGTACAATTTACTATACAGTTCCTGGACAACAGATGAGGGATTTTAAAATATATATTAAGGTACCTTTTTTCAACCCCAGCATATATTGTAGCAAGAATATAATACTGACGTCCTGAGCATTATAAAATCTGGAATCTGCTTCCCACTGCATAATTTCACACAACAAAAGGAAATCAGGAGGGATTAATTCAGCCCATTTAACTTGGACTTGAAAAGTTGTTACCAAGGTCCCCTGTTAGCCAGCCTCTTCTTATTCTTTACCTGTGGGGGATAGCAGCAAGTGAGAAACACCTGGCTACCTTCTTTTCACAAGCCTTTAGACTTTTGATGTGGCACAGATGTGTCCACATAAAATAGCATGTGGTAAGCAAACAAAGTCTAACATGTCAGGAGCTGCTATTTTTTAAGCTATTAATGAGAAATCAGGGTAAAGACACCCACCCAAACAACCAACATTTACATTCACTGAAAGTTTTCTGGTAACAGGGTTTGAATTGTTTGGTTTTTAATCTCAACTAGTAATCTCACATTGTTATTTCTTCTACTTAAACCTGTAAGTATTCAGATAATCTGTCTTTAGACTTCAATGTCATCATAGTGGTAAGACATGGGCAATCAAGAACTCCATGGTGAAGTGTACACACAAGAGAGTTCCCTGCTTGTATATTGTTAGGGAGGTCTGCTCCATTTTATAAGGAGCCAAGTATGAAGGCAAAGAGAATTTCTACCTTCAGAGAATAGCGCACAGCCTAGTATCAGCTCCATGTGCAGCTAAGAAAGTGCCCGGAGCAGTAGAAACTTATTTTCTCCATTGTTGATTTACTTTTCAGTTAGGCAGAATCTTAAGTCAGTGACTTAAAACCAATTTTCACTGAAACAGTAAGTATTTTGCTAAAACAGGAGGTCTATAGACTCTGTTAGCATTAGTTTTACTTCTGTCTTGTAAAATCTACACCTGTACTCTTAATGCTCTCTGTCTTTTGCTTTTTTGGAAATAAGCAATTCTTTACCTGCTGGTCTCACAAAATAGTCACTGCAAACCTACACAAGAGTAGGAAAATGAACTCATTTTATATGCATACAATATTCAGGTAGTTTAGTTGTACCAAATAGCTTCATGTAAAACCCCTTTTTTTCCCAGTCTCTGACAAAGGCAGTAAAATAGTCAAGTGTGTTCTTCATCAATTTTACAGTACACTCATCACCATACTATTGACTGTGCACTCAGCTAGCTAATCAGTATATTGGAACGTTAATTCAGGCAGAGCAGATTCAACAGACCTTGCTTATTACCTATGCATTTCTTCTGATTACTGAATTTGCAAGAGCAACTGGATTACTATCTTCATGTGGACAGCAGGAGTCTGTAGAACGTGAATATTACTATATATTTGCAATCTGTGTCTTTAAAAATGATGGCATGGTGTAGACAACTTAAGTAGTTATACAGAGAATAGAATTAATGAAGGAGACTGTTCTGCTTTACAGCTGCTGTGCAATTTCAGTTATCCTCTGTGAGAGCCTATATCAAAACTTCACACATCTTTTGCACTTTATTATATTACTGTAGTACAAAGGTATTTCAAGGCAAGATCTGGCATGTCTGCTATCTGCATATCAAACATGCTAACAGACATTTTCCTCTACAAAGAACAATGTTTATGTGAGTATTACCCCAGTTTTACTGATGAGAGCCTGGGATGTAGAGTAGTGTCTCATAACTGTTCATGGTTTCACTGGAAATGTGTTATACAACTAGAAAGGGAATCTGGGTTTTCTGAGTAATGGTCCTGTAGTACTGCCTTTCCAGCTTCTGCAGTTCCTTTGTCAGTGTATCTGGAAATCTCTACACTTCCTCACTCTCTTTTATAGCAGTGGGTCAGACTGACTATTTGAAGCCTGTGATGGCAGACTGGAAAACTGTAGATGCTCTCTCTGAAGGTGAGATGCATATCTTCGGCATGAGAAAACCTATGTGAATGAAAGGCTGTTAGTTATTTGTTCTTGTGAGTTTTTATGAACTGTCCTTCTTTTTCATTGTTTGTTTTCTCTCTTAATCCACCCGCCCTTCTTTGGTCTTCAGCTTTCAAAGTAAGGTTTATTTTCAGTGGTTGCAACAAAAAGTCAAAAGTTTCTTTGAGAATCCTGAAATAATACTGTGGGGGAAATCCCTGCAGTGGAACATGCAGCCAACTCAACGAGTGATAAAGCAAGTTCAACTTTATTAGAGTACTACAGTGGCTTTCATAGCAAATCTCTTATATTTGTCCTTATTGTACTGGTTACAACATAAATCTTGTCCTCCTATCATTGGCTGCAGCCTAAGGGGTCATCTATTGGTTACAATGTGAAAGATTGTCCTCATATCACTGGCTACAACCTAAGAGGTCATCTATTGGTTACCACCCTACTTGCAGCTTCAGCGGCAGCTATTTTCCTCTTATGCCCTGGTCTTAGTTCTGCTAAAGTTGTCACTCGTCCTCAAGAACTTGCTGATCTTGCTGGCTGGTATCCAGGTCAGGCCCTGACCCATGCTAACAGCCTGACTTATGCCAAAGACCTAAAACCTACAACTTAACTGTTTATCTTCTATGCTTAACTCCCTATTTCATAATTATGTTTTCATGATTATCATCAAAGCCTGGGCTGTGCAATGCTTCTAGGGACCCATGTTCCTTTTCCTTAAGCTGGTCTGCAACATAATACGAAATTATCTCTGCTGATAATAATATCTTCTATTTTATTTCAAGTACTTTAATGCATCATCTGTTGTACAAATACCATGTGTTCCAGCATTTTGATGTGACCTCAAAAATTTTTATCCGCAGCATTTCATCTTTGAGGATGACTGTAGGCAAGTAAGTTAATTGCAACTGCATATGAAAAGCTATAACTTGGGGAAAGGATTATACATTTATCAAGAAAATTATCACTGATAATTTTTCCCTAGTTTTCCCTTAACTTGAATTTATACAGAGCTTCACTAAAATTGGTACTCTAAAAGGAGATCAAAATGACTCCTCCAGGAAAATAATTTCTTTGGTTTTACGTACATGTATTTTAAGTGCTAATACTGTCAATTCATTTGGTTTATTCTATGCAGTCGCCTGTTAAACAACTTCAGATGCTCCAAGCTTCAATTTGCTGAAGACTGATAAGTGGCCTAGAGACCTTCTTCAATGTAATGAAAAATGCATTTTGATTCCTAAAGCAGTTGTGTAGAAATAATTGTAAAACAGTAAAAATTTTTATTGACAGGTGCTGGACACAGGCTTATTGCAAATGTATTTTCTAAGGGTAGTGGAGCTGTGTTTTCTGTGCATTCATTCCCTAGTGTGGGCTGCACATAAAAAGAGTTATCTTGCCTGGTATCAAAGAAGTCATATTCCATAGAGTAGCTTTGTTTTGGCTGTGCATTGTGGCAGTTCTTTTACCTTGTTTCCTGTTATGCCCTTAAGCATTGTTACTTGATTCTTTCAATGTTAATTACTTCTACAAGATCCCCATAGCCCTTCTTAAGAATATATGTAATTTAAAACGTATTAAAATGACTTCCATCATGTGTGTGTGTATTAAAAGTAAATACACTTGACCCAGGAATTAATCAACAAAGAAGTCTGGGACAATGAAGTTAAATATCTTTTTTTTTCCAAGGCTGCTTTGTGTATGTTTTGCTCACAGTGAAACATTTTTTACAGCAGCAGCAGTGCCACACACAATGGCACTAATTCTATTGATGGAAACTTAGCAATTTAGACTGAAGTGGATTGTTTTTCTCCCTAGATGTTATGTTTTTCTTCATGTAGGAACTCAGGTAAACCCTGTGACTGTACAATATTAGATCTCAGAGCAGACAATCATAGAGGTCCTCTCTGATACCCTAAACAATATGTCTGTCTAACTGATCGATTTTAAATATGAAGGATGTTATTATGAACATACTGAAATCAGTAATTTTACATGTGAGGTCAGTACTTCTCAGTAAATGACAAATGGTCCATGAAGGTTAGGTTCTATTTTGTGGACATAAATATTAGAAATATCCTTCAGTCTTCCCTGAACTCTGAGTCTTTCAAGGCACCCTGGAGGATTTCTTTATACATGATACAGAACACTTGTTTCTGCAATTGTTGCTCCTGTGTACTCTTCTATAAACACTTTTCTTCAATATTTGAGTTACTGAGAATAAATCTTGTCCTTTTTGAAGTGTCTCCCTTATGTGGTTTTCACTTGGTTGGTGGCTCAGGCATCCTCACTGGCCCTTCTGTCTGCCTCTGTCCTGATGCCTTGGAGTCATGTACAATTTCATTGCCACCTCAACACTAAATGACCTTTACTCTCACTTAGAATAATAGAATCACTTAGATTGGAAAAAACCTTTACAACCACTGAGTCAACCGTTTAATACAGCACTGACAAGTCAATACTAAACCACGTACCTCTGAACCATGCCTACATTTCTTTTAGGAATGGTGACTCTACCACTTCCCTGGAGTAGAAGTCTATTCCACTGCTCAACAACTCTTTTGTTTAAACCTTCCCTAGTGCAACTTGAGATTGATTCATCTTGTCCTATTGCTTGTTATTTTTGTGAAGAGACTGACCCCTATCTCATTATGATCTTCTTTCAGGTAGTTGTAGAGAGTGATAAGGTCTCTTGTCTGCATCCTTTACTTCAGACTAAATAACATTAGTTCCCTCAGCTGCTCTGCATAAGACTTTGTGCTCTTTAGACCCCCTCATCAGGTTTGCTGTTCTTTTTTGGACAAGCTCCAGCATCTTAATGCCCTTCTTGTACTGAGGGGCCCAAAACTGGACACATTCAAGTGGTGGCCTCACAGGTGCAAAGTACAGGGAAGCAATCACTTCCCTGCATCTGCTGGCCATGCTGTTCCTAATAGAAACCAAGATGCTATTTGCCTTCTTAGCCACCTGGGCACACTACTGGTTCCTGTTTTAGCTCCTGCTTTGTTGCTATGTTTCCCTTCACATTCAAAATGCATTCAAAATATGAAGGCTACCTCTCCGCTTCTCTTTCCATATTTATTCCCTCTGAAGAATCTATAGCCATCCATTGCACCTCTCTAGTTGTGTCCCACCATGCTTCTTTGGTGGCTACTAAGCATTTATTTTCCTAGTACATAACAGCTACCAGCTCCTCCTGTTTGTTGCCCATGCTGCATCCAGTGGTGTGGATGCAGTTTAATTGGACTGTTGATCTCACTATCTTTTTTGGATGTCTTTGCATGAATTTATCTTCTCCCGCCATAGAGATAGCAGACCAAAGGTTCTCAGTAGCATACTATCTCTCACACACTGACGTGCTGGCTCCAGGCCTGGTTTTATTTCTTTCCTCATTCAAATCTAGTTTAAAGCTTGTTCAATTAGCTCTGCCAACTTCTGTGCAAATCCTGAGCAGAGGATTTCCTTTAAGAACATAGAACAGGGAACTGTAAGAACAATGTGATTAATATTTGTAAGTGTGGTTCTGGGGTTTTTATGTTCCATGAATTAAATGCATTTTGTTGTTCTCCCACAAATCAAGCCAGTTTGGGGGTTTTGGTTGTTTTTTCTTTTATCTGCTACTTTATAAGTTTTGAACCTGCCTTGCTTTGTTTTGGACCATTAGCACATTAACTAAATTAATTGCTAATTGTCATTGTGGACCTGATAACTGATCAGCTGGGGACAGGTGAGCAAGAACTTGCTGCCATTGCCCCTTTTCCTTCAGGTTACTATGTTCAGCCAGCTGGAGACAGGGTAAGGAATCCTTTGTGTTATGTTCCTTGTCTGCCTGTTGGAACAATCTTAAGGTAGGATGCAGTTCTAGTGGTCTCCCTGATGTTTCTCAACCTACTCACCTCCTCCTGTAGCTCTGTCACTGAGAGAAGAAGGTGTACTATATCCCTGATAATTTTTCTATGTAATATAGCACTAAGAAAGCTGGTCTTATTTCCAGGCTCTTATATAAGTGGTGTATATGTGAATATGTTATGGCATGGAAATGTTCTGCTTGATAAGCAATTGCAGGAAGCAAAAATTAAATAATTTCTTGAAGCTGCTATAGACACTGGGGACAGAAGAGGTGGTATATAGGAACCGCACAAGTGTTTGAAGTTAAATTTTCCTTGTGCTGAAGCTCATCCTCTCTGTGACTCCAATAGGTGATTGGAGTGCGAGAGATGTGTGCAAAGTATTGTTTCAAAAAGACGTGTGAGATTTGGGCCAACTTTGGGCCAATTTATGCCTCTTCTAATGTGTTTCATTTTAAACATTCAGTAGCTTCAAACATTCTTGTTATGGAAGATTGCATACAGCATAACTGAAAATCATCCCATTTATTTCCATTTTTCAGGTCTCTGCAACATTTCCCTTGGTTCCCCCTGCTCACAGGATACCTCTTTCTGGAATAATAATTTTCTGGCTTCCACCAGCAGACACATATGCTATTGCTTTCAATTTCTCATCTAAAAATCACTGACTGACAGATCTGACAGAAACAAATAGCAGGTGGGATGATAGACATCGTGTTTGGATTTGCTTTAAAGTACTTTATCTCTTTTTTTTTTTTTATTTTTTGCCTTTCACAGTTCAGCACCTTTTTCTGTATAATCAATAGGACCACAACTTTCAGTTCGCTAGGTATGCAGTCATGGGTCACTATACTAATATTATCACAGCTGGGGATATAATTTCACGTTACTTCCTTTGGACTATCATGTGCTCTTGCTTTTTTCTTTTGCCTCTGTATCATATTCCTTTACATAGGAATGTGTTTCAGTTTCCGTTCCTTTCCAGTATTGCAGAGTATACCAGCAGTGTGCCAAATAGTTTCTAGATCTCTTGCTATTTTAATTCTTTTCTCAATAGGTGCACTTTTGTAGGTGCCAATAGATTCCATCTGTGTGCCAGTTGAAATATTACAAATGACGGAGATTAAGACTGTATGTTACCAGAAATACCTTGGGAAACTTGCCCATATCTGCTTGTATAGTCCACTGGGTTCTCAGTCCACTCTCTGTGGTTTGTTCAGCTGCCCTTTCTCTAAGATTCTTGGCCTTAAAATTTGCCCCCTTTGTGCACTGACATGCAGTTCAGACTTGGAAAGTGAGTTCACAGTTGTTAATGTTTGTCCACTTTTTACAGGTGTTTTTTCCCTGTTTATAGGAAAACTTGCTAGAAATAAAAGAAATTAATTTTTTCCTATGTATTTGCTGTTATAATCTAGTAATGATGGCTGGGCAATTATATTAGATATATTTTACATTGAAATTAAACTCTAGAGGCAGGCATGAGGCATAAACCAGTTACACTGAACAGGTTGAGGAAATAGATTTTTTTGTACACAGTTGCTAAAACACATCTAAAATTATAAAAAACATAGAAAGAGTAAGATCTAGTAGTAATATCAGCTAATTACATAGCACTGTTTTTGCAACAATTGGTGAAAAACTTCAGGTGGCATTAAGGATTAGTGTCTCCATTTTGCAAAACACGGAAGTGATTCAGAAAGTGTTTTGCTGGTTTCTTCAAGACGACAGAATAAATCAATGACAAGAATCAAATGCAGGTGTCAACTGACTCAAAGGTCTGGCCCTGTGTTGCTAGGACTTCTGACAGTGGAAATCTGCTACAGAATGAAGATGAAATCTTGTAATTTTGTCATGCTAGGAGGCAATCATGGGCTTACTACCAGTATGAGAGAAAGAAGAAAGGAATTGTAATATGCACCTTGAGTCAGAACAAGAAAATTCTTTTAAAGTTCACTTACTTCTTCCTGGAGAAGTTGCAGTTTTCTCATGTGAGTGTCCATTTCGGAGTCTGTCTGTATGTTATGTCACATTTTATTCCTCCTTGTTCACTCCTTTAGCAAAAACCATGACATGCATGAGGCTCATGCCTGTGAGTTGCTGCAGTTCAAATTACCAGCAATGAGAAAGTTACACTCTTGCATATTTCATTGCTATTACATTGATGGATTACCTTCTGTTCCAAATGTGTGAAAAGGTTGTTTTAGAAAGAGAACATTTTTCTAGATGTTTAACACTGCCAGGCATAGGTAACAAAATAAGTATTCATCATCATCATCAGAATGAATCTGTGTATGAATCTAAGAGAAATAGTATTGAATTGTGATTCAAAGTAGTGCTGTCCATTCCCTGTGGCAGAACAGAGACTACAAAGGAGCACTAGCGGAGCTTCAGTGGTTTGTTTTTCTTTCATCCATGCTTTGCTTTTGTTCTGATTTGAAGGCCTGACAATTCTTTGCTTTTTCAATTTTAAGGATCATTTGGTGCTCAAAGTGTTAAAAGTTCAGTTCTGAAACCTACAGGGGAGAAGCTAGGGAGATGTAGCAGGGGGGTTTATGCTGTCCTGTCAAAATCAGATGGAAGGATGAAATGATTCACTGAATCACTTTCCTTGAGGGTGGAAAACCTGCTGAAGTAGGGACGTTTGGATGCCCCATAACAGCTTCCTTGTCAGCCTCCATTTAAGATGACAGATCCAGGAGGGATTAAACAGGTCAGTGTGTGATAATGTAAGCGGGAATTTTAACTGGAAAAAAGAAGACTGAAAGTTTGTTGATAGGGTAAGTAAGAAAGAAGGACTAAGTCTAGATAAGAATAAAAATTAATATCCAAATCTCTGAATCTCCGGAGAGTTTCCCAGCAGTTCATCTGCTTCTGCCTAAATCCCTTTCTAGGAGCTTTCATGGGTACAGGTATTCAACCCTATAGCTGTTCATAAGATAGAAAATTCACTCTGGGAAGAAAATGCATGGAAACTATTTGTGCTAATTGGCTTTGTTGGGGAGTCAAAGGGAACATGGTGCTTCAATTCCCTCAGTTATTTTGAGGCTCCAAGGAGGAACTGCTACACTGTTAGTAACCCACTCAAAAAAATCTAAACTAGAAAGCATTTTTTTTTTTAAATAGCAGTGCTATTTAAAAATAGCTCTATATAATAGCACCCTCTCTGAAAGAGCAGAAAGAATATGGAATGAGTGACTGCAGAAAGTGAGAACCTTAAACGACAAATATTACTTAGGAGATAATGTTTCCCCATTCTTTCCAATTACATCTTCAAGTTGTTTAGAAAACAGCCTATTGTAAATTGGCCACTTACAGATTTTTAAGTGGAGCTGGCATAGTTTAAATACAGCTATTATACCAAAAAATAGTTGTCATTAACTCACCACATGTATTTGTGGACTCAACAGAAAAGTGAAACATAAGATGGATGTAATGCAGGAGACCTACTAAATATTCTGTCCTTTGTAACCAATTCAATAAACTTGCTTTGGATACTCCTGCTGTGCTTTCTAAGACAGGAAGGTTAAGTGGTCAATCACTTTTGTCTTAGTCAAGCACTTTAACTCAGTGGTTGTTAATGCTATGGAGATAAACACTCAATTGGCTGGATTCATGCTAGGATGTGCAGTATCTTTCTTGCCAAAGTATTTCTGTTCTTGGTGTTCTAGACTTTTCCATGGTGGATGGTGTTAAAATAGTGTTGTAGAAATAATTGTTGAGTATTGTATTTATTTATTTTTTTAAAAACATATTTTCTCAAACTACAGAGGGATTCTGGAAATCTTTTCTGACTGATTGTTTCTGTGATCATTAATCTCAGGGTCTGAGAGATATCGACAATAATTAAAAAATTAAATCTTCAGTATTGTTGTTAGACTATGGTTGAGTACATACCTGTGGGTACATGTTTCTGAGCAGCTGAGTATATCATCAGATAACAATTACTATTCCTTTTAAAATTTGTTAGTGATCAGTCTCCCATTTCAGTGACCTTTTTTGGGCACAGAAAAGAAGGACTAAAGCTGACAGGTTCAGAGGATAACAAGGAATCAAAATAATAAACCATTGGATTCAAAGCTAAATTAAAATGTTAAACCAAAAACTGTAACATAAAATAGCCATTTTTGAAGTACTTTAGACTTCGATAAAACTACAGAAGTTTGCTGTAGCGATAGAGAAGATTTTCTTTCTTTGCTAAGACAAACATTTATGTTTCGTTTGCTTTGCCATTTTTGCAGGGCAGTTTGGGGCCATCTTATTAACTAAGATTGCAGTCAATTATCTGCTTTATTGAGTATTTGTTTTCATTTGAGTGAACTTTGAACTGCTTACTGGATAATTTTTATGTGGTGAGGAAACTCATTAGAGCTCTTGGTGTACCCGCTTGCTACAGTCTTACTCGTCTGAAGCTGAAAAATCCATCTAACGTGATCTGGATTTGAATTGGAGCTCTAAGCTTCCAATTGATTCATTAAAATATGGAAAATGTGGTTTTTTTCATTATAAATTATAATTACTACCTCTTTTTTTCTCTGCTTGATATAAATTTGAACTAGCCTTTATTCGGACATAGAAGATACAATTTTAAATCAACAACTTTGTTTTATTGCATGAAACAGATGGTGAAGATCACAGAGATTTCCAGGAAAATACAATGTAATTTTAGTGCTAAGCTACCCTTGTTGAAGGGCCTTACCTCCAAGAGTTTATAGGGAATACAACCTTTTGGTGTATTTCTTGCTCAAGTCTAGGCTTAGCTTACCAGAGGCTGGGAATGATTGAATCTTTGCTTCATGTTGTTTAAAGAGTGAAAATCAGGCCACAAAGTAATTGTTGGGAGTTTCACATCGGATTTTAGTAGGTTTTCATTCACTCAGTTTGTGCAATTTATTGTAGATGTAAATGCAAATATGTAAGTGAAGAAATGAAGTGGTCAGATAGAAAGTTCTGTTACCTATTGAAGCTGATGAAAAGCTGACCCTGATAATGCTAAGGATCATTCAACCCTCTTCTGTTCTGTAGTGTGGCAACTGTCACAGATTTTCAAAGGTATTTCTCATCCCAGGATCTGTTTTTCCTGACATAATAATCCTGGGGAAGTAAGACTTATACCATACAGCAGTTGATAGTAAAACCATATTCTAAAGCCACACAGAAAACTAATCTGATCCAGGAAAAAAATAGCCTTGCTTTTAGGGGGACAACTAAATATTGCAAGTCCTCACCCTCTACAGAGGATGTAGGCAAAGATGGTGGCTCAGAAACGAAGCACGCACTTTGTTAGAATTGTGCTCAGGCAATGGGCCACCTTGTGCTACAGAAGAAATCAGCTCAGAACAACAAAGTTTTTTTAGGTGCCCATCAGTCAGGTGTGTTGGCCAGAAAATGGTAAGAAACTGTCAAAATCTGTCAGGAAACTTGGAGATGCTACTGCATCTATTGAAGCCAGCCTATATGCACACAGCTAGAATACTGTTTGCAGCTGAGCTAGACTGCAAATAATTATCCTGAAGAAAGGCCAGGTTGATTTAAAAACTCTTCTGATGGAGTATTGTGATTTGTGATGCATCCTGTCTAATTGAAGCAGCATGCCATTTTCAGTAAGCCAGAAGCAATACTGGATCATGTAAATATAAAAATAAGGCCATATAAAGAACTTCCCTGTGGTTGGTTATGTGTTGGCTAGTTTTTGGTGCTTTTCCAGCTGAACTGTTTAATCAGAAACCTGCCAGGGCTCCTGCCAGTTCCCTTGCCTGACCTCCTCAGCAGGCTGCCTGTCACCACTTTGCAGCAGAGGATTCCAGTTTTCCAGGTCAATGGTTCTCAGTGGTTTATCCACCACTTTTATATTGAGAGGTTGTAATAAATTGCTACAAATTTATAGACTAACTTAATCAAGATTCCATGCTTTCTACCTAATTTTTTGAAATTGGGGTGAAAGTTACATTCTGTTGTTGCATCTAACTATAATTAAGATTGATTTTCAGTGTCTGCTGGGGATCTTCCTACATTTGCATAAGTGCAACACCTTTAAGTGAATTTATTTGTCTAGTTTGGACAGTGAATACAGAACTTTCCAAACTTAGAGGGAGTTAATTCAAACACCTAATTCAAGAGTGTCTACCTATCTCATTAAGTTGCCTTTCTGGTTAGTATAGATAGAGTCCAGATAACATCTGAATTGCTTTCTGTCTTGATTCCTTTCCCTGTAGCAGAGGAGAAGCCTGGAATGAAATTAAATGACAAAACTTAGGAGGCTTTGGAATCTTGAAATCAAGTTTTTATATTTGCATTTAAACACTGGATTTGTTAGTTTGATTTTCAATTCTGCTGAGCACTCAGTGGTTCACAGTATTATTTTTCTGTTCTGACTAAATCTAGTCATCTAGTTGCTTTGATATTTCTATGACAAAACTGTAATAAATGGAGAGCAGAATCACCACTTGTGAAAATCTGGATGAAAAACAGATACAACCTTAGCTTTAGTAATGTAGCTCGGAAAATCTCTGATAAAGTTGCAGTTAGCATGTGTGAAGAGGATCAGGTTATGTACAGGTGTGTATATGATGACATTGAGTTGAGCAATCATATCTTCAGGCATTTCTATCAGTAGCAGGATTTTGTTAAACAAAATATGAAGTCATTCTTAAAAATGATTTCCACCTTTTTCTTTATTTTTATGTGACAAGAATAGAAAGATGGCTTGTAGACATTTCTAATACATGAATGTTCTCCCTAGTCTTTGTTGACCTGTGAAGGTGAAAATGTTGCTAGGTCCATTTTCTGTTAATTTGAAAATGTCTAAATTGTAGAATGGTGGAAGCAGTTCTCTTCAAGTTGCTACCAGTCTCAAGACTGCTATTTGAAAGAGACTGAAGCTTTGCAGAAATGAAAGGGAAGTTTCTACTCCATTCTTTAACTATTATGGCAGGCATTCAGTTTATCAGTTATTTTGATGAAACTAATGACAGACGAACTGCTAACTGTGTAAGCTATTTATGTTTAATATTCTTATATTTTTTTCCTCCTTAAGAGGAAAAATGAAGTCAATAATTTTTAAATTACTGTAGCTGTAGAGGCACTGTAGTTAACTGCAAGTTGCATGCTATAGACTTAAAATCAAACATAAAGTGGCCTGTTAAGAAAAAAAAAGAAAAATCCAATCACTCTAATCTCTTAGAAGTCTTTTGCGTTACACCGTAACCAAGTCCAAATACCTGTAATTTTATGGGATAATTTCAACAATAGGTACCATCTGCTTAATGTGTTCATAAAACCAAATATTAATTTCCTGGTAAATCAGTTGTGAACCTTAAAGTATTATTATTATTGCAATATTTTTGCATAAGATAAATGTCTCCGTATCTCAGAAGGTTAAAGTTTAGTGTAAGAGCCAGCATTTATTTTCTCTGCATTTTGGCAACAATTAAACTGCCTGATCATGAATCCAAGTTGTATTTTATCTTTCATTAAAACAGAAAAGACCTAGAAACAATCTGTAGACCACCAAGATATCTCAAAGTTATTTTCCAGTTATCAAAATAAAGTAGCCTTGAATTGTTTCACCATCTGCCTGTCTTTTTACTAAGGAGCTGAATTTTCAGACAGGTTACTTGCAGTAGTAAGGAACAGCTGTAGAAAGCTGGGATACCAAGTTTTCGGTAATTACATTAGGACACAGAGTGGCTTTTGGAAATATGCAAGAATTCAGTTACAGTGTCTGGGGAAGGATTTAATGCTTTCAGGATTCTCAAGAATGCACATATTTCTAACAGTTTTTGAACCTCAAGTGGTTCATTCAAAGGGGATGGAAATCAGCAGAGTGACCTTCACTTGCTTAATTGTCCTCTGTATTAGAATCTGTCTGCAGGGGTGGGACCAGTACAGGTGATGCAAGAGACTATTAGTCTTAAGATAATGTTTGGTGGCAGCAGGAATGTTACTTTCCCTTCACAACCTTTGGGGATCTACTGCCATTGACTCTGTTATTAGTGATGCTTCTCTTTGAGAAAGAGAAGCAGAAGGTGATTTTCAGTGCATTAATGAAGTGATGATGATTGCAGGTGAGTGTGTTGTGTCACATGTGTGTGCACAGAGGTCCAGATTTACTAGCAGGTTGTCTCTCGCTCCCTTCCGGACATGAGCATAACAAGATTAAGGTCACCTCTACTGCAGAGAGGGACATAATGTACCTTGTTTGTATTCTGAGGTTCTTTTTATCTTATAATTATTGTAAGGATATGTCAGTGTTAATGCACTCAATAAACATAGGGATAACTGCATTTGAAAAAGCCCAAATCTTATTTTGAATGACTGCAATTCTTATGGATGCAGATAGCTGCTTCAGAAGTGCTTTACCCTTTCCAGAGTGAAGCAAGCAAAATGAAAGCTGAAAGGCACAACAGCAGATGTATATCTACCTGTACACCATAATGGATTTGACTTCAACATAATAACAAATTAACAAGCCAAAAGACTTTTTGACCAAAACTACCTGACCTTGAGATGTAAGAACACTAGGTCAGATCTCCTTGGAAACCATTAGAGACATAAATGGAAAGCCTATTCCCACATTGCATGCTTATGTAACAAGCTTTACAGGATGAATGAAGTGCAAGATTAGTTAAGGAATTATTTGAACAGTATTTTCAGCCTGAAGATAAATGATTTCTGTATATGTCTTTCATCTGAATTCTTTTATTTGAACAAAGGCAGCTTAAAATTACCATGACATATTCAGGAAACTGGTGACAGGCTTCAGGTCTCGCTACATCAACATATGAACGAAAAGTAGGAGACGTGAAGTATGAAGCCATGGTGTCTCAGACTTACAGCAAGGCCAGCCTGTGCAGCAGATTTATGAAACAATGCAAATAACTTTACAATAAAATTGGAAAGCTATGACAGAATTTTCCTAAACTTTGTAGGCATGCTCTTTTTCAAAGTGCTGCGGCACAAGGCTGTCACCGCATAGCTTCAAGTAACGTGCAGTTGAAAATATGTATAAGGAAGGACTATATGTCTGGCAAATATATTCTCCTAGAGCTCATTTGTGCTACTGTTACTTGTGGTTCTGATATATCGTTTGTCCTGCTCGCAGCAGAGGACTTGTGTGACTATGCTGGCACAAAGGCTGAAGAACTGGATCCCTGACATTTTATAAAAATCTAAGGAGACAAGTCATTATTAGTGCATTAGAACTACATCTATGTTCTTCAGTCCCCTTGGTATTGCTGCTTGGCATGGAAATTCTGATCCTATTAACACTGGCTGAGTCTAAAGTTTATTTTTGGAAGCTTTTACAAAACAGCTGGGGAGTATCTTTCACTTTTAGTCATATAGTATAGCTTCTAGTTCATGTCTTAAAGTTGAAAAGAGTCCCAGGGCTCTCCTTGGCCTTATGTGACTTCTTTATTAAAACTTCTATGTTCCTAATCTTATCTGCTCTTTGTGTGAGATAAAAATGACCAAATGGTACCTCTGTTTGATATATTTCAAAAAGCTTGGTTCATATCTCAATTCCTCTTCAACTTATCTGTTTCAGTTTGCAGTTTTGCAGACTTTGCTAGGATATTAAAAATACATCCTCAGCCTTCATACTACGTACAGCATTTAATCACAAATACAAAGTCACATCTAGTTTACTGATGAGTTTTCACCTGTTTTTCTTGTGTAAGGTTTTGTGGCAAAGCTATCCATATCTCTGCATATTGTACTACAGAAGTCTGTATAGAAATGCAGATATTCTGTGCTAATCCAGCAGATCTTTACTGTGTCCTCTTAGAATTTCCTTCAGGAAATAAATAAATCACTATGATATAACAGGAGCTTTCTTCCTGGAGTCTAATACTCACAGTTCAGGTTCTTCCTTTGGGTGCTCTCAAATCTCATCCATACTTGTATCTCCTGAGCTTTATTTTTACTTTTTACATTTATAGAAGAAACAAGTTAGATCAATTCACACTGTGTAGAAGGCATGTCTGTTGGTTTTCTGTATCTTCTCAGTTTCCATTCTAGTTCCCTACTTCTACTAGAATTGCTGCTTCTAAACTCTTGTTCGTGGACAGACCGCTGTACATACAATCTTTTCTTGAAGCATTAAAAGATAAGTGTTTCTCTTTATAACAAAAGTGCAAACCTCTTGCTGCAGGAAAGACTAGTCTCAAAAGTATTATCAGCTGGCTTTTGCTAATCTTAGCAATTTGAATACTCCTTACACTTAATATCTGATTTTATGAAGCTTACTTATTAATAATCCCTACATTTTCTTGGATATACTTTTACCAGCTCTTTACTGAATGGGAATTTTTCTTGCTGAAAAGGCAATAAATGGAACACCATGATCTCAAAGAATCAGGGCTCCTAGAGCCAGCTTGCTGGGAAGGAGATGAGCAGTAGCCAATATTACTTTAGATCTTACTACACTACTTACTTCCCTACCACTTAAGATTGCTTTGATGATATTTGCTATGTTTTAACACTCAATGGCAACTTCAGATGAAATTTTCAGAGGTGATTGGGCTCAAATCCCAATAATTTGTGATAGGAGTTATGGGAAACAAGCATTTCTTTATAAAACCGGTCCAGATTGACTTCAGCCTCTCTTGACTTGTTCATTTTTAGCCAGTAAAAGTATAATGCAATCCTATGTGTTTGAGTACAGTTTTGTGAAACTGGGACTTATCTGGCTTGTTTACAGAATTCATTTTTATTTGAAATATTAAACATGATTTTTAAAGTAGAACAGATTTTAACAATGGTTTCAAAGTGTTTTGTTTTATTTCATGAGATCAACTAGAAACCTTCCCAATTAACACAGTGCAAGGAATATGTGCTCAAATACTTTAGACTCATTGCAAATGCTCCTGGCCAACAGTAGCCACTTTTATTGGAAACAAAGTTACTGTGTAAGGAATATTGGTGATTTACTTTGGTTTGGTTTTTGGCCTCACTTTGCAGGAGGAAGTGAAGAGGAAAGGCTGGGTGAATTTACAGAAAAGTCTATGATATTGCTGTCAGGGTGAAAAGACCAGTAATTGGAAGCCTTTCCTTAGATAACGAACACGTGGATGACAGGGTTAAAACTGTATGTTAATGCTATGTGAATTACAAAGCCTAATAGAACTTTTGGCAAAGAACTAGTAGGAACCAACCAGGTTCCAGCACAGGGCCAACTGAAAATCCTATAGATATCCTTTCTCCATGGCACTGTAAATGGCATGTGAAAGGGCTAATGAACTTTTTGCTCCCTGAGTCACCGTGGGGACCAGGTGCTGCTATCTGCTTCTTATATCTCACTGTGTGGAATTGATTAAAAGATAATTCCCCTCCACCCTTACCCTGATAACTTCTAAATTTCTGTGTGTTTTTATTAATCTTTCCCTCATTTCTGATTCAGGCTTAGTATCATTTTATCCCCTTACCTATTTTCTCTTTTTTTCCTTCTTCTTTCTTTTCTCCCTTGGTTGATAAGGGGAGGGAAAGGGGAGTAGAAGGTTAGTTTTCATTCATCTAGAATAATCCTTTGTTTGTGACCGCGTGATGCTGTTAGGTGTTACTTTTATTCCATTTTTCTTGTTCTTTATTAATCTTATTATAATTTTTCTTTATCATAAATATTCCCTGGGATGTATTTTTTTTTGTGTGCTTTGAAGGCTTTGGGAAATCAAACAGGACAAGGATTTATGAGGCTGAAAGCAAGTCTAGATCTGGCAATGATTCACATGTGGACCAATAGCTTAAGACATTACGGTTAGACAGTTCAGTCCAAATTTTGGACTTTGGTCACTCTTAAATACCTAATTTCACTTTTCTGGAATGCTGTAATTTAGACTGTGCTTTGTAAAATTATTTTGACACTGTAATTGCAGTAGTGTATCATTACTAATGATTTGCTGCAATACATCATTTGCATGTGCTTCAAGTGCACTTGTTTGAAAAAAACTCTAATGTGCTTAAAATTAGATAAAATGTAAAGGAGGAGGATTTTGACAGAAATGCAAAGGTACTAGCCATCAATACAAGTCAGTACCAGAATACCTGTAAAGAGAACCCAGAGGGAGACTGAATTTTCAGTCTGCACCATTCTACATTTTGCATTTGGTATTTGCATGTTTCATCACTTTTATCTTGCAAAGATTTACATGAAACAGGACTATGTCACAGTAATCACAATAATGACATGGCTGGAAAAGACTTTAAAGATCATCCAGTCCAACCTAAAACCAACCAAGTGAACCTAACATCTAGATCATGCCACTCAGCACTTCATTCGGACTAACCTTGAACACCTCCAGAGATGGTGACCTCTGTGGGCAGCCCGTTCCAAAATCTGATCACTCTTTCAGTGAAAAACCTTCTCCTAATGTCAAGTCTAAACCTTCCCCGATGGAGCTTAAGACTATGACCCCTTGTCCTGTCTCCAGTGTCCATGGACAAAAGACCAACCCCCGCCTCACTACAGCCACCTTTCAGATAGTTATAGACAGCGATAAGTTCTACCCCTGAACCTCCTCTTTTCCAGGCTAAACAGACCCAGCTCCATCAGCTTCTCCTCATAGGGCTTACCTTCCAGCCCCTTTACCATTCTAGTTGCTCTTCTCTGGACTCATTCCAGCACCTTGACATCCTTCCTAAACTGAGGGGCCCAGAACTGAACACAATACTCCAGGTGGGATCTAATTCGTGCCGAATACAGGGAGAGGATGACCTCCCAATCCCTGCTGGCCACACCATTCTTGATGCAGGACAGGATGCCATTAGCCCTCTTAGCCACCTGGGCATATTGCTGACTCATGCTAAGTTTGCTGTCCACTAGTACCCCCAAGTCTCTTTCCGCCTGAGTACTCTCTAAGAACTCCATTCCCAGCCTATAGTTCTGCCTGGGGTTATTATAACCAAAATGCAGAACCTGACACATAGACTTGTTAAAACTCATCCTATTAGAGTCTGCCCATCTTTCCAGTCTGTCCAGGTCCCTCTGCATGGCCCTCCAACAGATCAACATGGGCTCCAAGCTTGGTATCATCCTCAAATTTGCTCATGATGGATTCCAACCCATCATCAATGAAGATGTTGAACAGGACCCAACCTAAAAGCGACCATTGGGGGACACCACTAGTAATAGGTTGCCAACTAGATGCGACACCATTTACCACCACTCTCTTGGGTTGTCCATCCAACCAGTTCCTGACCAGTTCCCCTTGCTGCCACCTTCGCCAGGAGTATATCGTGGGAGACTCTGTCGAATGCTTTACTGAAATCCTGGTCACTGCTATGCAGACATTTTTAAAACTCAGATTACTTTTCAGCTTGTATGGTTTATTCATTATTTTAGAGATCTGCGCTATCCCCTTACCTAGTACTGTAATAATGTTTAACAGCAGTAACAGCAATAGTTCAGTGGGTATTTCTGACTTCTACTTTGTCCTTCAGAATGTGAATCATTCTAGAGGAATCATTTTTACCTGTCCCCTGGAAACATGTGGCCAGCTTTTGGGTAACTGTACATGTTAAGAAGTGAATTACTGTTCACTAACTGAGAAGTTCAAGAACAAGACTGTTGAAAAATTTTTCATACACTTTGCTGTGGTACAGAACCCAAGTCTTCAGGAACTTCAGAAATAAAATGTGATTTCCAGGAAAACAGATTAAAATATAATTACAAGGAGCAGTGACCTCCACAACAGGTGCAGATTACTACATTTGGTGACAGTAGAAGCATCTTTTGACTAAGTGTATACTATCATACTTGGCACAAACTAGTCATAGTAGAATTATGGAATCACGGCTTGGAAGGGCCCTCAGAGACCCATGGAATGAGGATAATGCTTCCAGAACTAAGTCGCAGAGATCCTTGAATTCTTCTAAACGATCTATCCTTCATGTATGCATACATAAATTCTACAGTGTTCCTTTTGTTTTCCAGAACAGATAATAATTTTCAGTGAAAAATAACTGCCAGACAAGGCTTGTCTATAAAACTTTGTTGGCCAGCCCTAATTCATGACAACATTTTATGTGGCAGTTTATTGTAGATTCTTTTCAAGTTCCTTCAAAAAAGTGTTTTTATTGACTACATCTTTCTTCCATTTGGGCTACACAGGCCCTCCAGCTACCTTCCTTGTGAAGGTGATGTTATAATTTACAATTTACTTCTTATTTCACACTGATAGACCTAAGTCTCACAAGTAGTTGTTTTGATGGAAAATGCCACAAAGTGGAAGATGGGGCAAAAAAAAGGTTGAGCTTGATCTGTAGCCCTAGATTTGCTTTGAGCTGAGCCAGATAAGGTACCTCACAAGGAATACTACATCCAGTTTTGGAGTCCTTAACAGAAGAAGGAGATGAAACCATTAGAGTGAGTGCAGAGGGTCTTGAAGATGGTGAGAGCTGGACCATCTCTTGTATGAATAAAGGCTGAGAGAGCTGGAGATGCTGCAGGGGGAATTTATGACAACTTGTAGTGCACCTGAAGGAGACCTACAGGAAAGCTGGAGAGGAACTTTTTACTATGAGATCTAGTGACAAGACAAGGAGGAACTGCTTTAAACTAAAAGAAGACAGACTTAGATTGGATCTTAAGAAGAAATTCTTCACCATGAGGGTGATGAAGCACTGGAACAAGTTGCCTAGGGAGGTTGTGGATGCCCCCTCCCTGTAAGTGTTCAAGCACAGGTGGGATGGGGCTTTGAACAACCTGGGCTGGTGTCCTTGCCCATGGCAGGGGGTTGGAAGTAGATGATCTCTGAGGTCCCTTCCAACCCGTGATTCCATAATTCTACTATGACTAGTTTGTGCCAAGTATGATAGTATATACTTAGTCAAAAAGTGCTTCTACTGTCAACAAGTGTAGTAATCTCCACTTAATCAGATATTTTGGAAGATTCAACTTTGTGGTAAGTCTATACAAATATTTATTTATACAAGATCTATTTTGTAGAAAAGTCTGTTTTCATGGTTCTCACTGAATTATGTCTGCAGGGTACATTATTACTTACTCCGTTATGAGGTCTTTTCATGAGTGTGCTAAGTAGTGAGGATGGGAAAACACATGAAAAGGTGTCCTGCTGATGCAGAAGAAAAAATTGTTAGGTCAGAAAATATTTTCCAGCTAAGTCTTAAAAATTATTGCACTCCCACAACTGCCTGGGAAAGGACCGCTGTTGCTTCACGGCCTTAAGCGTTTTAGGACAGTGAGCTAAATCAAGGGCATCATAAAGTTTTTACTAGGCTTGATTTAGTGAGACATAGTTAGAAGTGAAGCACTTGTTTTGTTGCTCAATTTATACTTTATTGGATCATTCCCTACCACAAGTAACAACTTGGCAGCTGCTTTTCCAGAGGAAGAGATAGTTCCTTGTTGGTTTTGGTTTTTCCATAATTAGTTTTT
Organism: Upupa epops; assembly: GCA_013397515.1. Lineage (NCBI taxonomy): Eukaryota > Metazoa > Chordata > Aves > Bucerotiformes > Upupidae > Upupa > Upupa epops. The sequence goes on along the minus strand of VZRI01012180.1, from coordinate 37,182 downwards.
CTGTGGCCTCTCTGCTGAGTCGTTTGGCGTGAGATCAAGAAATATATGTGGAAGATATTGTTCAAACTGGCCCTTTCATAAGAATGGCATAAGGAGGAAATAGAGTTCTAGCTTACAAATTAGACACTGAACATAAGAGTTGCAATCCAAAGGAGAGATTCATTGATGCAACTAGTTGTTTGCAATCTCCATATATCTTCCTTTTTCTCTGGCACACTTTCAAATTTGTCAGACTCGGTATCCTTCGTTTCTCTTGACAGTGAACTGCTTCCTTTTAAACTCCCATGAAGAACTGATATTGGCCTCTGGAGATGTTATTGTTCCTGTCTTTTTTCTTTTTCATGTATTTAATATTGCTGAGGTGGAGCAGTCAGACTTCCCGTGCTTTTGGAAGTTGTGATTGAGTTGTGCAATTTGAAAAAAGAAATCAGCCATCTAATTTGGACAGGAAAACAATGAGGAAATATTGAGACACTGCAAGTAATTTAATTAAAAATAAGATTTTTATGAGCAGTGTTAATCTGTGCTACCTCTGCTAACCTGACAATAAAGGTTTCACAAGCGTTGGTGACATCTGCACAGGATCATATGTAGGAATTATGCAGAGGCAATAAAAGATACTCAATTAGCATTGCAAATAGTATTCCAACATTTATGAGTTGTCTGTAAATTTGCATACAGATAAGTAATTACGAAATTTGCAGCTGTTCTGTTTGTTCTGTAAGACCTTGCCACTTTATTAGTAGAAGACATAAATCAGGAATTCATCTCTTTTATAATCTACTTTTAGTAGTCCATAAATATGTGGCAAATCATGGGAACTTGCTGTAGCTCTTTTATGTGGACTTCTCTCGCCTCACAATAGTATGAAAACAAAATTATATCCCCTAGCTTACTTAGCTCTAATGGTCTTTTAAAAGGTTTGTAAATGCATCCAATTCATTAGCTTTTCACTGCCCATTCATCTCTGAAATCATAGTTTGCAGGGTCACCCTGCAAATATATTTTGATTTATTCCAGTCGTAAAGAGATTTAAATTAATATTTATTTTCATTAGCACCTTTCTGATAAGGGTAGTTATCTTGTGCTACAAGTAAACAGAAAAGACTGGGAGGGAAGGATATCTCACCAAACATGAGTGCTATATAGGTAGCTTATTAACTTCAAGGTGAAGCTGACAGCCTAGATGCCTAAAAAGAAAAATGAATCAAATGATTAGCTAGAAAAATAACCCTGTACAATGTAACTTCTTATGAACCTCTAGTGTATAAGTTATCATTGTCTGGGTAAGCTTGGACAATTTTCACTTATGAACCAACAAAGGTATGAAAAATGTTTATCAAAACTGGATTTCTTAAAATATATTTCAATATTGACTTTTATTGTGCTACCTGTAATAATACTTCTGTATCATTTTCCTTGTATTTGGCTCAGGGAAGGTGTGCAGAGACACTGTCAATTAACAAAAAGTAGTTATGGCCATAGTTTTTCAACATACTGTTAAGCCAATTGGAGGATAGAGAAAGTTGGTCTTTAGTTTTTACTTTTTCACATGTGTTTCCTTATGTGTCTTTATAGCAAAAGCACTTTTATCATGTCATTGTGCTTTCCACATAATGACACTTCCTTTACAGTCAGTCCTGTGAAGAAAAGTATTCAGAGCAACAAAGAAGTCCAGTGCAGGAGGAGAAAAAGTGTCTTAGAAACTGATAGTTGTGCTCTCCTGAAGGAGAACTTGGTTGTCTAAGTTTAATTGTGTATGGAAGCTGACTGGATTGTCACCTGCCTGTTCCATTTATGCTCTTACAATAGATGAAAGTGGTTTACAGTAATGTAGCCTAAAATATGTTTTTGTTTATTGATTATATAATGCTTTCTTTTTATTTTTCCTGTTAATCTAAATGACAATAGAATTTATATATAGAATAAGTATAATTAAAAGTGAATATACTTTTAAGTGTCTTGTTGTCTGACTGTGGTAATAGTAATGCAAAATTAAGTCTTTATACCAAGAATGGTTGATCTGCTTCACAGCAATGGATTTTGTGGAGGGAAAGAAGTTGTAGTGACTAAAAGAATAAAAGAATGAACCTGCGTAAATGCACAAAACAAAGACAAAGGAGCAATAGATGTGTATTTTTTTCTTTTTCTTTAAACTGAGTGGGTGAGCACAATGTTGTCTCTGCTGACTGCTCCAGCAGAATGTTGTTTCTGGTAGTCGCTCCACAGAAAGAATGCAAACAAGATCTTTCTTTGCACCTCTCAATGCAATGGAATGGGAGTTTGTGGGGGACTTAGATTCAGAGACAAAAATACACATTGCTCAAGCCTGGTGCAGTTTAAATTGTTTAGGCTGGCTACTAGCTAGCTGTGGTTTTAACTTAGTATTTATTTTGCTTCTGAACACAAGCTGCTAAGGTAGCATGGTGTAACACTGGACTCCAAAGTTACCTCTTCAATAACTTATGCATCTCCAGATGAAGCTGAAAGTTTGGCATTGTCATCACCTCTTTCTTACTCTGTCTGCTGCCTTTTATTACTTAGCTGGAGATCTAGTGTCCAGGTGGTCTTGAAGAAATGTAGGGAATGGTCCTCTGTCACAGAGATAGTGTTGTATAGCACTGACAGTTTGGGAATGCTGCAGGCTACCCAGATAGGGGCTGACTTTGTGTTTGCCTGTTGTGCTTTGGTTGTGAACCTGCTGCCTCGTCACAGCTGCTGTGTCAAAGTGTGTCAAGCTGCTGCCTTGACACAAAGAAAAGGCCAGAAACATTGTTGGATGAAGTTGTGTGGTTGCAAGATTTTCTCTTTCTTCATGTGTGGCTTGACTCTTACAGAAGCAGATAGATGACAATTACATTTTTTGGCTTTAATAAAGCTTACACTTTCTTTTTCTCAAACAGCAGAGCTTTCTTTTAAAAGGCAGAGATTTTCCCAGTGGTTTGATCCATTTTATGATACAGCTTGAAAAAGAATGTTCTGAAAATAACTTTTATTTTGTCTGTGCCATGCCACCTGCCTATTGTAGACTACACCAGCTAAAACCACGTATCTTCTGTCAGCTGAATAAATCTGAAGCAACAGAGTGGAAACCTAAAAACTCAGACTTCTGCAGGCATTAGCTTACATAGAGGAAGTGGAAATATGGTGTCCTCTGCAATGTTGAGGCCAAACAGGAGTTTGCTGACAACCTATGACAGTATGCCTACACTTCTTAGAGCTTATTTAGAAATTAACAGGTTGACATAGGCCTGTCCTGTTCTAGCTATCATTTCCTACCCCCCTCCCTCGGTCCACCCCGATGTTCTTTCACTGCAAAGGAAATAATAAAAAAAAAATTATATATAAAGCTCTTTTTCATTGAAATGTTGAAAAGAGACTGTAGTTACATATGTTTCTTTAGCAGCTGGCACAGTCCTGGTGTTGTGTCATCTCTGGATATTATTGTTATATGAAACACTGAAGTCCCATTATGTGAGCCAAAGAAATAATTTCCTTCCTTTCAGTCAGGAATAAATGATAGAGAAACTCCACTACCAATTTAATTAATCTGCATCACTGGCTGTATTTCAAATGCAGTAGTTTTCAAATATACTTCTAATTTGCTGTGAAGAAAATGAAAACAAAATTACAAACACCTTGCCAGAGACTGCATTCAATACAAACTAATCTCCACCTCAGGAAGGGTTTCAATATTTTTTTAGTCCATAACTGCACATAATTAGTGTGTTTGCAACAAGCATGTAATTTTTATTATCTGTGAAGAGTTTGGCAGGGGGAATACATCATTACCTGATCATTTAATAACATGTAGTGCTACAATTAATTTTCTGACATGTCGTGCAGGCTGAAGAAAAACATTTACTTTATCTCTCTTTGTTTTTTTTTCAATAGGCACAGCAGAAGCCTATCAGTCTGAAGCAGATAGAAAGTAAAAGATAATATAAATATCTTTCCAACATATTGTTTAACAGTGAACAACAGTGAATGACAAAGTTCAATCCCACGATCCAGTGAATAGCTCCATGTTTTTGAATGTGAATGACCTTCTGATCATTGTTCAGCAATCTTGAATATGGCTATGCAAGTGGGTTTATGTGTGTGCTGTTAAAATAGCATTAAAAAGAGTCAGAATACTGGAACATGTGTACACATACCCTTTGACCTTTGGCCCAACATTGTACAATCTCTTGAACATGCAACTTTTCTATGAAATCAGTTTAATTATCTTACTAAATGCTGGACATAACTGTGGGAAGGATCATTTAGAAAAAAGTGACTATAGTCATAGACTAGCACTGTGAGCTGCTCACATCCATATGGTTACTTAAAATAAAGAACTTTTGGTAAGGAGGGTTGAATATATTCTGGAAAAGGGTATGTGAAGAGAAAAAAACCCAAGAGAAGATGTAGTGTTGCCTTTGGAGTTCTCCTCTCTTTTGGGCATGGCTCTTCAAAACTCTTTGCTTTAAGAAACCATTAGGTAAGACCTGGCCTTTCAGAAGCATTTCTTAGGATCAGATTTCTTTTTCTTGCAATGTCTAAAGCCTCACATCTGTCCCTCCCTGAGAGCTCACCCAGACCATGAGGAGCCCCATATAGAGATTGCTTGTCAGATGTGAAAAAGTATCTGTATGAGTTGGAAGGGGCATGCCCAGTAAGCACCTCATGAATAGGGCTATTCCTGCATTCCCTTGAAAATAGCATAGATCCACACTTTGAGCTATATATATTGAATTTAAGCAGAAAAATGCAATTGAAATTATTATAGTTGGTGTTTCTGGTGCTGTTCTTTGTTGATTTTAATAATGTCTTCCACATAGTTGCTCTGAATATGAAAAAGAGAACAGGAAAGAAAATGTTCTGAAAATGTGTCCATGAAAAGGAAATTCTGTAAATAAATATTTGAGATGAAATGCTACAACACTTCAGCTGTTAAATACCCTGTATTAAAAGTCAGAGCTGGAAGTCCTTTCTTCAGGTAAGGAATTTCAGTGGGTCCATCTGAAGTTTTACTAGACCAATGATGCAAACTAGTCCTCCTTGTTAAGAGCAATATGGATTTCTCCTGTAGATCAGGACAGAGTAATATGTGTGGGTTTTTTGTTCCTGAGGAACACTGTTGTATTCTTTTGGGTTGCTTAGACTGTTTTTAGAATATAGATCAAGTTCTGCATTTATCCTACTATGAATATAATAAAATAGAGGGAATTTATTTTTTCTGTCTTGGGTGCTAAAATAGTATTTCAATGTTTACAGGCATACCAGAAAAAAATGAATTTATGAGCTTGCACACTCGAGTTAGATGAATTGGCTACTTCCTTTCATGATGTACAATGGGACTAGCCTGGATCTTGTATTCTCTCAGCTCTTCAGGGAGAGAATGTAGCTATTCTGCTGTGTAGGAAATGCATGATAATGGCTGTTTATGTATGTTGGATGTGGGAAGTGTAACTTTTTTTTTTGTTTGGATAGTTTTTGTAAAATCTGATCATGCAGCAAAAAGAATGAATGTACAATGAATGTATAAAAAGCCCCTTTAGCAACCTACACTGAAAGCTGTAAAAGAAAAACATTACACAAAAATTGAGATAGATAAAAACTGTTTTTGCAGGATAATCGCATTTATGCTCATAAGAAATTATTACTTGATTGTCTAAATTGCTTTGTTAATTTCTCCTGCAAGTGTACATTTTTCTTCCTCTATTAGAGCATTCATTCTTTGTTTCTTTATATTATTTTTTATTATGGGTATTATGACTAATAACACAAAGTCATTTTGGTTTTGGGTTTTCTTTTCCTTTGCAGTTTTTGGGAATATCAGTTGTGATTTCTTTAACCAAAGAAAACCATTATATGTTGAAGTTTTACTAATCAACATTGCATAACATACAAATGCTAAAGCTTTGCATATAACTGGGTTTTGTCCATTTGTAATGGTCATTTTTATATAATCACATACTAGATACCTTTCAAGGAGTACAGAAGATACATTTTCATCTGAACTCCCTGTTTCATTACCTGAAAGAGGAGCAGTTATTCCTATGTTTTGGACAAAATATGATGCTTAAAATTAACTGCTATTGCAGAAATAGTAAGTACAAATAAAACTTCTCAGTCAAAACTGAAGTTCAAGGAATGATTTAGTGAGACAAATACCAATAAACCACAAATCACAGCCCATTTCTATGAGATTCTATGCACCAACGGTTAGTCTTAAGTGATTCAATCATTACTAATTGCATATTACCAGTTCTGATCTTTACCATTTCAATCAATCTTTGTTGTACTGTTTATATATATATCTTCATATACATTTCATTAAAATTGACGGGGAGATGGTGGAGGCTTTGACACATCACTTTTGGTTTTTAGATTCATATATAGAGAAATAAACAGCAGATTTTGAGTGTTGAGAAGTGCTTAGAGCTTGACTTCAAGTTTTTTGAAGCACCCCTGTGCCAATGTAGTGGTTTCTAGTGATCTTACTTTGTTAAGAAAAAGTATTTAATGACAAAGTGCTTAAGACATTCCACTCTTTTTGCTCCTTTTCCTTATTTTAGCTCTTCAGCTTCTTTTCTTGACTGCCTCTGAGTAGTTAACTGTCATCTGTTAAGTTTGAGGGAAGGAAAAAAGGGAAAAGGAAACATCTCTGCATTCCAAACATGTCAATTGTTTGAAATGCTGAAATACATGATGTAACTGTGACCAGCAGCTGGGCAACTGGACAGTGTTCAGATGTATAAGCCTTGTGCTGTGTTTGAGCTTATGATATGTGCTGAGCAGCAGTCTTCTACCTTGGGTAATACTGTCTCAGTGCTATTATGACTGCTCTTTCTGGGATTCAAGAAAAGATTACACCAGGATTCCTTATGCTCTGTGACATGCCAGTCTCTTTGGAGGCAGCTATGGGAACAGCAGAAATTCACTGTGTGGAGCAGGTGTGCCCTTTAAGCTACCAAATTTGTGGCTGTGAACTGAACATGTGGGATTCTCATACTTCACATAGGAAGAACTAGATACATGAGGGTGACAGCAACAGGAACCACTAATTAAAGGGTGATTTGCAAACAATTGTTAATGCAAGATATGTTACTCATCTGAATCATAGAATCACAGAAACGTTAGGGATGGGAAGGGACATTGAAAGATCATCTAGTCCAATCCCCCTGTCACAGCAGGATCTCCTAGACCAAGTTGCAGAGGAACAGATCCAGGCAGGTCTTGAATGTCTCCAGAGAAGGAGACTCCACAACCTCCATGGGCAGCCTATTCCAATGATCCATTTACCCTCACTGAAGAAGTTCCTTCTGATATTTATATGGAAACTCTTATTTTCCAGCTTGCACCCATTGTGCCTTGTCCTATCACTAGATGACCTTGAGAAGAGTAGACAATAGAAATAGAGTGGTTTAGAAATCTAGGGGATAACACTGGCAGGAGACACAGGAACTGCAATTTTCTGTTTACCTTCAATCATGCTTACATTTTGTGGGTGCAAAGTTCTTTCTTGTTAGTTCTGGGTAGAAAAGTGCTGAGTAGCCCGGAGTGGTGACTCTTTCTGGCAATGTGCAAAGCTTATAATGCAAGAAGGTCTGCTGCTTGAGCTACTTCTGTGCTGAACTATCCTTTTTCTTTGTGAACTTGTATCTTGGATCTCTTCTTGTTTAGGGTTTGCAGTGCTTTATTTCATGATGTAGATATGCTGCCAGGGTTGCTTGCCTACATATATCCATTCCATGGTGTTTTTTTGAAACATTTAAAGCCAACCTTTTTTTGTTTTAGACTCATTTTAGCATTAACTGAATGTTAACTAAAGTCTAAATGAATGTAGATGATGTTAATGTATCAACTGTAAGATGAGCTCTGAAGTAGTTTGCTGCAAGTTTCAGGCAGAATCTAGATTCAGTTGTAAAAAAAAAAGAAAACAAATAAAAAATGTTTTCAGTTTTCTGAGTGCAAAGATAAGTTCCCACTTGGGACTGAAGCTGTGCTTCTTAATCTGTGTTTGTGTAGTTGAGTTGATCTGCTTTGATTTTTCAAGTGTCTTCTGAAACCATAAGCTCTAATGGGAAAGGCTGTGTGGTGAGCATTTCCAAGTACTGTCTGCAATATGGACTTCTGATGATAGGTCAGATAACCTCAGGAAAAAGGAAGTCATAGAATCATTAGGGATCGGAAGGGACCTTGAAAGATCATGTAATCCAATCCCCCTGCCACAGCAGGATCACCTAGACCAAGTTGCACAGATCCAGGCAAGTCTTGAACGTCTCCTGAGAATGAGACTCCACAACTTGCATGGACAGCCTGTTCCAATGCTCCATTACCCTTACGGTGAAGAAGTTTCTTCTGATATTTTTATGGAACCTCCTCTGTTCCAGCTTCCACCCATTGCCCCTTGTCCTATCACTAGATGACCTTGAGAAGAGCCTGTCTCTATCCTCCTGACACCCACCCCTCATATATTTGTAGACATGAATGAGGTCACCCCTCAGCCTCCTCTTCTCCGAGCTCAAGAGTCCCAGCTCCCTCAGCCTTTCCACATAAGGGAGGTCTTCTGCTTCCTTCATCATCTTTATTGCTCTGCGTTGGACATCCTCCAGCAGTTCTGTGTCGTTGTTGAACTGAGGGTCCCAGAACTGGACACAATACTCCAGATGCGGTCTCACTAGTGCAGAGTAGAGGGGGAGAATACCCTCCCTCTATCTGCTAACCACCCCCCTTCTGATCCCTCCTAGGATGCTGTTGACCCTCTTGGCCACAAGAGCACTCTGCTGGCTCATAGTCATCCTGCTGTCCACTAGAACCCCGAGGTCCCTTTCCCCTACACTGCTCTCCACCAGGTCTGTACCCAACCTATACTTGTCCTGGGGTTATTCTTGCTTAGATGCAAGACTCTACACTTACCCTTGTTGGACCTCATTAAGTTTCTCTCTGCCCAGCTCTCCAGCCTGTCCAGGTCTCACTGAATGGCAGCACAGTCTGCTAGGGTGTTGGTGACACCACCCAGCTTTGTGTTATCAGCAGACTTGCTGACAGTGCACCCTAATCCCTCATCCAAATCATTAATGGATAGATTGAATAGGACTGGTTCCAGTACCGATTCTTGAGGGACCCTACTAGATACAGGCCTCCAACTAGACTCTGTCCCATTAACCACTCCTCTCTGGCTTCTATCTCGCAGCCATTTCACGATCCACATCACTATCCAATCATCCAGTCTACACTGCCTCAGTTTGTTTGCCAGAGATGGTATACCTGTTTTTTGATTTGTTTTTTTGTTTTTTTTTTTTTTTGTGTGCATACCTAGTGAGGAAAGAATTAACTTATAAAGTTTTGATTTTAGACTTTTTTTTTGCTTAAAGGTATTAATGCATCATAAATCAATGTGAAAATAGGTTCAACACATTGTAAACACCCTGCATTGAACTTTGTCAGTGTTAGTCTGTGTCAGTTTGCTGGGTGTAAAGCGATGGAAAAATGTATTTTGTTTGAACTGATTTTTCACTCACAGTTGTCCTCTGTAAGCAATTGAGAACCTAGAAACTTACATTTGCAGAGCAAGTGGGAATCCATTAGAAATTAAATCTCTAGATAAGTTGTATGAGCTGTGTAATGAAATACTTTTGGTACTACAGAGAATTTGTTTTTAATATAAATGTATTTGGACATGAAGATTGTCTCCCTGAAGTAGTTCTTGAGCAAGTGATTTCCTGTTAGTAAAAGTATTTTCTACATTTTTATTGAATTGGTTTCCAATTCCTGCAAAGTAGTTATTCTGAGATGTGAAAAGAATTCAATTGTGTCAAATTTTAACACTTACCTTAATGTCTGTTTCATAAAAAGAAAAAACAGCAACATGTGGACACACACTTCTAAAGATTCCAGGAGTGTAGTGTGTTCTCCCTGGAGGTGGTGGATGCTTAGGAGAGAAACATGAGCAGCAAGACTTGTATGAATTGACTATTCCTCTTGCCAAACAATTTCTGGTAAGCAGAGAGATACGGTAGGCACACCACTCTTTCAGATAGCCATCAGCAGACATAATATTCCTTAAGTTGTTATAGATTTTTAGAATGTTTCTCAACATTAATTTTCCTCAAAGTCCTTTGGCGATGATGTTCACTATAAAGTCTGGGGTTTGGGTGATAAAAACATGTATTTGTTTGCCTTTGAGTTCTCTGTATCTTGTCTTACATTGAAGAGTGAAAAGTTGTTTTGCTGTGCTTCTCATGAACAAGTAGACTTCCTTCATATTCATTTGTTTTTCAGTTCCAATCTATAACTACAAGAGCAGAGATAAGAATGGGAAAAGGAAATGTGAAAACTCAGAACATGCACTAGTGTTGTGCATTTCAAAAAAAATATCTATAAAGTCTTGTGGCCACAATTGATCCTAAAATCTGTTTGTGTTATTTTCTAATGAAGAAAATGTGTCTTCCAACATGAAATTTAACTGCAAATTATGCCATATTGTAATGCACTAGTTTTCTTTATAATGTTAATCTCATAGAAATGGCTTGAGAGAATAGTAACTACTAAAGACAAAAATTGTCTCCCTTCATGAGAGGCAGAAAGTTTATAAATGCTGAAGCTTTTTATTTAGAGTGAAGACAATTCAAATATCCATAATTATGCAGTAGTAGATTCCATTACAGAAAAATCCTGTCAGACCCAAAAATTCCATAATTGCTCATAGAAGATCAGTGAGGAAAAACCAAACCCAAAACTCACAAACATTTATCTCTTTGTCCTACAGGGATTTATCACTGAATTGACAAATTTGGAAGCGTTTGAAAATTAACCATAATGATTTCATTATCGGCTATTCAAATAAGGACAATATTTTTAACAAGTTTAACAAGTCACCTAAATTGATCTCCTGATGGAAGATAAAAGAAAAAAATTTCCTCAGTCATAAGAAGTTAAGATATAGCATGGAAAATTTAAGCACTGTTTTTCTCTTGCCACTCATTTATGGCCTTCCCTTTTCATCCAGGAGAGCTGCATGGCAGAAAGGAACATCTTTTCTCATACTAAACTTTAGTATCTTACACTGATAATCTAGGTTGAGTTTGTGCTTGTGTCCTCTTAAGAAATAAGTTATGAATCCAGCAGGACTCTGGTCAATAAAATTCTCTCTACACAGAAACAGACTATCAGAATTGCTTTTTGTATTACAACGTGCTCTCTTAAGATGCTGTGGCTCAGCATTGAGGGGTGAACCCATTGATGGGCTAAGTTGTTCACATCAAGGCAGCATGCCCTGTGTTTTTAATGCCATTCATGAATCAGCTAAAGTCCTCTGGAGATTCAAAGTGGAGTTCTAGATGCTGGGAAATTTAAAACAAGTTACAGGGATATTTGCATTTGTAATCAAACAGCCTTTAAAAATATTTTTGCATAGGCAGAGTTTCCCTAACATGTCACCAAATTCCATTGGCACATTTCTCTCTTGTCCCTTGTACCAAGTTCATTAGTGAAAGTAAGAAAATAGGAGTGATACTTCGAGAATTCTTCTAGTCACATCTCTCTTCATCACTCATTCTTACTTCAATGTGAATATCTTCTGTTCCTGTCTTCCTTAATTATTGTTTTACTCACCCTGTTTTCCTAGTAAGTTAATAATTATCTAATCTAATTAGTAATCTCATCTGTCTGAGCTTATCAGGCATTTGACTTCCTACTTAATTAATTGATAGATCTACCCAATCCTAGATGGAATGTGAATTAGCATCAGAGAAAGTGAATTTATCAAACCAAGCTTTCAGATTAAGATGATGTGATCCAAATTTCATGGATAGTTTCTGCCTTATGTTCATCTAAATCACACAGCTACTTCAGGTCACTTTTCAAGTTATAGCCAAGTAAGGGGTAATGTTGAAGGTGAAGTGTCTCATCAGAACTAGAGAGACATAAAACTAAATTTCCCCAGTTTCTGTTTTATTTAGCAATTGCATACACAACTTTTCCATCTTTCTTTTTTTTTTTTTTTTTTTTTACTAGCTATTTAATGGACATTTATAGAGCTATTGTTTTGTTTTTACAGAGTAGGGTCTACTTGAATAGAAATCTTCATAGATTTAGCTCATCGGGGTGATATATTCAGTAGTTTTTTTCTCCTCTATAATTTCTTTGATTTTAAGACATGCTGTCCATGTAGTTGTAAAGCATGACAGGCCTGACTGTGTCAAAGGCATATTTCCTCAGTAACCTTTCTTACTTTAAGCCTTTCCTTTTCCATCTGGCCAACTTTTTACTTCTGCACCATCATTATCCTCACATAAAATAACTGGTAAATTTTACTGATTCCTCTCCACGTGTGGAAAACCTCCTGGCTAAAGTAAGTCTTCATCACCAAAGCTAATTCTCCTATAAGTATATATCTTCTGTTTGTATTAAAGTACTGTACAATAATTTAACCCACTTATATTTATTAATTCTTTTGACTTCTATATTCTAATCTTTGAGGCAGATTTGGACTGCTGTGACTATCTTGATAGCCTGTCATTTTATTGTTTTGATCCCTCATGTACTTCCACGTTTAACCTGATTATTATTTATGTCAAAGCCAGTAAATGAACAGCTTTGCATTTGTGCTTTTAGGACAGCTTTTACAGCTTGACAGCTCAGTCAATATTCATGATTTTCCTCTCCAGAACACTTACCATGAATTTTGCTTCAATAAGCATTTATGTAAGTTAGCCAAGAAAATATATGTAATGACAATAGTATAATGTCTGAATATGTAGGGTTAATACTTGAAGGTGTTGGATACCTTTATTCCCATCTCTATAGAGCAATTGAAGACTAAGGTCTCCAATGAAGAGTCCAGCACCTTGCAGAACTGGAACCTCACAACTGAACCCTTCCTGAGTATTTCAGCATCTGGTGCATTTTATTATTTCCCTTGTGCTTACTTAGGCTTTGTGCAGAGCACAGGTAATAATTTATAGTTGTTGCTGCTTCTGCCTCCATTTCTAATGTATTCCAATCTGATCTCCCAGCATGAGGCAGCATAGTCACACATTCCCTAACACCACCTCATTGCTCTATACAAGCACACCAGGTTTGCCTGAAAAACACGTCATGTGGAGCATGAAAGGTTAGTAGCTGCTTCTTTTTTCAATAGATGTTTGGATGCAGCCATTCTGTCTTGGAAGAGAAGAGAATGTCTTGGAAGATCAATGTTCTGCAGGTAGCTGATTATATGGTTTTAGTTATTTGTAAATATACAGCTCTAGTTCCAGGTCAAAATCAGACAGAGATTTGACTATTTTTCCAGTGCATCTTCTTTATTGCTTTTATCTGTACATGGGGATCTTGTCTTTGAAGTTAGAGGTAGAAGAAGAGAAAGGAGATAAGGTTTACAGGAGAAGAGGTGAGTGATAGACATTTCTCATCTTTCTTTGTGGAAAATTTCATGAAGAAATATGAAATAATACATGGTTTATAAAACATGACAGGGACATAGTATACTCCAGATTGTAACAGACCTCAGGTTTCACCCAAGCAGGGCCACATGTGAAATCAGACAAGGATACTTTGTACTTTATCCAATCAGGTCTTGAAAATCTCCATGGATAGAGACAGCACCGCTCTCTGGACAGCCTGCTTCATTGTCTTGACTGTCATGGTGAAAAAGATTCTTCTTGTATCCAATCTGAACATCTTTCTTTTGATTTATTATTATCATATCTTACCTTCCTACTATGCACAACTGTGAATAACCTTGATAACTGTGATTATTGGAGGGCTGATGGTAGAGTTCCCTCTACAGGCTGGAAAAGCCCCACTCCTGTAGCTTGTTCCCACGATGTGTGTTCCAGTGCCTGTGCAGCTGAGTATCCCCATGCTGAACTTGGCCCAGTTTATCAATTTCTTTCTTGCACAGGATAATCCAAAACGAGACACAGTGTAAGATGCCATCTAATGAGTGCTGAGTAGAATTGCTTCTTTCCAGGCAGAGATTTTTGTATCTGTCTTTGTTGAAGAGACCTTGAGACCCTTTCCTCCAGTCTACACATGCCTCACTGAATGGCAGCCCTAACATTAAGTGTGTTGACTGTCCCCAGTTCAGTCATCTGTAAACTTCATAAGAGTAAACTCCATCATGTTTTACAGCTCATGGGTAAAGACATTAAACATGACATAATTTGATTTCAGACCAGAGGATGTGGATCATATTTACCTATTTTTGTGTTTATTCCCAGGTTGTGCAACCAAGAGGTCAGCAATTTAGTTGTTCTTTTATGAGCATACTATGATGAATGAATATTGCATAAACAAAATACACATTAGTATGCAACTGTGGTAATTTAAGAGTTGATGCTTCTATGATTCTGCAGGTATCCATGATAACAGAACTGTAGAAAGTTTTCTTGAAAATGCATATATTGGATGCTACTTTTATCCTCACTAAACATAGTGAAGAGTTTTTAATTTATATCTATGATTAATCATTTATCCAGCTGCTTGTTGAGAGTTGAAGAAAGCTCATTAACTGTTCAGAAAGCAGTGCTTAGTATTATAGGAAATGAACAAAACAGTATTGGTATAACTTCATAATCATTTAGCTCTCTTTGTATGCACATTAATACTACATTCAGGAAGGATAATAAGAGGAACATATTTGTGTTCAATAAAGATAGATCAGGACTGGAACAGGTGAGAAAAAGACTACTAGGTAATAAAGGGGAGCACACCATAACCAAGGATGCAGAAGTGCTGCCGTAACCTAAAAAGAAAAGAGGAGATTAGAATTTATTTGTCTATCCACATACACACTTAGAATATGTAGGCGTTGGATAACAAGAAAGCTGAAGAAGGGTAAGTGTTAGAGTTGGCACTCAAGCAACTACATTGTTTCTGGTAGTATGTTTATATGTTTCTATGTATGTTTCTGGAAGAAGCTTCTACTACTCATTGTTTCTGGAAGTATGAAGTGTTCTATTCAGAGTGTCAGACCAAATTAGCATTTGATAAGACTGAAAACAGCTTACTGTATTTCCATGAAATAGTGATATGTAAAGTTGAGGGGCTGGAGTATTTGCTCGTTTTTCTTTATGTCCATGGGGATGGATGGTATTCACTCAAGCGTACTTAGGGAGTTGACAGGAGAGCCCACCAAGCCTCTCTCCATCATTTTTCAAAAATCCTGGTCAACAGGGGAGGTCCCAGATGACTGTAAGGTGGCTGATGTGGCATCAGTCTACAAGAAGGGCCGGAAGGAGGATCTGTCAGCTTGACTTGAGTACCAGGAAAGCTCATGGAGACGATCATCTTGAGTGAGCTGTCATGGCAATTGCATGGCAGCCAAGGGATCAGAGCCAGCCAGCATGGGTTTATGAAAGGGTGATCTTGCTTAACCAACCCGATCTCTTTCTATGACCATGTCACTCGCCCTTTGGATGGGGGGAAGGCTTTGCATGTTTTCTACTTGGACTTTGGGAAAGCTTTTGACACAGACTCCCACTGGCGATCTATGGTATAGAAAGATACACTCTCCACTTGGTTAAAAACTGTCTGTCTGGCCATTCCCAGAGAGTTGTGATTAAGGGAGTGAAACCTAGCTGGTCACAAGTAGTGTCTCAGGATTCAGTTTTGGGGCCCATCTTATCTAATACCTTTTCTGGACATGGGGATTGAGAGCACCCTCAGTAAATTTGCAGATTGTGTGGGAGTGTTGATCTGCTTGAGGGCAGGAAGGCTCCAGAGAGGGCCTGGGACAGGTTGGATCAATGGGCCGAGAACAATTCCATGAGGTACAAGCAGGCAAGCAGGCCAGGTGCTGGCTCCTGCATTTTGATCACAACAACCCCAGGCAACAGGCTCAGGGATGAGTGGCTCAAAAGCTGCCCAGCAGAAAAGGAGCTGGGGTTCATGAGGGGTTTAGAGAACCAGTGATATGAGGAGAAGCTGAGGAAGCTGGGCATGTTTAATTTGGAGAAGACTGAAGGGGGACCTCATTGCCCTCTACAACCACCTGATGGGAGAGGGGAAGTTGTAGGCAGGTGGGTGTTGGCCTCTTCTCCTTGGTGACTAGTGACAGAACCAGGGGAAATGGTCTGAAGTTGAGGCAAGGGACATTTGGATTAGATCTTGGGAAGAAATTTGTTAGATAAAGGGTGGTGAGGCACTGCAATGGCCTTTCCAGAGAGGTGTTTGAGTCACTGATCCTGGAGGTATTTAAGAAACATGTAGACATACATTTGATGCTTGTGGAAGAGTTTATTTCCCAGTCGTCTTGCAGATGTCAGCTCTCCCTGAAGTCTCAGGCATACTTCTAGCTCCCCTCAACTTGTGGGCTCTTCTTTGATGCTACACCAGCAATAAATGTGGAGGATATAACAGAATCCCAGACTCCTTCTGTTTACCGAAGTTTTAGGAGATCAGTACTTGATGATCTCTCTCTCTCTTTTATCAGAGGCTTCTCTCAGTCTCTCAGTGGTAGAGTATACAGCATCTTGGTGGGGACAGAGGCAACATGGTGCTGGTCATGTGGAGTCATGCCTGTTCTGGTAGATGGGCCTGCTACAAGGCCTGCTCCCCTCTTTTTTTTTTCTCTGTGGTTAAGGCTCTGAGAGAGAGAGAGGGTTAAGAGCTCATTGCTGTCTGGCATCTTCAAAGGTGCTTCAGGCTGTAGAAGCACTGTGGAGGAGCTGTCCTGCCTGCTGCCAGGAACCAGAACAATCTGGTGCTGGCTTTCTGTGTTTGAACCCTTAGAGAAAGAGGGAAGGGCTGCAGGTGTGGGCAGCGGCTCATCTCTTTGTCCTGCTGCCACGAGCTGGCATGAGCTGGCAGTGCCATGGGTAGTACTCAAACATGCCATCCACTGCTGCAAACTATGGCTGTCAATCATGTAACAATGTGGGCCAACTCCCATTCTGTAGTAAGTCTACTGAAATGAATACAATTAACTTTTGGGTAAGATTTTCTATTGTATGTAGCCCATCCAATTACTTAACTAGAAGATAAAGACTTAATTAGCTGACTCTGGATGCAGCCTGTTTTCACTTCAAATAGCTTTTCTGCTGATCAGTAGCATATGTGAACATTGACCATGCATTGCTAAACTCTGTCTGTCTTGTTTTCTCTTTCTTGCATGGAATCCCTTTAAAGATCTAAAGCAGAAAAGCATGTATCATTGCTTCTAATGTACTTTTGTTCCCTTCCTCACACAATCATTTTGGTATATTTTGTCCTCCAATACAGAAATACAAGGCATAAGCGTTGTCTTCAGCCTTGATGTGACAACCGGTAATACCTGTTAACATTAAAAAGATTTCAACACATGGCTTGAGGTTTCCCCAGAGATACTATAGAAATTTAATTGAGACTATCATTAGTTTTTATGTTTTCCTTCAGCTGAAATCCTGAGCTAAACCTTCTCTTTGAAACGCTTGATTTCTGCAGATATATGTATTTCAACTGACTTAATTAATTAATTTTCTCCCTGATGAAAAAAGTATGAATTGGAAGGTATGAGGTCATTTAATCAGTGGAAATAAACACATGGTTTACTTCTGAGCTTGTCTGAGGACCACATGGCACCCTGGGTAGTCAGAAGTTGGACTGCAGGATTTAGCTGCAGTGCTTGAAACTTTATTGTTCCCAGTTATCTGCTCTGCCCTTCTGCCTCACCTCACTGCCTTCTTGGCAGAATTGGGAGAATGGGCACATGCCTGTGCTTCAACCAGTCCAGATTACAGTTCAGCATTTCATGCTCCTGATTCTGGGGTGCTGTGGGGCTGGGATGTGCCCTGGGGCTGCTGAGGTGCAGTCACATCTTCTGCCTCTCTCAGGGAGAGTTCAACTAGTGGATCTGGAAGTGAGAACAGCTAAAGACTCTGGCAGGGTTCTTTAAGCTACATTTTCAATAATGAAAAACAAACAAAAAAGGAGTGTTCTTAATTTGGATTGGCATATCTGAGTTAGCTAACTCAAGCAAGAACAGCAGAACATATAATAAATTTAGAAGTAGGATTGCTAAATCTGATAGGAGTGTTTAGGGAAGAAAAGTACTGCAAGCTGAAATTAAAGCCATGTTGACATTATTTTCATTAAGCTTTTAGGAATTGCTGATTTACTTGGGTTAATGAAAGGCTCAGAACAACTTATGTTAAGACTAAGAACATTTTATTTTGTTTTCTTGTCCACATATATTTAAATAATTGAATTTGTTTAGCTTATGATGAAAATTTTATACTTTTAAAATAAAAATCTGACTAACATAGCTATCTTGGGATAGAAAAGCTATAATAGGAAGAAGGTGTTTAAGAAAGTACATAAAGAAAATCTCACAGTAGAAAGCTGAACAAAAATAATTTGAATTAGGGGTAGAATTTTAAAGGAAGCATGTAAGTGACTAGTGGAACAAAATACTATGAGAACTGAGATTTTCAGTTTTCATGCTTTTACATCAAAACTGGATGTTTTCCTGGGAGTTATATTTTAGCCCAACAGAAGTTACATTTTCTTCAAGTGTTATGGACAAGCATTTTCAGTGAGACAAGCTATTTGGATAAAATATAAAGGCCTAGTACATAGAGAAATCACAGCAGATAATCTAATGGTTGATTCTGACATCACTATCTATATATGTGTGAAATTGCTTAGAAAATGGAGCAAATCAGTGAGAAATTACAGCGTTTACACTTTTATGAATAAACACCTCTATGTTATTACAAGCCTATCTGAAGTATGTGCAGCTGGTCTATTTCTAATCTCATTTACACCCATTAAATGAACTTGATTTATGTTCTTCTGACACCAAAAGAAACTCTGTTATTCCCTGCTGATTTTAATAAGTGTCTTCCAGCCTATTGATGTTGATGTTATAATATTGTATATCAGATAGGCAGGGGGCATTTGGTAATAGTGGTTTTCAAGTCATACTTTCAGAAAGGTAATTTCAGTAAAAAATGTTGAATTTACATGCCACAAAATAGACATAACAATCAATACTTACATGTGCTGGCTGGAGCTTTGTTTGTGCTTTATAGGTACTTTCAGTATTTCTGGATTTTTAGAAATCTCCGGCACATATAGGATTATACATATTAGTGGTGCCTCCAACCTAGACAGTGTTTAGTTTTCAGCATTCCAGGGCTGTTGGACTTGAGATTTTCTCTTTGATTATTACGAAAGATGTATTTAATCTGATTTCATTCTCTGTACTGTATTCAGTACTGCTACTGCCTGGCAAGGGGCACAGTTGATTCCTAGACATGCTCTCTCATCTCTTACAGTGACATTATTGTAATGAAGAAAACATTTGTCAGTGAGCAAATCCTTCTAGATTGCCACTTCTAGATTGCCACTTGTTGATATATCAATCCTCCTCCATCAATCCTTCAAAAGAAAACACAATTTTTAAAAGAATTAAATGCTAGGATGTTATTTCATTTGCATTTTCACTTTCTGATGTTGAAGGAAGTAAAACATCTCCCTTATGAGGGAGCTGAGTCTCTTTAGCTTGGAGAAGAGGAGGCTGAGGGGTGACCTCATTCATGTCTATAAATATGTGTAGGGTGGGTGTCAGGAGGAGGGAGCCAGGCTCTTCTTAAGGTCATCTAGTGATAGTACAAGGGGCAGTGGGTGCAAGCTAGGAGGTTCCATATAAATATCAGAAGAAATTTCTTCACTGTGAGGGTAATGGAGCATTGGAACAGGCTGCCCAGGAGGGTTGTGGAGTCTCCTTCTCTGGAGATGTTCAAGACCCACCTGGATCTCTTCCTGTGTGACTTGGTCTAGGTGATCCTGCTGTAGCAGAGGGACTGAACTAGATGATCTTTCGAGGTCCTTTCCAATCCCTCATGATTCTATGGTATCTTGCTGTTTCTGCACTAAATTTTAAAACTACAGAAGTTTTTCTCAAGGAACCATCAGTCCATGCAATGGTTGGTTCAGTAACAGAATGATGTAGAACATCTTTTAAATCATGTTAATATTTTGGGTTTACCAGCATTTTACAGACCTGCTGAAATGCTAATTGCCAGCTAACTGACTCAACTGCTTTGTTAGCTGTGATGTGTTCAGTCTTCACTAGTGAACTAACTCACAATGAGAACTACAATACTGGAAAAAATTTTTTTCAGGTTAATTCAAAGATTTGCTATGGTGAATAAAATGGTTTAAAATGTCTGTTCTTGCTTTCTCATGCATTTCAATCTCACACTAAGACTAATAAATAGATCTGAAAACACAGTGTACTTGTATGAGTGAGTCTGGACAGGCTGCCAAATATTTTTGGCAGAAAAAGTCTTAGTCTTTCATACAGGTCAGAAGTCAGTTCTATTGAACATTGTTAACACACTGCGAAATACTGCTGTCCTTTAAAATTTCTCTTGAATGTTCCTGTTGCCTTAGACATTTTAATGGTCTGAATAAGCGAGTAATGGCACAGTAATTAATTACCTCTAATGTAAGGTATTTTGGCCAGAAATTTCAAAGTCATGGTTATGTCAGAACCCAAGTACATTAAACCCCAGCGTGGATTCTTTCTTTGAGAAGTAAAGTAGCCTGAAATTGCCAAAGCTTAAACTAAAAAGGATTGAACTGTAGAGAATCAAGGCCACCCTATTTTTCTATGAGATCATTGGAAGAAGAATATAACATGCTGTATCTCCTGTTCCTTAACTGTGTACCTACAGTGAACAAATTTTAACACTCCTGAACGGATTGGGACAAAGGAGCAAAATAGTATCTCAAAATAGGGAGCCTGCTTTTTTTTAATCTGCAAACAATTCTGGAGGAGTTTGTCCTTGAATAATGACTAACTCTCTTGGGCACCTCTTCCCTGCAGGGCTTCATCCCCTGATACCCTGACAAGTAGGTCCTTGAGGAGGGTGAAGTCAGCTCTCCCAAATTCCAGGGTTGCACGCTTGCTATACATCATCTTAGGCACCCAAATAATCTTAAATTGAACCATTTCGTGATCACTACAGCTGAGACTGCCCTTGAGCTTCACTTCATTCACTAGCCCCTCCTTGTTGGTGTGGACAAGGCTCAGGACAGCATTTTGTCTTATATGATCCTCTGTCACTTAGGTGAGAAAGTTATCCTCAACACACTACAGGAGCCTCCTACATTGCTGGTGCCGTGCTGTCTTGTTCTTCCAACAGATATCTGGGTGGTTGAAATGGCCCATGAGGACCAGAGCTTGTGAACTTGAAACTGCTCTTAGCTGTTTATAAAGGGTCCTCCAGGTCTTTCTGGTCAGGTGGCCTGTTGCAAACCCCAACTGTGATCTCTCCTTTCCCTGGTTTCGCTTTGGTCCTCACCCATAAGCTCTCTGTTAGTTTTTCTTCCCTCCCCAGATGTAGCTGCATGCATTCATGTTGGTCTTTGATGCAGATTGCAACACCCAGTCCTTTCTCCCTTGCCTGTGTTTCCTAAAGAGTTTGCAATTATATCTAATCAAGGTTTTGTGTTTCATCAAGGGTTTGATTTTGTTGTGGTGTGTATGGTTTGATTTGGTGATCTGGGAGGTCCTTTCCAACCATGAATATTCTGTGATATTTATAAACATTGATCAGATGTACCCATAGTCTCCTCTTCCCCAAGCTAAATAACCCAACTTCTCTCTGCCTATCATAGNTGAGAAGAGCCTGGCTCCCTCGTCCTGACACCCACCTCTCACATATTTATAGATATTCATAAGGTCACCCCTCAGCCTCCTCTTCTCCAAGCTAAATAGACCCTGCTCCTTTAGCCTTTCCTCATCATCTTTGTTGCTCTAAGCTGGATACCCTCCAGCAGCTGTGTGTCCTTGTTGAACTGAGGGGCCCAGAGCTGAACACATTACTCCAGATGTGGTCTCACTAGTGCAAAGTAGAGGGGGAGAAGGACTTCTCTCAGTCTGCTAACCACCCCCCTTCTGATCCCTCCTAGGATGCTGTTGGCCCTCTTGGCCACAAGAGCACATTGTTGGCTCATAGTCATCTTGCTGTCCACTAGGACTCCCAGGTCCCTTTCTCCTACACTGCTCTCCACCATGTCTGTCCCCAGCCTATACTGGTCTCTGGAGTTGTTCTTGCCCAGATGCAAGACTCTACACTTACCCTTGTTGTACCTCATTAAATTTCTCTCTGCCCAGCTCTCTAGCCTGTCCAGGTCTTGCTGAATGGCAGCACAGTCTGCTGGGGTGTCAGTGACACCACCCAGCTTTGTGTTATCAGCAAACTTGCTGACAGTGCACCCTAATCCCTCATCCAAGTCATTAATGAATAGATTTAATAGGTCTGGTCCCAGTACCTGGGGGTACTCCTTGGCGGACCCCACTAGATACAGGCCTCCAACTAGACTGTCTCATTAGCCACTCCTCTCTGGCTTCTCTCCTGCAGCCAGTTCACAATCTATCTCACTATGCAATCATCCAGTCTACACTGCCTCAGTTTGGCCACGACAATTTGGCAGGCAATACAGCATCTTTGTTGCTCTCTGATGGGCTCTCCAGTTGCTCCAGATGGTTCCGTAGCTTCTTGAACTTGGTGGCCCAGAACTGGCTGCAGTATTCCAGATATGACATAACCAAGACAGAGTATAAGGGTAGGAGAACCTCCTTTGACCTCACTGGACATACTCTTCTTGATGCCTCTTAAGAGACCATTGCACCATTCACAGGTGATTCAGTTCTTATTTACATAAAAGCTTTTTATCGAACTATGAAAATGATGTATAGCGGTTCTCTACTGATTTCATCATGTCTATTGTTAATTCTTGCACTTTAATCACATTAGATTTCTTCTAGGAAATCTTGTCTTATTGTTGTAATTGGCAAATGATGCCCTGACTTGAGTAACTACATTGCCACTGTCTATTATACTGTCCTAATTGTTGAAAGTTTCTTCCAGACAGATATTTTTCATGTAAGATTTTGGTAAGATCATATTCTGCCCTTATTTCCTTAATTTTCTCTGTGACACTCCTAGTTTCTGGTAAGTGGGGTTTTTTTGTCTTATCCCATACAGCATTTATTTACTTACCTCTGATTCTCTTCAAGATGCCCCATGTGACTCAAAATGCTTTGGAGTTCAGGACCCTACTGCCTTCAGGTTAGCACTATCATTTTTGACAGAGGTGCTGTGCAGCTTCACAGAAGGTAACTTCAGTGAATGGAAGAAGGTCTTCGTATCACTGCAGTGAAAGTAATAACCATAGCTCAAAAATTAAATTAGAATCTGTCTGAGACTGAAATTGCAGTTGTACCTCAGTCTTATTTACAAGCAATACTTCCATTTCTTGTAATTATAAAATAAGATTTTAGTAATCCGCTTGTTCTATATGGGACATTACTCTATAATCCACTGTTTTGACTTGCCCTATATTTTCATGTCAAAAGCAGTTCTGCTGCTTTTTATAAATCAGTGAAACTGCAAATAGAGTGGAAGAAATATGTCTAGCTTGTCTAATTACAGAACATTGAGAAGATCAGAATAGAGCAGATCTTTAAATAGAAGGATGTAACATTTAAATTCTGACTACAACAAGGTAGTGTGGTCCACATGTACCCTTTCCCGGTGACAACCATTGTAGGAAGGATGAGAAATTACAAAAGCATTACATCTTCTCATTAAAATGTGAATATTTCTATCTTCCTTAAGTGCAGTGCTAGTGTATACTTGCAAAATAGGTGATTTAATGATTTGTAACATTTTCATGCCACACTCAGCAGAGGTTACTCATTTTACCATGACAAAATGATAAAGAACAAGTTTAAAGACAAACACTTTCTTGTTTGCTCCATTTAAAAATCCATTTTCTCCAAGAGCAATCTAATCTGTAGTATTGCAGAAGATTTGCTGTTACAGAATTGTATGGGGGACCATAATTCCATACTACATAAAGCTCAGATTTTGATGGACCAAAGAAAAACAGTTTAAAAATGAGCTATTACTCTGGATCAGACTGTTAATGCTCAGGAACTACTTGTAGATAGAAGTGGCAACACAAAACATATGAGACTGTTCTTGGCAAAACCTCCAGGGTAGTCCCCCTTAGAAAATCTTATTCTTTCTGACACAATTCCTTGTGGTGCAACAGTTTGGATTTTTTCAGCGCTGAAAATCAAGTGATCACTTTTGCTCCATGAGGGGCACAATGAAGTTTTCCTTCTTTTTGTAGCACTATCTCACAGTGCTTTTTCCTCCAACTGTAAGAAAAAAAAAAATGAAAAAGAAGACAGGTAGAACAGTATGGCATAGAGTAGCTCCTGTTGGAAGGGACCTACAACAATTACATGACCACTGCAGGCTGACCCAAAGTTAAAGCATTGTCCAAATGCCTCTTGAACACTTGGGGCATTGACCACTTCTCTAGGAAGTCCCTTCTAGTAAACACACGTTACTGGTTTGTAATATCAAGCCCAGTTCCAAAACTTAAATATTGTTGCAAATTAGTCCATATTAAAATTTGCTTCTGAAGAACAATAAGACAACAGCACTTTTACTGTTCAATTCATGTCTCCTGGTTACAGACCAAGGACACCATACGTACATGCTATACTTAAACTGGCAGCAGGTTTTCTTTGAATTGTCTTTTTACAGTGGGTCACAAAGCCTGTTAAGAAGAAAAAATTACAACACACGTGCAAAATAGAAGGAAGCACTTTAAACTGACATTTGTAGGGAGTCTAGAGTAATGGAAAAGACCTGGAGAATCTTTTAGCTTGGCACTTGGAATCAGGGAAGACAATGACATCAGGATTTTCTTCTGAAAACAAGTTCTGTCTTTGCTAGAAAGATCATTTGTGTCTCTGTGTGTGCATGCACAGTCACACAGCAGTATTAGTCACCACTCTGTAGTTACATTTACTGCAAATTATGCTTTAATTATTCCCATAGTGTTCTGTTTGAAATGACTGTGTCCCAATTTGATATCACCATCTTGAAATGAAATTAATTTTGTCTGCATTCCTATTTTATGTAAAGAAAATGTACACAATTATTGCTTTCAGTTAATGCTTTCCACCTTCATTTCCTCAAACCTAAAAAAGAATCAAGAACAGCAAAACCATTCCTACAAATTCTAAATTAGTGCATTTAGCCAAGCAATGTCTCAGATAAATTTTTTATTCTAAAATTACACATTAGAAGTCCTTCTGCTTTTGTTTAGATTTACAGTTTTCAGCAAACTGCCCTTGACAGTACTGAGATCTATCTCATCTTTAAATTTTAATGGAAAAAAGTTAAATCAGATTTTATAAAGTGATTCCAATGTTGTTCTTCTTCCATTTTCTTGCCAGTTTCCTTGAACTTACTAGCCGCCCTTTGGACATATCTTTAAGGAATCATGGAAACCAAGACAAGAAGAAGGAGGGTGGTCATTAGGAAGCTGTAGACAGCAGACAGATGGAATATGAGAACCTTGGGAGACATTGCCAATCAAGAAGATTGGCAGTTATATCAAGGTCAAGGAGAGACATGTAGCAGGGTCCCAAGCTAAAATATTCTGCTCTGAAGAACTAACACAGAATGTTTTAACCAGTGCTGCCATTTTTGCATCTTTGTGTACTCAGAGTGTGGTACTGAGGGATTGTCTTTGGAGCAGAGGCATTTGATATTTCCAAACAAATCTCTGATACACAGAAAGGGAACTGACTTTCTTCTGGATATGAGTCACACAAAACGAAGTGATGAATGAGTTTCAGAGTAATGGTACCTAAGAAACTAAAAGGAAGGTAAGGAAAGGAAGAGTAAGTACATGAGAGAATAATCTACCTGTCATCCACACAAAGAACCAAGGGGAAATAAGCACCAGAAAATATTTTCTAGGTATTACAAATCATGTGTGTTCAGTAGGTAGCTGTCCAACATCCTTAATTTAATTTTTTTTAAAATGTGGCATTTCCCATTTGTATGGAATTTATTAATGCACCAAAAGGTGTAGAGAATTGCTTACTATCTTGTACAGAGACAGAATTTCCAAGAATGCACAAAGGATCAGATAATGTTTTTTAGGGGGCTTGCTGCTGGGAGAAGAGCCTGTAAAAGGAGAAGTAGGATCATGCTACATTTATTTTATGTGTCTCCCCTCATGTGTACTGGTCAGGTATTGGAACAGGCTGTCCAGGAAGATGATGGAGTCACCGTCCCTGGAAATGTTCAAAAAAATGTAGAGGTGGCACTGGAAAACATTGTTTAGTGGGCATGGTGGCATTGGGTTGATGATTGGACTTGATCTTGGAAGTCTCTTCTAATCTTAATGATTCTATGATTTTACTGTTGGCCTCTGACAGAGAAGACAGGGTCATTCATATGAGACAGTGTGGCTTTTGTGTTGAAAAGATAATATATTGAGCAATGTATTCTTTGTGTTTTCATAAAAAACCCTGCCCTTTTTTTTTCAGAATCATAAACTTATTTTAAAAGATTTTGAAGAGTTATTTTTAAAAGGAAGTAGTATAAAAATACAAAAATACTACCTGAAATTATATGATCCTTCAAAAAATCCAGAATGCACTCTTTTGGTCTGTATAGAGAGGGATTAACGTACTGTGATGTACCCATCTATGGTAAAAAATAATTTGATAGAGATTTCACATGTCCTAGTAGCAATCCTTTTTATTTGGCTCAGTGGAGATTTTGTTGGGATCCACTGATGTGGTGAGCCTGAAAACAAAAGGGCACAGCTCTGTCTACAAACCGTATAAGACATTTCCATGAGCTGTAGCAAAAAACCACATTCCACATATGTTTTCTGTGTTTGATGAGGATTTCTTTAAAGATGCCTTTAATTTAAAATCTGAATGACCAGGGCTTTGTTAGGCCTCATGTTCAAAATGTAAAGACAAAAATGCTGCAGTCACATTTCTGTACAGGCTCAGCTCTCTAAAGATATCAAGGTCTATTTTTTTGTAGTCCTTCCTCCATTATAGAAGTGGGAGGACAACCTGCTAATATGAAGTGAAAGCTTCTTCCTGCTTTCTCTGTGGCAAAAGTGACATAAAACACTATGACTCTGAGCTTCTAAACTGCCTTTGGTTAAGCAAAACACCACTGACTCAATTTTGCCCAAGTTAAGGCTAGGTAGAGGGCAAAGTCGTCTTTGGTTATTAGATGGCCTCATTATCTCATTTGAAAGCATGCAGCTTTGAACCTAAAATGGGCATTTAGAATAAAGGGCTTGGAAGAATAAAATAAATTACAGGAGAAGAGGAGTGTGGCTGAAAAAACCCTTTATGTCTTTCCTACTAAAAGGACAGACATGCTATCAGCATGCTGATTATTAAGACTGGTGCTTTTTCTGCAGAGGGAAGACAAGATGTGGGGGTAAAGGGACTGGAAGTTTAAATTAGAATTTATATCAGATGCAACGATTAAGTATTGGCAATTTTTCAGGCTTAGGAATGGTTCCTATTTGCAGCTGCAAGGCACTACAGCAGCTTTAGTATTTACGAGCACTTGGTGAGTTCTCTGACAGGTTTATTATTTGTTGGCATTCTCCAGCATTGCACAGTAAAAATTGTTTTCAGAGTATTCAAAAATGTAGCTGGCTGCTGCTGTATCAAACCAAATCAATCCACAAACGTATTTCACTTTCTTGACTGATAACTGGCTTGGAGATTTGGCATTTCAGGGCAGGAGTGGAAGGGGGAGCAGGTCTCAATGATCATTAATCCTTTTTCCCCGAGCCTCCCTCAGGCAACTGCTTGTGCCATTGCCTACATTTCTTATTGCTGATTTTCACAATCTCATGGCTGCTCAAATGACCACAAATTCACCATTGTCCCCTTCGCTTACCATAGACTTTTCATCACAGTGGCCTTCCTAGACCTCCTGGGTTGACAGTGGTGAGGATAACATCTCTCTTTTCTTTTTTTTTTCCTTTAAAGTTGTGACATTAATTTGGTTTCCTACCTCAACTGCCTTTCCTCCAGCTAAATTGTTGTTCCTTACTGAACAGGAACATGACTGTGTGAATGTACTTAATTTAAAATCTGTTGGGGTGAAAGATGTCTTTTGGTAAATAAGGTATAGACTCTGTGCTATTCCACTGCTGGCTAAACTCGTTGTCCACAGCCCACTGTGGTCTGTGTTACCATGAAGTTGAATAAACTACGTCAGCTGCTGGGGAGATAGGCTATTTATTTATTAATTTGTTTATTCATTTATTTATTTAAGTGCTGAAAAATCATGAGCAAACTCATAGTGTGCTGACGGAAATGTCAGAAGTAATTAAGGCAAACTGTTTCCAATGGGGAAAAAAGTCATCTGTCATTGTGAGGAACAGATATCTATAATTAATTGAGAGCTGGAAGTTTTAGGGATAAAGGACAGAGCAAGCAAGCACGTTCTTCAGTTTTTTCCTGTGTTGGCTTCATTGCACCAAGGATATTAAATACACCATATGGATTTATAAAACACAGAATTTTGAGCTCATCACTGAGGATTCAGGATAAAGTCTATCTGTCCTTTGCCAGCAATTTGGTGTTACAAGTAGCTGTGCTGCCAGGAGCACTGTTTTGTGTGCATTTACTATTATATTAAAGCATAAATGTCTCCTTCACGTGTCCTGTGAAGATTAATGTGTTCTGGACAAATCTGTTCCATATATTCGTTATTTAACTAACTTCACTTTGGAGGCAGAATCCATGTTATGTGAGTGAAATATCCAAATGAAGAGAATTCTGTGAGGAAAGGAATTCCAAGTGACGAAGGAAGCAGAAAGAATTTAAAGGAAACAAAGATGAAGAATCTCATTGGGAAATTATGCTTAAGAGTAAAATATTGTGAAAATGTTGAACAACTATAGGAATTCTCCAGTGTCTTTATAATTTTCAAATCAAAACCTGCCCCTGAAAACCTGCCCCCTGAAAACTTTTACCTATGTCAAAAGGTCCACTGAGCCAAATAGAATGACTGTCCCTTAATCAAATTCGTGTTAACAGTTTACAGGTCTAGGGCCAAGTACCTCAGGAGGTCATTATTTCAGCTGACAAAATTATTGTGTTTTATGAGGAGAAATTAATAAAAAGCAAATAGATGAACTGTTAATAGATATGGACAAGAAACAGTTTAAGGTGGAGGCTGGGAGCTGTGACAGCTTGGGCAAGAAATTGAAAAAAGATGATCCTTATTATATAGCAGTATTACTCCTAGTGAAATAGCCTTGTTTTTGTGGTAAGAGAGAGCCTTATTTCCCTTGTTAGCAAAATACTAGACTGCCTGGGGAAATGGACAGGATGTACATGTTCTTAGTTTTGAACCATGCCATGCCAAAAAGAGGTTTGTGTTGAGGAATTGTTGGTTTGAGAGGTGTCTATGCTTTTTTGAGCAATCCTTGCAAGCACTATTGCTGCAGAGATTTGTGACAGCTTAAGTGTGGTAAGTTCAACAATTTGCAAAGAAACCCCAGTTGCTTTGTAAGCAGTCAGAAATCTGAAGCTTGGCATCTAGGGTGGTTCACACCCCATAGTGAGTCTGTTGTGTGTATCCTTTTGTTGCTAAAAGGGATTAATTGATTTTGTAGCCTCCCTGCAACTAGAGACTTCTGAGTTAATTTCACCAAATTTACAGGGATTTCAATGTATTTGAGATCCTCATCTCAACATGTTGTGCATTGTCGAAAGGGTACAGAGATTCTTGGGGAGTAAAGGGTGAGGAAGTTTCTTTGGGGCTAAATGAACATTTAGATGATAGTATTCAAACATGATATTCTAGGGAACATTTCTATCCTATTGACTGTATTCCTTCTGGTCTTTTTCTGGTTTCATCCTGAGTCAGTTGGGCAGGATGAGACCTTATTTCTTTTTTCCCTTAGGAAAAAGTAACACAAAAAAGAAAGTTAATTTTTCATATTGCTCTTCTGAACAGCCTTTCAGGATTCTGGCCAAGCTTCTCTAATAGCCAGATTCCCTTGACAGAGATCCCTCATTCTCCAGAATATATTTCCCATCTGATTTCTGCCTTGGCATTGTATAGGCCACAGGGAGATGAAGTTAAAGACCTTGGCTGTCATCCAGACTAGTTTAGAATATAAAATTTTTAAAAAGTGCACCATAACAATTTGAATACATTGCAAGATTCAAAAAATGTTGGATTTAAATTAGTCTATGCCCTGCAATAATACATGATATGAAAATACAACCTTCTCAGCATTTATATGTGTTGTTTCACAAATATCACAGCCTGCGAACAGTCTGGGTTGCCCAGTAGCAAAGGTAATGAGGGAGTTAAACATTGTCTTGACTGAGAGTACCCAGTTGAAAGTCCCACAGTTACATTCATTGCTAAAGCTTGAACCTGTTCTGGCTATCAGGATGTGTCAGAATATTTTCAGCTTATAAGTGGTAGTAATACTGACAGGTTCATCAAACTCATCTTCTTAGAGCTAGGACAATTTATTACATATTTTTAACCCAAAGGAGTTTATATAATTGATGGATTTAGGTTGCATTACAGATACAAAATAACCTTGAGAGAATTGATGTTCACTGCTGGAGTTGAATTTGATAGAGCTGAGTGCTGTTCACTCTGGGCTTCAACTAGACTGATAGCTCTGGGTTCTACACGACCAATTTAAATTGTTTGACTAAAATCACAATTTCTGTCTTAACCATAGAACATGCTAATTAGGTTTGAGGGAGAGGGAGTGGAAAAGGTGTGACTTAAAAACTCCTAAACCAGCAGAGATTCTTCCCATAGGGTTTTATAAACTTTTCATTTAGAGCTGCTACTTCTAACACACAAGTAGGATGATCAGAAACCAAACTCAGCAGTTCCATAGAAGAGGGCTTTTTATTCTGCATCATGACTGCAGTCTATGCTGTCATACATTTATTACATGTCATGTAAGCTTTTGAGAGGGCAACCTGGTCTAGTGGGAATTGTCCCTGTTCATGGCAGGGGGGTGGGAACTAGATGATCTTTAAGATCCCTTCTAACCTGAACCATTCTATGAATCTGTGAATCTATGTATTAAAATATCACTTGTAACTGTACATGAACAGCAATTTTTATTTTAGGGCTTAATACTTGATTAAGTGACTTGACTAAGCTCACACAGTGAGACTAAGCTCAGTCAGTGGCAAAGCTCTGGCTAGGATGTAGGCTGCAGGCTGATGGGTCTCTGGCATATATCCATTTCTTTCTTTGCAGGTCTGTATGATTCTGCAGTCCTGACTGGACTGTATACTCAGGTATGGGGTAGAAAAGAATCACAGGGAGAAAATAAAGAAAAAAATTAAAATTTGATAGCAAAGTGTAAGATCATGGAAAGATAAAGTTGTATTTTCTATTTTAGGTGAGTAAATAAATGATGTCAGTGTTCCTGACAAGAAATCAGTTTTCAAAACAGTGTTAGAGGACTGGAGTTTTCTGGAGCTAATGAGAAAGTGGGAAAGTGATTTTGAGCATCATCTGTTTCTGAGGGCAAATTTAAGCAGTGACAAGATTTCAGCAGAAGTGATTGCTAACTAAATGAAAATTGAGTCAGGCATAGACCTCTATGTGAGGGAGTTCCCTGATCAGCAAAGTTAAAGACTGGCAGGTGAAAGATGCTACTAAATGACCCTTTGTTTCACTAAATCAAGGAAGCATTTCCACATCCACTTGTTTCTAATCTCCACTCAGGAAAAAAATCAAACCACAAAAAAAGGCTTCTAGACCATGTTACAGAAGGTAATCACACTGAGTAACATTTCCTTAGTTGGGAACTCAGGTTTAATACTTCTAGGAGTGTTTTATATTTCCCCCCAACCTTATAATCTAAGATATATCAAACACATTTTGGATATTGCTTGATAAAGAAGTGATGAATTGAATATTCTGAGTTCCTCTAGCCATTCCATAAAATGTAGTTAAAATTTTGAAAAGCAGAGTCCTTCACAGTACTATAAAAGAAGTCCAAAAGGACAGTGCAGCACTCTGAAAGAGTGTATCTTGATCCATTGTAGGGAATGCCTGAAGAATTCTCAGCCATTATTATTTGATTTTGTGGTTGTTATTTCCCAATCAGTTTTGGAGGTGATTTTTGTGGAGAATTTTAAAATAGTAATGATAATAATAATAATGTCCTTTCTACTGTGACATTAATTTAAACTTATCCACAAACATTGGCAAATGTTATAGGAAAAATACCAATATTACCTTTTAAATGGGCTTGAATGTGGTTTTTGATGATAACATTCACATTTATTTACATAATAGTTACAATGGCTAAAGAATAACTAGCAGGAGAAGCAAGTCAGGTAAATCATAAAGGTCTTCTTAAATGTCTCATTGGATTAAAGTGATGTTTACCATTTTAGGAAGTTGCATATGCAATGAAGAGACAGATTTTCTGAATTAAGAATTTTCTGTTCTTTTCATATGCACTGCAACCTTTACTTCAAAATGAGGAAATGCATTTGAAGGCTAGTTAGATAAGGGTGGGGACTACAGCATACTGAATTTGATGATGTGCATAATGTCTGAACTGTCATGCAGTTGAGTAGCATGATGGGCTACTCCTCTGAAATGTAATCTATCCTCTGGTGAAAGCAGTGCAAATATAAGGCTGAAAGTAAGAGACCAGATCAGTTCTGTTGAGAACTCAGAAAGAACAGATTAGTGTGCTTTTCTAGCATTTCCTCTTCTAACAGAAGAAGACCATAAGGGTACTTAGTATTCTGATTTGCTGCCCTGGAACAGTCAGCAGCACTGCTACCCCTGCCACTGCTTGCTGCTCTTAGTGAAAATTTGTGTGGCTCATCAGGCAGGGAACTGCTATTTACACATCTTTGCTCTGATATAATTCAAAGCACTCATCTTCCTCTATGCTCTTTAATCCCCAGGAGGCAATCTGGTCCATTGTGTGACTTTCCTTCCAAACGTCTCACAGGTAATGTAAAGAGAAGAATTTCAGCACCGATTGTGTGAAATGGAGGCTGTCTGATACACAAATGGTGAAAGTTGCAGATTCTGTTTCTGTTTTTATTATTTTTTTTCTCACCATTATCTTTTTCAGCTGTGCTCGGTCTATCTGGCATGTTTAGGGTTTTTTTTAACCTCTGCTAATTATGTCATGGGAAATAGCCTTCAGATCTTTATGAATAATTATAGGTTTAAATTTAAGCTTGTTGAAATTGCTGTAGACTGTAGTGTTATATTTTGTCACCATTATCTTCCTTCATTCTAGGAATTTTCAGAATGAAAGGACACAGATTCTACACATTGTAAAATTCTGGTGAGGCTGTAGATGTCATGGAAATTATCAATTAAGTGAAGCATACTTTTCACTTTTAACTGCACCAGTTCTTTTAAGTGGTGGAATGATAATCATAGAATCATAGAACAGTTTACTTTGGAAGGAACCTGACAGATCATCCAGTTCCAACTCCCTGGCTATGAGCAGGGACACCTCCCACTAGGCTAGAGTACTCAGAACACAACCAATCTGGTCTTGAACACATCCAGAGATGGAGCATCCAAAAGTTCCTTGGGCAACCTGTTTCAATGTCTCACCTGTTCCACAGTGAGGAATTAATTCCAATCTAAACTAAATGTACCCTCATTTAGTTTCAAGCCATTACCCCTTGTCCTATCGCTCCAAGTCTTTGTAAAAAGTCTATCACCATCTTTCCTGTAGGACTCTTTCAGGTACTGGAAATTCACAGTTAGGTCTTCCTTGAGCCTTCTTTTCTCCAAGCTTAAAAGCGCCAACTCTTTCAGATTGTCCTTACAGTAGAAGTGTTACTTGCTTCTGTTCATCCTCTGGACTTGTACTAACACATCCATGTACTTCATGTGTTGGGGTCTTCAGACCTGGATGCAGTACTCTAGGTGTGGTGCAAAGAGTATAGTTGCCTCCCTTGATTTGCTGGAAACCCTTATTTGATGCAAACTTTGGTTGACTTTCTGGGCTGTGCTTGCATATTGTTAGCTTATGTTGACCTTCTAATCAACCAGCAGCCTCAAGAGTTTCTCCATAGGGCTGCTCTCAATCCATACTCCTCCCAGTCTGTATTGATCCTGAGGATTTCTCCAACCCAGGTGCAGGACCTTGCACTTGGCCATGTTGAACTTTAGTCATAGTCCCAACTCTTGGGCCTGCAGAGGACCCTCTGGATGGCACCTGCTTTCTCCAGCATGTTGAATGCATTACACAGCTTGATTTCCTGCCTAAATTTGATCTGAGAGTTTTGACTATAAGTGGTCTCCTGTAGCTTCAATTCAATATGCTATTTTCTGACAGTTCAGAGCAAGTCCAATGGCTTTTGACCTTTTCATGCCAATCGGATTTCTTACGTAGATGTACATGGTTCCTGAATCACCCTGGTTTTAGGAGTATTGTTGCCCAATATTTCTAAGTGATACTGCTAAGAAGTAGTGATTATTTCTTGCTTAGCTGCCTCTCATTTTTCTATATGTGTGTACAAATGTAAAGAGAAAAATGGCATGATTGTAGTCTGTTTTATAACAAGGTAGTGTGTTTACTAAAGAGGAGGCGTTCCATACAGATGAGAGGAGCCATAACATGGTCTGGCAAATTTTATTTGCATTTGTTGACAGCACCTGATATATAAGGATCCTGTGTTGTTTCGTGGCTTTCAGGGCAGGGGAAATACCACCTGATTTTGTGCAACATACAAATACACAGACTTTTATACTCTCTGTGTAATAGTAAGTTTTTATCATGCTTTGCTGTTGTAGAAGGCATTTAGCTATCCAGAAAACATCTTTCTTAACCTAGGAAAAATTCCCTAAAGTACTGTATCTGAAGAAAATTTTCTTATCGACTTGAATGAGCCTTGGATTTA
Organism: Upupa epops; assembly: GCA_013397515.1. Taxonomy (NCBI): domain Eukaryota; kingdom Metazoa; phylum Chordata; class Aves; order Bucerotiformes; family Upupidae; genus Upupa; species Upupa epops. Next base: position 2,441 of record VZRI01012180.1, on the reverse strand, counting down.
GCCTATAAATGCAGATCTTAATCATACACCTGAATACTAGGAACATACTGCATAAGGACTCTGTATCCAGGGCTGCAGAAGAAGCACTGAAGTTTTCTTTCATAAGGTTTGAAGTTTTACTAATTATTTTTTACTAATTATATATTTTACTAATAATATTAGTTTTACTAATATTTCTTTATTCTAAACTATTTCAATTTGCAGATGAACTCTGAGAACAATGCAAATTATTTGGTTATCATCTTGTGACTTATCATCCATTTCGTGGGTAGCATTTTTATTTCCTGGCCATCTATTACTGCCATAGCCATGTGATCCTAGGAGTGGTCAAACCCACATTTTGGCATTTTTCCTCCTTCAGCTTTTTTATGCAAGCTTATGGTACTGATATGTTCATTGTTTTCAGATAATGTACAGTCCTGTCCACAGAACAATGCACAGTGAATATGTTGTCTAATGTACCATTGAGCTTTTAGTTCTCTGGATACAGAATTAAATGCTAAGCTTTTAAAATGTAACCTATATTCCAAAGTTGGTATTTCAGTGAAGGCTTTAGGTAGTAAAGCCTCTGAAATACTGAGTGTTTTACTACAGAGAAACATTGTGTAGCCATTGGGAAGGAAACAATACTACCCTGGTAACTTAGGGGATAATACTGCCTTTTACCAAGCTCATACACAGTGTGTTGACTTTTCTGGTTATGTACTTCTGTGACTCTAACAAAGGGCAAAAGTAACATTTGCATGATTTATGCATATAAGGTTAAAATTGCTATGATGACATGAAGTATATGATGCTTCAGGTACTGTAAAATTTATGATTGTATAAGCAAAGTCAGCTACTGATTCTAAGCTGCTGAAGTGTTGGTAGTTAGGCATATGTAGTATAACTGATGCTATAACCTGGTCTAATTAGTTGAAAAACATCTCTTGTCCCAGGCTATGATTGTTGTTTGCATTGCAACTGTAATTCTTGCAGGCCAGTGTGATTTGGAACTGGACTATCACTTTCTTCCTGTCTTGTCTGAATTTTTCTGTTTTGTAATGAATGGAGCATATTGAGGACATTTCTATTCATCAGACAGATTTAAAAGGTCAGGATATTCTTAAATGTGGTAAAACAATGAAACAGTGTTTGCCAGTGCTCAGAAGTTATTTCTAGTCTCTTTGGAGATACCATGTAATTTATTTGTAAACCAGCAGTATGTATCTATAATGAAAAGCTGCATGGTGGTCTGTGTCATAATTTTATATACACACTGTGTTTGTAGGCTAATGGTATCTGTCTCTCTGTTCCATCTCCTTCATAACTATAAGAAATCCGTATCAGAAGATACCATAATGTGGTGAAAAGGAGGGCACAGAAAACATGCTGGTCATGTTATACTAAATTCAAACCTGTATCTTTCCTACATGCTCTGCTGTTGTCCCAGTTCATCCACAGTGTTTATTATGAAGAACAACTAGGTGAAGATGTATGTATGTAGAAACAAGTAAAACAATACTGTCTCTAATCAATTGGTACACAGTTGAACCTATCTTTTTCTGAGTTACTGCAAGACATCATTGCTCAGCAGTGTGCCTCATGCCCCCCCTCCCCAGTTTTAAGGGAGAATTTGAGTAATGAGTTAATGCAGAGAGTAATTAAAATCTGTACCAACTCTACAGAATGACAAGGAACATTCAGCAGCTTCAGGAGACACATCCACAGTCATGAGCACAGGAAGCCTTGGTGTTCTTATAGAGCAACTTGCCACTCTTCTCCTTGCTAATGAATCTGGCAGTCTATCTCCAGGATAACACTCGACAGTTCAGTCTGACAGTTAGAGAAGTGCAGTAGAAAATAATACACAAGCCCGAGGTAAATATTGGGGGGAAAAAAGCAAGACATTTAAGGCATTTTTCTCTAATTATTGCAGTCCACAAACAAAGAATCTCTGCAACTAACACATTTCAGACAACTTCATACTTTGCTCTTTCTGTCAGCCTCAGTTTTAACATTTAATTTCCTGTGGAAATATGTATATTTTGCAGACCATGTGTTATTGATGAGCTGTGCAATGGAAATCACTGGGTTAGGGCAATTTAAAGAGAGGATAGCAGGTGATTTTGTAGACTGCAGGCAGTAGTTCTAGCAGAGCAGAGGCAGTAGGGCAGCCAGGAAATACAAGATGGAGCTTGATTAATCCTTGAAAATAATTATGGTCTGAATGTTAATGTGTGAAGCCTGACATTACTATGAAAAGACTATTTTAGATACTACTTGGAAGATCTACTCAGCCGAACATCCACAGTCCAGGAAGTTCTTCCAGTGCACTGGTGAATATTTCCTGATGCAAATGGTGGAGGAGCCCACTAGGAGAGGAGCGCTGCTGGATCTTGTACTCGCCAACAAGGAGGGTCTAGTTGAAGCAGTGCGGGTTGAGGTCAGCCTTGATTGCA